>CM032451.1:5593890-5694044 GCA_019049505.1 Pachyrhynchus sulphureomaculatus
TGTGTAAATTTATTTATTTGGTTTTGGATTTACTGCATTGACTAATAATCTTGTTCTGTTTTTTATTTTTTCTTTCTTTAAATTTGTGTTTGTGTTTATTAATATAATAATAATTTAAGTTAAGCTTGCTTTGTCAACAAATACGTTAAGTTGGGAATGTGGAATCTTTGGCACAATGATACTACTCAGTATATATCACTAGTCTTAGATTATCTAATGTTACAGTATGATCAGCTTCAAGGGCATGTTCGGCAATGCTAGACTTTTCTGTTCTATTGTATTTTAAGTGTGCTAAGTGTTCTTTAAATCTTGTTTTAATTGACTTTTAGTTTGCCCAACATATTTTTTGTCACAATCATTACAACTAATTTCATAAATTCCACTTTTCTCACAATTAGGAATCTTATCTTTGGGATTTCCTAAGGTAGTCCTCAGATTGTCTGATGACTTATAGACTAAGGTGAGTCCTACCTTATTAAATACCTTATTGAGTCCCTTGCTATATTTCGGATTATATGGTATGGAGACATACTTGGTGTTATTTTCTTCGCGTGTAAAAAAGGTGGAATTCTGAATATTAAACCTAAACTTATGTCTATTTATTAGCTTATTTACTAAGTCATCGTCATAACCATTAACTCTAGTTATATTTCTAATACGATTCCTTTCTTTATTAAAGTTTACTCTATTCAGAGGGAAAGTTACCAAACGATGAACTAAAAAATGTAATGAGGCTAATTTATGTTGTTTGCAATGAAATGAATCATTAGGAATATATCTATCTGTTACTGTGTCCTTCCTATAGATATCAAATTCTAATCTATTATTATTTTGAATAATTAAAATATCTAGAAAAGGCAATTGTCCCTTGTTCTCAACTTCGTAAGTGAATTTAATGGAATCATACCGGCTATTTAATTTAGAAATAAAATCATCAATATTTGCTTTCTTTGTATTAAAAATCGGGAAAATATCTTCCACATACCTATACCATACCCTTGGGAAATATTCGAATTCTTGACTGGCTTCGATTTCAAACTTACTCATGAATAAATTGGCTATGAAAGGTGATAAGCAATTACCCATAGCTGTTCCTTCTTTCTGAACATAAAATTGATTGTTATATTGGAAATAATTAATAATGGAACAAAATTATTTCCAATATAACAATCAATTTAATCGTATTAGAAATATAACTAGAGTTAATGGTTATGACGATGACTTAGTAAATAAGCTAATAAATAGACATAAGTATAGGTTTAATATTCAGAATTCCACCTTTTTTTACACGCAAAGAAAATAACATCAAGTATGTCTCCATACCATATAATCCGAAATATAGCAAGGGACTCAATAAGGTATTTTAATAAGGTAGGCCTCACCTTAGTCTATAAGTCATCAGACAATCTGAGGAATATCTTAGGAAATCCCAAAGATAAGATTCCTAATTGTCAGAAAAGTGGAATTTATGAAATTAGTTGTAATGATTGTGACAAAAAGTATGTTGGGCAAACTAAAAGGTCAATTAAAACAAGATTTAAAGAACCCTTAGCACACTTAAAATACAATAGAACAGAAAAGTCTAGCATTGCCGAACATGCCCTTGAAGCTGATCATACTGTAACATTAGATAATCTAAGATTAATAAAAAATGTGTCTGATAGGAGATTGTTGAACGCATACGAAAGTATGGAAATCATAAAATGTAAAAGTAGTTTAAATAAAGACAGAGGGCCTATTCCTTATAGTCCCCTCTACTGATGGCCTTGCCTATGTCATTAGTTTCGCTTGAGTAATTGAAGGGTTAGGCTGAGTATAAATAGGGTAGATTTGTTGTTTAGCTTTAGTAAATCATCCCTCCTGATGAAGCTAACATGGTTAGCGAAACGCGCGTCGAGTGCAAAAATAAAGTGTTTGGTGTAGTGGTGATATATACTGAGTAGGAACAAATACGTTGTATTTTAGGACAATAAAGCATATTTCTAATTTTTTTAATATTTCCGGTACTGATCAAGTGGTGTGTAATTATCACTTGCACACACTGAATGGCCTCTAAAACTATTTCGGGAATATTTATTCCATGTATTATATTTACTTCCTATAAGAAAAATGTTTAACATCGCGAATGACCTTTTTAAAACGTGATTGAACAATAATTATTAACAGAAATATAAACAAATAAAAATAAAAAAAATATATAAACAGTTTTATAGATAACTGATAATTAAATGAATAAAACATATGTATAGTAAGTATTATAAACATACCCAACTTATAATCTTTAAATAACATTTCAATTTAATAAATTTCACCAAAGAATCTGTGTCAAACGACAGGTTTTCTCTGTTCCAAGACAACAGAAGCTTGGACTCATTTTAAGATGTCAACTTCAACTCGATTTAATAGTTTTTTTTTAAACAAATTGGTTCAGTTTACGGTGTATTAATCTTGAAAAGAGGGTCACTTAAATTGGTCAAGCAATTGTACTTACTTAATAACTATTAAAAAATGAAAATAACCTGATACCGTTGTTAACATTTGAACTAAAAAATATGTATAATAATAATAATAAATATCATGCTATTTGAAACGTAATAATAATAATATTAATAATAACCGAATAACACACCGAAACTATTTACCTTGTACTAACAGGTAACCCAATGTCGGGACACTTTGAGCTTCTGACACCACAGAATACTGAAAACACCCCAAACAGTAAACCAATAAAAAAAGCATCGGGCGAACGACGTAACGGTCGAGGACGTCGCGGGAAATGGCAGCTCGACCAAAACTATGAAGAGAGGGCAAAGAAAAATGGACCTGCCAAAGTGTTGTGCCGGTGAGTAAGTCGACACCTACCAAAGAAGGAAAATCGAAGCAACGCATGAGTTGCACCACAGAAATCAACGAACACGTCATGCGTTGCTATAATAAGTTCACAAAACCTGACAAGAAAATCACTAAGAAAAAAATTAATCACCGCCTGGATCCACCGAAATCAATCCCAAACACAACCGAAACAGATGCGGGACAAACACAACCACCAAAGTTAAACCAAGCCACGTATGTTTTGCAAGGACAACATGCAACTACCAAGGCTGCCAACCAAGATAGCGGTTAAAGTGGACAGACGAAATGAACAGAACTGTGATGCGCTGTTACTACACCGCCACCAAACTCGAAACAATAAGATCGGGTTACAGACTGGAACTGCACGGACTTTTCTTGGCCCTATATCCACATCTGCAATTACTTGTTACAGAACAGAAAGTAATAGACCAAAAAAGAGTTATTACCAAGAACAATAGCGTCACATCTTTCGAACTACAAATCATCAAAGATACAGTAGCTACTGAACTGAACACGAACCAACCATAACAATAAAAACAATAGAGCAAATACCGAACCAACCTCACACACACAGCCACCCTGCCGAACACAAAAAATACACACAAGACCCACCACCCAGCAGGGCATAACTCAAAATAATATTACAAGGTAAATAGCAAGCACCGCCCGACACCATATTGCAGATAACAAAATTAATCACTCACCACCCTCAACAACATCTATACAACATCACCCCGAATCACCTCACATACAAACACTCAAAGCAGAAATGGAGTCACATTTAGCTCGATGGTCAGGCACCGACCCCACAACAAGAAATCCCATCCCTCGTTTAATCTTCAAACATAGCACACAAATAATCCTTAATACAATAAACAAGCACATAATAATCCAGTAGATAACAGACTAAAGCACAATCGAAGACATTCACACAATAATATACGCAGCAGGCATCACCACTCTAATACAAAATAATCAAAAACTCCCGCAACGACAAAGAAATCCCAACAGCAGAAAACCTAAATTAAAATGGCAAATAAGAATAGAAAACAAAATCAACATCAGAAGAGATCTAAGACACCTTACTCAGTTTATGACCGGGAACAAATCCAAACGTGTCACACAAGATGTAGACAAGATCAAATCTAAATCTCCCAACCGAACAATGCCAGAAATCCTTGATACTTTGAAACAAAAACTATCCGTATATGCCGCAAGACTTCGTAGATAAAAAGAATCAACGATCTCTTCTGAAGAAGCGAAAAACAGTTCTACCAAAAAACTATGTACACCGGGCAGACAGCAGTGACTGAACCACTAAACAGGCAAGAACTCACAGATTATTGAAAAAGTAGCTGGTAAGAACCCAAACTATACAATAATAACACCCCTGGACCAAAGCCGAAGAAGACAAACTTAAACATGTGACAGAACAAGACAATTCCACAATAATTACACAAGCAATTACAAAAACAAACACACACAACTGGAAATGCCCTGGAATAGACAATATACAAAACTTCTGGTACAAACAGTTTACCACCACACACGAAGCACTCACAAACCAAATGAACAACGTCATTCTACAACCACACAAATTCCCCACTTTCCTTATACAAGGAATAATATACGTCAAACCCAAAAGTTTAGACACCACAAACCCGTCAAACTACCGACCTATCACCTAGCTTCGAACCCTATACAAGATCATCACAGTCACAATTTTCAAGAAAATAGAATAACACCCAATAGACATATTCTCACAGAAGAGAAGGAGGGGTGCAGGAAAAATAGCCGAGGATGCAAAGAGCAGCTGATCATAGATTCCCATACCCCACCGCTGGTTAATCACAGCCCTAGAAATCTACAAAATCAACCAAAACCTCAGGCAATTTCTTGCACAAATTATGAAAACATGGGAAACCAAAATCCACCTCAAAACACAAACCGAACGCATCAAAACCGAAGAGCTGTACATCAGACGGGGCATATTTCAGAGAGATTCGCTCAGCGCTCTGTGGTTTTGCCTCTGTCTCAATCCACTCTCAAATACCCTAAACAGAACAGTCCATTGCTTTAACATCAGACACCACAAAGTGAACCAACATAAAATAAACCATGGTTGACATAAAACTCTATGCTGCTACAAAAACACAGCTGAAAGAACTCCTCAAAATCACAGAAACATTCACCTTAGATATCACTATGGAATTTGGTATAAGTAAATGTAAAGTGCTCCACATCAACAAAGGCCAATGTAAAGGCCACCATGAGACAGAAACCATCAACAACGAAACCCTAGATAACATGCTTAACAAAGAAACATACAAATATCTAGGCTTCCAACAAAGCACTAAACTTAACCACACTCACATCAAAACAGAGCTCAGAACTGAATTCAAAAACAGACTCACGAAACTTTTACAAACAAAACTCAACTCCAAGAATATCACTAAAACCATTAACATGTTCGCGATACCTATACTCACATATTCATTTGGTATCATCGAATGGTCACATACAGACATAGAAAACATTCACATCCTTATACGTTCTCAATTCGCCAAATACAGGAAATTACACCCCAATGCATGCAAAGAAAGACTTACCGTCGAGAGGAAGGCAGGAGGAAGAGGAATCATAGACATAAGATCACTACACACAAAACAAGTACAACCACTTAGGAAATTCTTTCACACCAAGCAAACCAGCCTCCATACAGCAACAGTGAAAGCAGACAAAAACTCCACACCTCTCGACTTAACCCGGGCAGACCACCCAGCAGACACACAGTCACGCCCAATTACAACAGGAAAAGAAGAGTCACCTATCTAATTGAAATAGCTGTCCCGAACGACACAAACATCCAAACGAAATACACAGAAAAAATCTCCCAATAAACAGACCTTGCAATAGAAATAAAAAGGCTATGGAAACAAGAAAAAGTCGTCATTGTCCCCCTCATCATATCAGCCACAGGCCTTACACCAATAACATTCACACCACACTTAGTACAATTAGGACTCAACACAAACATACACAAAAACATTCAGAGGTCAGTGATTTTGAAAACATGTAACATTGTCAGGTCTTGGCTTGGGTCTGTCAGCCAAAGATGGAACCACATTGACCAAATGTGAAAAAAAAGAACTTTGTTGTATAAAAATATAACATACGAAAAAATTGCTTGATTGTCAAGTAAGTACTGTTTTGAAATACGGCCGCTGTAGCGTTGCGATCGCTGTACCGCGAATACTCCCCGAGTACCTGCCTCTCTTTGCTAGCCACAGACGCCACTACGGAGCATTCGTCCGAGGTAGCCTTTGTTTGTGCGTGTTTAAAATGCCTCAGATCATTAAAAACCCCGCGGATTGTGAAATGCGGTGGCTCATTATTGCGATAGTAATCCTACTAATAATAAATTTAATACTAGTAGAATTGCACTAGCTCATGCATAACACAATTAACGCAAACCTATGATTTGTGGGTTTAAGTAGCTCTACTTTTACGATTTTAAAATATCTGTTAGAAATACAAAACAGCATATCTTCATGTAATATGAACAGTAGTTTGCGGTTTTCATCGTTTATAATTTGCACACCACAAGGCGTACGTTTGCTATACAGCATCGTATCTCATTTTTATCGAGTCAAATTACATGTAACCGTAAAACTGTAAAATTGGTTTTTATCACATTGTAAATAAAAGGCGCCGTTAAGGTACTCTGGCAATTATTACCTAATTTATAGATGGTGACGCAATTTTGGTGATATAATGTACTCTTAGGAGATTAATGATCGTCAAATGCTTAAAATTATATAAAATGTTAGGACATTCTATTCGCCAGGTTGTAGATCACAATCTTGTTGCGCCTCACTCAGGTGGCCGTCCTCTGTGAGGACCAAAAAGCAATACCAATTTTACAAACTTGCTCCGCCAAATTTCCACACCCATTTTGTAGTGAACTTTCACTATTTCAAAGCATTGTTCAAGCATTTAACGATCAATATTCTTTGTTGTCAAGGGAGAAATTCTCAAAACATTTTCAAGTGACAGTCCATTTATTAATCTACTGGTAATTTTATTTAATAAGACATACACTACCGTCAGAAAGTATTTGCCCGCCTAGAAATTTCAATGTAACTGCCAAAATTGAATACCTAATTAAACCCTTTTATTATATTAGGTAAATTTAATTATTCTTGACAAGTGTCCATCAAAAAAATATTTAGATAAACCTTTTTTGGTGAAATCACAAATTAAAAACCAATTAGAACAAATTTCCAAGTTTTGCATGATAATCGTAAGAACTCATTTCAAGTTTCTAGGGATTATAGAAATTCCTAGTGACATTCTATGGTAAAAGCAGGTTAGAGCAGAAGGTGGACTACACGGGAGAGTTGCAGTGAGGAAACCACTTCTTAGGCAAGTGAATAAACGTAAACGATTAGAATGGGCCCAAGAACATGAAAATTCTACATTAGAACAATGGAATTCCGTCCTTTGGAGAGACGAATCCAAATTCGAAATTTTCGGTTCAAAACGACGAGTTTACGTGCGGCGGTCAGCTGGAGAGAGAATGTTGGAAGCCTGTCAGTTGCCTACAGTAAAACGTGGTGGAGGTTCAGTAATGGTTTGGGGTTGTTTTGGTGACGGTAAAGTTGGAAAAATCTTTAGGATAGAAGGAATCATGCGAAAAGAACAGTATCAAGAAATTTTGCTAACTCAAATGCTTCCTTCTGGAAGAGATATTTTTCAGAGGAAATTAATTTTTCAGCATGACAACGACCCTAAACATTCTGCTAAATAAATTAGAGAACTTTTGGACCAATGGAAATCCGATGACGTCCTGGAAGTGATGACTTGGCCTCCACAATAACCCGACTTGAACCCCATCGAATTGCTGTGGGACCATTTGGACAGGTGTGTTCGAAAACTCAATCCAACATCAGAAAATCACTTGTGGGAACTTTTACAAGCAGAATGGGTTAAAATAACCTGAAGAAAGAAACTCTGAAGAAACTACTGGACAAAATGCCGAAAACTCTGTGAAGCGGTAATTAAAAACAAAAGAGGTCACATAGATGAGAAAAATCCTGGAAAATTATGAATATTTTTCGGATTTTCTAGACTGTAAATAAGGTGAAAATAAATAAAAA
Source organism: Pachyrhynchus sulphureomaculatus (assembly GCA_019049505.1). NCBI lineage: Eukaryota > Metazoa > Arthropoda > Insecta > Coleoptera > Curculionidae > Pachyrhynchus > Pachyrhynchus sulphureomaculatus. The sequence continues at coordinate 5,601,903 of CM032451.1, forward strand.
TGCATTGAAATTTTTAAAAAATATATATTTTCTGGGTTTTTGTTGTCTTGGGACTGAAATAACTAGGTGGGCAAATACTTTCTGACGGTAGTGTATGAAACTAGACAAATCCCTCTTGACTGGCTGAAGTCGACTTTCTTAATACCTATAGAGTCAAAATCAGTGAAATGTGACGATTATCGCTTAATAAGCTTAATATCCCATGTTCTCAAGATATTCCTAAGAATCATTCATACCAGAATGTATAGAAAATGTGAAGAAGAAATAGATAACACACAGTCCGAAAAGGCATGGGTACAGGCGAAGCTTTACTCTTATTAAATATACTAGTCTAGCGCTGCAAAGATGTAAACGTAGATGTATGTACGTATTTTATAGATTAAAGTGAAGCTTTCGACTGTGTGACACACGAAAAATTATTAAAAATTCTACAAGCAACTAATATAGACAAAATAGATCTTAATATCATCAAAAATCTGTAATGAAATTAATCAGTTGAAGTTAAAATTGGGCTGGAAAGATCCGAAACCACAAAAAGAACCCAAGATGTAAGATAGGGATGCATTCTTTCACCACTTTTGTTTAATCTTTATTTTGATGCTGTTTAGTGAAGCCATGTATGAATCCATTGAAGGCGTAACAGTAATGGGAGTACACTCAACAACATACGGTATACTGATACTACTGTTCTATTAGCAAACAATATCAAAGATACTCAGCGACTGATCGATCCAGTCGTATGAGGCAGCGAAAGATTTGGATTAACTATAAATATAAGAAGAACCAAGTGGATGGTAATTACAAAAAAGTCTACCACCAGAATCCCTAGAAATCAAGGACCGTACCCTAAAAGAAGTTCCCACATTTAAATATTTAGGGACTAATATAAATGGAAAATAGAATCCAAGAAAGGAGATATATTCCAGAATTGAACAAGCCGGAGCGATATACATGAATGCAAACAAACGTTTCCATCTAACAGGTCTCAGTCCCGAACTCCGAATGAGAATGGTGAGAGCGTGGGACACTCAGAAAAACGACTGGAAGCATTTGATGTACATTTATAGACTTCTTCGCATCCCCTGGATGCGCAAAATAAAAAGCATAAAAGTACTAGTGAATAAAGCGAAAGAATTACTAACCATAAAAATAAGAAAAACTCAGTACTTTGTACTGGTCATAAAAAAAATATATTAGTTTGAACCGGGTTTTATTGACGGTTTTATTTTCCTACAAACCTACTTCACTTTTCCACATAATCGCCGTTCACTTATAAGCACTTTAATCCCTCTGCATAAAACGTAGGCTGAAAAATCTTTGATCTGACAGATAAATTTTGCCCTTTTCAAAAAATCCATATGATTTTTAAGAAGTACCAACCTTCAATTGCATGACATTTCGATGATTAGTTTACAAGCTACAATGGTTTTAGTGACGCTACTTTTGATATTCCCAAAACAATGGAAAAGTCGAATTTGGTGTGCTGATTAAACAGCTGTTTTTTGATGGAAAAAAATACCGTTCAAGGAAAGCAATGGCTTGATAAGTGTTATGGGGACTCTGCCCCTGGAAAATCACTCATCATTTATTGGCATGCTGAATTTAAACGCGGTCATACAGACACAAATCATGCTAAACGCTCTGGACGCCCAAATGAGGTGGTTGCACCGGAAAACATAAAAAAAATCGACAAAATTGTTTTGGCTGACCGTAAAGTGAAATTGCATGAGATAGCTGACACCCTAAAGATATGAAAAGAACGTCTTGGTCATATTTTACATGAACATTTGGGCAAGGGAAAGCTCTATTCGAAATGGGTACAGCGTTTGCTCATAGTAGACCAAAAAACAACAACGTGTTGATAATTCTGAGCGTTGTTTGGACCTATTTAAGCGCAATAAAAAGAATTTTTTCATGCAATATGTGACAATGGATGAAACATGGATCCACCACTATACACCAGAATCAAATCGGCAGTCAGCTGAGTGGACAGCAGGCGGTGAAAGCCGTCCGAAGCGACCAAACACACAAAAATCTGCTGGGAAGGTTTTGGCCTCTATATTTTGGAGTTAGGCAGGACACGTGGTCAGACTAAAGGAAGCTAAGTGGACCCGTAAACTCCTACAATGAAGACCTAGAACAGACACATGCAGTAGAGGCAGACCACCAACACGCTGGACGGACGACATAATGGGAATCTCTACAAACTGGCTGCAGTCTGCGCAAGACAGAGAGAGGTGGAAAAGCTTAGGGGAGGCCTATATCCTGCAGTGGATTTAAAAGGGCTGGTGGATGATGATGATGATGATTTCGGGAGGTGCATGGAATAATTTTCATCGACTATGCTGAGAAGAGAAAACCATCAATAGCGAATATTATATAGTTATTGGTGCGTTTGAAGGCAGAAATCGCAAAGAAACGGCCCCAAATGAACAAGAAAAGAGTGCTCTTTCATCAAGAGAATGCACAATGTCATAAATCAATGGCTACTATGGCAAAATTGCATGAATTTGGGTTCGATTTGCTTCCTCATCCACCGTATTCTTCAGATTTGGCCCCCAGCGACTATTATCTATTCGCAGACCTCAAAAATGCTCGCGGAAAAGAGATTTGGCTCCAATAATGAAGTTATCGCCGAAACTGAGGCTCATTTTGAAGGCAAAGACAAATCCTTCTACAAGAAAGATATAGAAATGTCAGAGAAGGGTTGGACTGATTGTATCGCTCTTGAAGGACACTATGTTGAAGAATACAGTCGAATTTGGCAAAAAAAATGTGTTTTAAGTAGCTAGACCAAAAACTTTGTGTTAGAAGTTCTCCGCCTGGGAATTGAACCAGTTGACAACGGCGCTCTTGAGCTCCCCGTCATCCTTAAACCGTTGTCCACCAAGCCACTGTTTCAAGTGCAATCGTCGAACAGATCACAGTTTTCGGTCCACTCGTTGAACGATTTTATACTGGGCCTGCCACCCCGCTCTTCATCATGCACATTTGTGCGGCCATTTTTAAGGTCTCGACACCATTGTCCAACCTTTCCTTTACTCATTACTGTAGGTCCATAAACTAGGCACAACTCCTGATAAATGTGAGCAGCTGATGATCCTTTGGCACACAAAAATCTAATCGCAGCAAGCACTTCGTAACTGGCGAGAGCAACGATTTTCGCGGACATCGTTGTGTGCATTCAACGACAGGCAAACGACTACTGAATCAAAACAATAACTTCAGTGGCTTTGAAAACAATAAATAGATGGCGCTGCATGTGGATAACTTTGTTCAGACTCGCCAATATTTAAATATTATTTTTCGAATAGGCCTCGTATATTGAGGGGCCCAAAATACGAATTGCTATATTTAATTATTCAAGGCAAAATAAAGGGCAAACGATCGACATAATTCTTGGCTCAAAGACATGCGATGGCGGTTTGGATGTACTTCGGGGGATGTTTTTCGAGCAGCAGTTTGTAAAGTTCGTTTAGCTATATGGATGATATCATCATATATGGTCAACCTTCGTAAGGAAACGGCGCAGTAAGTAGTATTATTTTTACTTAACAGTTATCAATAAAATTGCAGCTATTTCGTTGACAAGTAAAATATAGCGCGTGGTTCAAAATCACTTCTCTTACTGGAAAACCACGTAAATGTACTGTTCTGCTTACAAATTTCCGAAGTATTAGCCTTGCAATTCATTACACGTTCATTCAGTTAGTCATTAATATAAAGAAGAACAATTATAATCAATTAAATAAGTTATTAATTGTCTAACGACAAAAAGCGTTAAAAAAGAGAACCATCCATTCCTGCTCAATTATTCTAACAACGAGAAATACGTTACAACGGTTAAGCAACGGTTAAACAATCAACAAACATAATGGATTATTTAAACAAAAGTCGTCTGTCGTCGCCAACCTGATATTCAATGAACTATTCCGTTTTATATTATATACATTGTGTGTGCCGGGTAACAAGTGTTTGTTGACAAAAAACCATCGTTACAATTTTGTTTTGTTCATTCATTCAGTTGTTATTTATTATTAAAGCGTTTTTAGTGTTCCGTACGGAACACTTATAAGATCACTTCGGTGTCTGTCTGTCTGTCTGTCTGTCTGTCACACCCGATTTTCTCCGAAACTATTTGACATAGAAAGGTGAAATTTGGTAATAATATAGGAATTGATGGCCTCATCAGAGCCATGTAGTTTTGAGAATTAAATTTTGACTTAAGGGGTTAGTTTTGGGGGGTGAAGTCGGAAGTGAAAAAAAAATTTTTTTACTAGGTCATCGAGTGTGGTGTCAAATGAAAGCTTGTGAAAACACGAGTAAAAAATATATATATAATAATATACTTGCGCGCACTTTTCTTTGTATTATTTTTAAAAATTCGCGAAAAATCGCTGTCCCGGGCCTTATCTCGAAAAGTACTTATCAAAAAATTTCGAAAAAATTCTGGAATATTCTCCACGGGGTGTAGATTGAACGAAAATTATCATGAGTGCATTACCTTTAATAATTTATATGGTATATAAAAAAAACAAAAATTTCAAGGTCATCAGATTTCAGTAAAGATTGGAAACAAACTTTGTTGAAAACTCATTTGGGGTGTGTTTTGTGAAGTCACTGATCATTTTATACCACCGTAACATAAATTTTGACTTAAGGGGTTCGTTTTGAGGGGTAAAATCGGAAGTTAAAAAATGAAAGCTTGTGAAAACACGAGCAAAAAATATATATATAATGTAATACTTGCGCACACTTTTCTTCGTATTAATTTTAAAAAATAGCGAAAAATCGCTGTCCCCTACCTTATCTCGAAAAGTACTGATCAAAAAATTTTGAAAGAATTCTGGAATATTCTTCACGGGGTATAGATTGAACGAAAATTATCACGAGTGCATGACCTTTAATAATTTATTTGGTATATAAAAAGAAAACAAAATTTCAAGGTCACCAGTTTTCAGTAAAGATTGGAAACAAACTTTGTTAAAAACTCATTTGGGGTGTGTTTTGTGAAGACACTGATCATTTTATACCATCCTAACAAAAATTTTTATTTTAAAAACAATCAACGTACGGAACACTAATTGTGCAAGTTCAACTTGCACTTGACCGGTTTTTTTTTTATTGGAAGGAGTGGCATATGTCTAAATATGCATATTTTTATTACCTTTTTCTGGTTTGTTATTGTAAAATATATCATTCAATAGAGAGAGAAAATATTTCCATTTTATTGGTACTTTACAATGCTATCCTTAGAAATAGTTGTGTCGATAAAGACAAATGTGTCGCTAATCAATAATAATGCTGCTTGAAAAAATTCCTGTGAAATTGAAAAGTAAAGGTGCAAAAACCTTTTCAGCTGAGAGACGAGTTTTTGCTTTATCACTCCGCTGAATTTTGTGAAACTGCAATTTGAGTATTAGTCTACTAAGAATCTCCAGTGGGATACTACGATAGACGCGTTGAATTTTGGAACGAATCAATAATGATCCTAACCTAATTCATAATACTGTTTTTTCTGACGAGGCCACATTTTGTTTCAACGGAAGAGTTAACAGACATAACTGCCGGTACTGGTCTACTGGGAATCCCCACTAGATAATCGACAGTCATTCTTAAAGACTACAAAAGATAAACGTGTGGGCAGGGATTTGTGGATCGTATCATTGGTCCCTTTTTTTATCGATGGAAATCTTATAGGACAGCGGTATTAACAGTTACTCCAAGAGCAAGTTATTCCAATTTGTGCAGGTCTTTTTCCCGATGAAAATAATTTCGATACCCTTAACAGGAATCTGAGATACTAACAGGACGGAGCACCTCCTCACTATGAAATCAATGTTCGTAGATATTTGGATGCGATTTTTCCTAATAGATGGATAGGCAGAAGAGGTGCTGTGGAATGGCCTGCAAGGAGTCCCGACCTTACGCCACTCGATTTTTTTATGGGGTCATTTGAGAACCAAGGTTTACCGAAGTCGACCTGAAACTGTAGAAGGTTTACAACAAAGAATTCAATATGAAGTAGCACAGATCACCCCGAATTCTCTGCAAAACTCTATTCAGGCTGTTTATGACAGATTGTGTCATTGCCTCGCTTTTAACGGCAGACATTTTGAGCAATTGTTATCTTAAAAATAAACTTAGAGTATTTATTAATAGTTTTTTTCTTTTTTTGTTTTAAATTTCAAATGACAATAATTTCAAAACAGTTTCGCTCATTTTCCGAAAAAAAAAAATCATAAAAGCTGCAACGGTGATTTGGCAACCAAGCAATTTTTTATGACGTCATTTTCACGGTTAGATAAATGACTTAGGCCGCTCCCTGATTTGTCAGTGCGGTATCGTTTTTCCCGGTGTGCCTGACTTGCGCGGGATGCGGGGGCGCGAAGCAAGTCGGGTAGGTTTCATTGAAATATAGGCGTTCGGCATATTTTCGTTACCGAATCGGTACAAAGTATACCGAGAAAAACGATACAGTGCCGACAAATCAGGAAGCGGCCTTACAGTTGATCAAGTAAAAACGTGTCGTTTATAACTTATAGTCAGTAAAAAAAATTCCTTTTTTTTTTGAGGCTATTGCTGGCATCCCTGTAAACAATACTTGGAGGAAAGAGATTCATTTCTAACCTTATTTATGGTGGGATAGTACATTATCGAACATGAGTGCTGCACACGCTTCCGAAAACGGCTCCCACAGCGGCTGCTAAATATATGGCAAGTCGAGGACATTCTTTAGTAAGTGGGTGAAACAACCATCATTATCGTCATCAACTATGCAGTCCATGGTCGGACATAAGCCTCCCCTAAGTATGTCGTACTTCTACGGTTTTGGGCCTTGTTTATCCAATTGTATTTCAGTAGTCTTTTGATGTCGCCAGATCATCGGGTTTGCGGGCGTCTTCTACTTGTTTCATCCTTCCAGGGCCTCTAGTTGATTACTCTATGGGTCCATCGATTATGAGAGAGTCTTCCGCTTCGACCTGCTTACCCTCTTAGCTACATTAGTTACCTTCAACCTTCCTCGAATTTCTTCATTAGTCAGCCTCTCCCTCAACGATATTCCCAACATCCTCCTTTCCATCCCTCGTTAAGCTACTTGTAGACGATTTATAATTTCTTGACTCAAAGCCCACGTTTCCGTTCCGTATTTCAACACTGGCAACGCGCATTGATCAAATGTGTTCGCTTTTAGTGTATTTGGGACATTGGAAAGGAAGATATTCCTCAATCTGACAAACACCTTCAAGCCGATGATATTCTCCTTGATAAATTCGCTTTCAAGTTTTGTTTAGATATTACTATTTTTTACAAACATATGAATCCGTTCTTGTGATTTTCGCGTTTTCAATGTTAATTACTGGTTCTTCATTGCAGTCGTCATTTGTCATGAACATAGTTTTGGCGATGTTGATCTTCAGACCAATCTCTCTGGACTTGTTGTTAAGTTCATTCAGCATTTCTTCCAATTCTTCTTTATTGTTAGTTGTAAGCACAATATCATTCGCAAATCGGAAATGATTGAGTTGCTCTCCTCTTATATTTATACCCTTTCTTATCCATGGAAGTTGTTTGAAAAGATATTCTACCGCCACCGTAAACAATTTCGGTGAGATGGTGTCCCCTTGACGTACCCCTTTTTTCTTTTCTATCTTATTAGTAATTTCTTTCAATAGTGTCTGCTGCCAATTCTACAGTTACTTAGACTATTTAATGTTATCCAGATTTCAAGGAAGAATCCATTGTTGAACGAAAAACACAAAGAGAAACGACTCGCATGGGCAGAGGCAAACTTAGATCGAAACTGGAGCAATGTAATTTTTTCCGACGAAGCTTCATTTTGGGGGTTCATTTATCACTCCACGAGCCTGGTCAATTTCCACTAACCAATGGTTGAGGGCGTCATGAAACACCCTGTGAATATCCATGTTAGAAAATATCTTTCGGAAGAGACTCGGGAGAGACTCTCCATCTTTACCTACAGTTTGAACGCGGAAAAAATGCACCAGATTTACAAGAAGGCGTTAGTACCGACTGCTAAACGGTGGTTGGTCGATAAAAATGAAGAGGGAGATAACGACCTCAAACATGGGAATAAAACGTTTAGCCAGTGGAAAGGGGAATTCAGTATATTTACCCTAGATTGGCCATTCCCGTTCCCGATGAAAACCCAATCGAGAACGCATGGTCATACATGAAACAGAAGCTTCGTAGTAAATAGGTGAAGCAGCTGTCACGTTAGATTCGGGCAATTTGGAAATCTTCGCCCCAAGAATTACGTGAAAAATCTAGTCGAAAGTATGCCCAGAAGTTGTCAGGCGATGATGGACGCTGATGGGGACTGCACGAAAATAATTAGCATTATAATGGCAATCCTATAATGTTGAACTTTTAAATAAATACATAAAGAACACCCTGGTATTATCTAATTATTCTTAAGCTGGGTCAACGCATGGATTTCTTTCGCTTAAAAAGCCAAAAACGATAGAATCAACCTATATACAAGTGCACCCGTTATTAAAAAATTCTATAATAACAACAATTATAGTACAAGGAGGCAATTCAACTTGATCACCTGTCGGTTCTCCATCTATAAACAAAACGGTATATTTATAATTTATGTGTTCACGCTTTACTACTACTTGTGGTGTGTAACAATGAACAATTTTAATTAATACAAATAACTATGTTAATTTTATTGGTGAAAATGATTTTTTGTATGTTATTATATAAAATGGATTATAGTAAAAAGTTTCACCTATTCCGAATTGCACCTAGTTAAAAAATGAAGGCTGAAGTAGTGGTGTCGGTTGATCATGCTAGATGCAGTGCACTTACTCAACACCAAACGATAATTAAAAAAAACCGACCCAGCGCAAGTCGGACTTGCATAATTAATATTCCGTACCGTGACTACTTTTAAAACAAAAATTTTTGTTACGGAGTTATGAAATAATCTGGGATTCGGTCACAAACTTGACTGCGACGGTTAAAAAAACTTTTTTTCACTTGTATGAGCCCAATGCTATTCAAATAAGGGGATAGACTATTATTAACACGCCACAGTAATTATCTTAGATCTTTCCCGTGCATACTGTTGTAACCGACTGTTGCTTTACTGGTTCGTAAATCGATCAAAAATAACACGTGATTAAACTTTATAATTTATAAATTTTATAATACTTCTTAGCTTCGTATGAATATACTAATATCAATGCTGGTAATAACAATATTTAATACTTGATTTTATTGTTAACAATATTTCCTTTTATGTCTTTTGTTAATTAACTAAAAATAATAAAAATGTAATAATGTCTTCTTTAGCTGACTGCCTATTATTTTATACATTTACTCTCTAAAATTTACCATAGGCGTACTCTTAAGTTTAGCTAACAAATATTTACCTATCATCCTAATGATTACAGAGTTTAACGACTTCTCGGGGCCATCAAGAAGTTTACAAGGGAAAGAATTAATTGTAGAAAGTAGTCGTTTTACTGAACTATTAGTAACTGTACAGGGTGGTCCAAATTGGACCCTTTTAAACGTAAACCCCTTTAGACGAAAACTGATATCGGTGTCTGAGGCTCAATCCTTATGATGAACTCAATGGTGAAAACCGCATATCGATATCTAGTACCGTTTCAGATATACAGGGTGTTTTTCAAAAATCTAGAATAGAGCTTCAAATTACCATTTTAAAAATATGGCACACTATATATTTTGCTTAAATCTACTTCAAAATAAAAAGGTTTTCAGTTTTTACGCGAGTTTTAAATGCACATTTTGTGAAGTAGGCTTTGGACGGAGCGGCAGTATCAATTGTTTACCGATAGCAGTCAAATCGTAAAAAAAATCCCAGAAGTAACTCTAAGAGTCATAACTACAATGAAATTTACTAAATGCTATAGTACTTTAAACTATGTAGAAAATAAAACAAAACAAAAATAAAACAATTTATTCCGAGTAGAGCAAACTAAAACAAAACAATTTTCTATAAGAGATGTTCAAAATGTCGACCAGTTTCATTTATACATAGGCGGCACCTTTTCTGGACACTTCTTACCCAGTTGATTAGTTCAAGAGGAGTGAGAGCTGCAAAACTTTGTATCACTGCGACTTCTAACTCTTGCCTGGTGTCCATGGGTGTTAAATCCGGTTACCTTTCCGGCCAACGGTTTGGACCTTGGTTGGCTATCCAGTTATCGTCAAAATTGGCCGATAAAAAATTACTAATAACTGCAGCGTTATGAGGGGGTGTCCCGTTGTGTTGAAAAAATATATTTCTAAAGTCCATTAACGGCAGTTCATCAACAAGAGGTTCTATTTGCTGCCTTAAAATTTCTAAATATCTCTGAGAGGTGAGTGTTCCTCCGTAAATAAATAAATAACCCTGCCTCTAAAAATTCCTGCTCACACATTAATTCCAAAGCTGCCTTGATGTCTTTGCTCCACAACTAAATGAGGATTTTCTTGTGAAGTGATGGGATTATTTCCGATAGTTCCTAAAACTAATATTTCTTCTAACTCCTTATCCCTGTTTGATGCATAATTTTTGGGTCGTTTCTTTTCAAACTGGCCACTATTAACTAGGTTATGTCTCAATTGGGCGAATATATCCTTGAAGGGTTGACGCCTCTCTGGATACCGTTCGTGATACAAATTACTTGCCGCTTCCGAATTTTCTCCGGTTTGTATGAAACGCACTATCATATCCCATTTTTCGTAAGTATCAAACTTCATTGCGATATATTTGACAATTCAATAACTGATCCTGAAATAAAATTTGACAACTACAAGTAAACAATTGAATTAAACCATATGGCCGCTCCGTCCAAAGCCTACTTCACAAAATGTGCATTCAAAACCCTCGTAAAAACTGAAAATCTTTATATTTTGAAATAGATTTAAGCAAAATATAAAGTGTGCTATATTTTTAGAATGGTAATTTAAAGCTCTATTCGGATAAGGAATAATATACAGGGTATCCCATTTAAAAAATATATTTTTGCGTTAATAACTATTAAAATATTAGTTGTAAAAAAATGTAACTTACACTGTTGAAATCCACGTGAAAAAACTGCTTTAAGAATGTTTTTCCAGAATTCAAAAAACAGGAAAAGAATTACAAACATTTTTCCAAAATGCAGATTTTTGAAAAACATCCAGTATATCTGAAACGGTACTAGATATCGATATGCGGTTTTCACCATTGAGTTTATCATAAAAATTGAGCTTCAGACACCGACATCAGTTTTTGTCTATCTCCTTTAGATAAAGGGATTTACCTTTAAAAGTGTCCAATTTGGACCACCCTGTACACAGAAAAAACAAAAATTTCAAGGTCATCAGTTTTTAACAAAAATCGGAAACAAACTTTGTTGAAAACTCATTTGGGGTGTGTTTTATGAAGTCGTCCATTATTTTATACATATAACCGTAACAAAAATTTTTATTTTAAAATCATTCAACATACGGACCACTAATTGCGACTTGCACTTGGCCGATTATTTTTTCAATAGTATTCATTGTTTTGGTTATTTTCTTCGATGTGCCAGTTCAGAGAAATAAGCATAAGTGCAGTAAGAAATATAGGTTTACGAGGACCCATAATCATTTTACTTTCTGTTTTATATTTACCATATTAACCTAGTAAATGTATAGGTTTTTAAGTCATCTGGTAAGTGAAAGTTACTTAAGATATTTATTTTAACATATGTATAAACCTATATTAGCCACAAACATCATATTTTATGAAACCAGTTGGCAAAGTGACACTTAGTATATCTGCAACAGTATAAATCATTATTTTCTAATTTTGTACCAAAGAAACGAAATTTTTGAGAGTATGCCAGTGTCGCTTAAAAATAAATTAAAGGTATCCAAGGCGGTATTGTTATTTTTGGGAGAATGTGGGAATTTTTTTCTCTTTGTTACTTTTGCAGGATTACGCACAGGGAAAAAGGCTATTGAAGGGAAAAAAAACGGCCAAGTAAGTTGCGCAATTAGTGTTCCGTGCCGTGATTACCTTGATTGAAATAATTTTTTTTTTTTTTTTTTTAAGGTGTATTTGTTTGGAGTTGATAGGAGAATTCTCTCATTCTAGATGCAAATACATCTTGGAGTACGCCTAAAAAAAAAAGAGATTTCTTATGCATTTTACTGGATTTTGCTACCTGTTTTGAATTAATTTTAAGGGTTCACCATATTTTAGGCAGAAAACCTCTGCTATACAATAGAGTCATAAAACGAAAATGAGGGTTCATCGGTAGCATAGCCGTCCGAGCGTAACCTGCTTTGAGTGTTTAATAAATAGAATTATTTTAAAAATAGAGTTATAGAAATATAAGATTTATTACCAAAAATTTTTTAATCTGTAGATCTATGTATATATCACATTTCACGATATATAAGTACTTTGAATACGATCAAAAACAATCAACATCTTCAAAATCTGAAGACCCGATTTCTCTTAAATTGATAACTAAGGGTTCTATTTCCACAGTTTCTTCGATGTATTCGTCAGGTTTCCACATTTTATTTTCTTCTTCTATAACAATATATAATTTCATGGAAACACTAGAAATAGAAACATAAAAAGTAAAGAAAAACCAAGAATTAATAATAATGGGAGATACGAATGGGAGAATAGGAAGGAAAACAATGGACAATACCGTAGGACCATTCGGAGAAGACATCACTAACGACAACGGAGAGAGACTAATAGAGCTGTGTAAACTAAACGGCCTCAAAATGACAAACGGATTCTACAAACACAAAGACATCCACAAATATACTTGGATGCAAGAAACACGAAACTTAAAATCAATAATAGACTACATTATAATTAAAAACGATACCATTATCAAAATAAAAGACGTAAGAGTAAAGAGAGGGGCAGAATGTGGAACAGACCATAGACTATTAGTAGCAAATATAAAAGTACCGTGGTACAAGACAATAAAACAAACAGGAACAATAAATAAAGAAAACAGAAATACTAATGAGATAACAGAAAAAGCAGACAAAGAAATAAAATACAAAATACACTTACTGCAAGACGAAATGATAAGAGACCTATATAGACGACGATTAGATCAAAAATTAAATGAATTTAACTACGATAACCTCCAACAGATGTATGACCACATAAAAGAATGCATCAAACAGGCGGCCCTAAAAACATTAGGTAAAGAAGACAACGAGAATAAGAAACATAAAATTAGAATCTGTGAAAAAACCAAAGAATCTATAAAGGAGAAAAAAAAAAAAAAACTATACGAAAAATGGCTGAATACAAAATCAGAAGAAGATCTACAGAAATATAAAGAGAAAAATGCAGAAACGAGGAGGATGATAAACAAAGAAAAGAACGAGAGATGGGAAAAATCGTGCGAACATGTAGAACAGTATATAGGAGAAACTAAAAGCACAGAGTCATGGAGAATAATTAAAGCATTAAGGGCCAACAATAGAGAGAAGACGTATATAGAGTAAATCCCAGAAAGCGAGTTGGAGGAATATTATAAGAAGCTGCTAACAGAAGACAGACAAGAATTCCAAGAAGAGAACCCTGAAAAAGAACAGAATAAAAGAGATAGAACTAAGCTACGGAGAAGTAAAGAAGACAATAAAAACACTCAAAAATAATAAATCTGCAGGGCCTGGAGGTGTGGTAAATGAAATGAAAGTACGGGTCTAATAAATTATATCGAATGCTGAGAAACGATGTTCCACAGAGCGACAAATGGAGAAAAAATGCCAGAGGAATGGTCAAAAGCCTATATAGTATCTATATTTAAAAAGGAAGACCGCAGAAAATGCACAAACTATAGAGGCCTAAGCATAATATCGAGTATGGGACGTTTGTATGGAAAAATTATTAAAAATATCATAGAGGAAAATATAAAAGGAAAAATTGGAGAAGACTAAGCAGGCTTTATGGCCGGAAAATCATGGCAGACCACATATACACTATAAAACAAGCAATGGAAAAAAAACTGGCAAAGAATAGAGAAGTTCACCTAGCCTTCATAGACATAAGAAAGGCCTATGACTCAGTACCAAGACAAAGATTATGGAACGCAATGAAAGAAATAGGCATTGACAAAGAACTAATACACGCAGTAAAAGCTCTCTACGAAAACAACACAGAGACTCCAAACATCAAAAGGCCTATTACAAGGATGCTCTACATCCCCAACACTATTCAAAATATACCTCGAACAAACATTAAAAAAATGGGAGCAAAAATGTAGTGGAATGGGAGTCCCAATACGAGAAGATTACTTATATACTCTAAGTTTCGCAGACGACCAAGTAATCATAGCGCAAGATGAGGAAGACCTCAGTTATATGGTACGAAAACTGAAAGAAGAATACACTAAAGCAGGATTAGCAATAAACTTTGATAAAACGGAATATCTAACAACAAAGGAGGGAACCGTGGAGAATCTAGAAGTCGATGACGAAACAATAAACAAAGGAACCGATAGATTTAAATATTTAGGAGCCATCATTTCAAAAAACGCAACTTCAGAAGAAGAGATTAAAGCTAGATTAGGACAAACGCGGACATGCATAAGACAATTAAATTCGATCCTGTGGGACAAACACATTACAAAAAGAAACAAAACACGCATATACAAATCAATAATACAAAGCATAATGACATACGGGTCAGAAACATGGATGATCAACAAAAGAAATAAATCTAAAATTAACGCGGTAGAGATAGAGTATTGGAGAAGATGTTGTAGAGTGACACGTATGGAGAGAATAACAAGTGAAGAAATAAGAAGCAGAATGAACATCAAAGAGAACGCAGTAAACACCATTGAAGAAAAACGATTAAAATGGTATGGACACATAAGACGGAGCGAAGATAATAGGTGGATAAAGAAATTAACGGAGTGGAGCCCTATAGGGAGAAGAAAAAGAGGAAGACCCAGACGATCATGGAGAGACGATGTGGACGAGGCTATGGAGGACAGGATGTGGACGAGGCTATGGAGGACAGGGGTCTAAAAGCGGGAGACTGGGAAGATAGAAACGGATGGAATCAAAGGCTGAGAGAAGGAAGAGAGCGTCAGCTGTAGAAAATCCTTGATATATATATATATATATATATATATATATATATATATATAACATGTCGAATGCCATTTTTCCAATTATCTTCTTTGATCCTCTCTATTTCGGCGAGTAATAATTGCCTTACGTCTTGAAGTTCGAACGTGGAGTTTTCCTTTGCAACGAAACTTTCTTTAATTCGCAATGATATGGAGGTAATCTAAGCATGATATTCCATTCCTTTACCATCTCATCGACTGCGTATTTCTTGAATTGTTCCTCATTTTGTTTCGCAATTTTGAGAAGTTCCGCTTTTAACATACCGTCTTTATGTTTGAGATTTTTGTTTCTTATCCATTGAAGAATATCCGCTTTCTTCCACGAATTTGTCATTCTAATAATCGAGAATAATATGGGGCATTGTCTAATACTATAACTGATTCTGCTGGTATACATTCAATCATTTGGTGGAAACACTCTTCAAAAACATCGGCCGTCATCTCCTCATGGTAATCTTTAGTTGACTTTAATTCGAATTCCAACAAGCCACGGACCAGAAATCGGTTTTTCACTACCAATATGTGCTTTAATTAGCTTGCGACCTTTTTCTGAAGGGGGTTGTAATCCAGTTGATCAACCTACCATAAAAATTTGTTGGGCACTCTTGCTGTTTTTGTCAATCCAGAATTTTTTCACTGTGTGTCCCTCATTAACCCAGGTCTCATCTAAATAAAAATATTTCTTTTTTCGGCTCGAAATTGTCTGAATGCTCCTAGATATTCTCTTCTCCAACAAATTATTTCTGTTTTATTGATAAGAACAGATGTTCTATTCTGTTTTTCCCAACGAAAATTCAGGTTATGAAGGATTTTCCATAATTTCCATTTTTTAAATCTGGTAAGTCCTGGTCTTCTCTGATTTCTTACAAAACTTTATGTAGTGTAGGTATTGGTGTACTTTTCTTCTTACTGCGTTTTTAAAGTCTTCATCGAGCTCTAAGGGCTCCTTTCCTTTGTGATTCTGAGGTTCGTTGCAAGGACAGCGTTTTCTTTCTTTTAGAAATCTATAAATAGTTGCTGTTCCAACTACCGTCATGTGTGTGGCACAGGTTTCCACAATTTCACGGACTTGGCTTGTTGGCTGTTAATGCACTAGGGCATCGTGGACGTTATGTATCATTGATTTTTCTCGCAGAGAAAATGCAGATTTACAGACTTCGCGAAGTTTGACCGGGGCAACACTGAAAGTTGAAGCCATTGCTGTTCTGATGTGAACTAAGCATATTATAGGTTTTTGTTTTATTTTTATGCTTACACAGAATATTTTTATTGCATATTTAGGTACTTAGGTACCTACCTATCGATAAATACTTTGGTTATTTATATTCCAATAACTGCTAAAATCTCAAATATTTTTATTGTACTTATTATGGTTATGGTTTATGATATTTTAATCTTTATAACCCATGTTGTGTGCTATCAACTCCAAACAAACGGATTTAGACTCCAAAAACCCTAACATTAATCCATTCTTGTTAGTGTTATTTGTATTAAAAGATTATAATTTCAATTTTAGTGTACTTTCTCAGTACCGTGTATACATAGGTATAAAAAAACAGGCCCTACTGTAATAGCGATAAAAACAACGAACCTCTGAAATAAGCTTTCTTATAACTTCGTTAATAAGGGAGATTGTTACCCTTAACAAAGGAATTCTTATTTTGTCCCAACACTGCGCAAGCTTCAAACGGTGGGTTCCGATTAGATGTCATTGTTATCTTTTAAATTACAGCATTCATTGTAGTAAATAGAGGAACAATTCCCTGATTTTACAACTGTGTATGCTTCAAATAAAGATAACCACATAGTATTTATATTTAATTTCTTCTCTTTAATTTTACTCATGCTTAAAGTAAGGATAACGACAAAGGCGTGCTAAATTAGGCGTCGCAAAATCTCTCAAATATTATTAAAGAAATATTAGAAAAATAATTTCGAGTCACTTAATATTTTCTTCAAAATTTAGCAAACGGATAGATGCTTATCTCATTTCTAACCTTCAGAATATTGCATTGTGTTTTAAATTACTTGTACCGAGGCTTTTTTTACACTTAAAAGTCGCCAGACCATTAAATGTTACTAATTTTGGACAGATTAAAACAACGGTATACATAAGTTTTTATAACAGGTGAAATTAGTAAACTAAAATTTAATGATTTTGAGATCCAGATATAGTGATGCCTCCACCATTTCATTTTTTGGTCAATTTCGTGCTTTCAATTAATTTATTCAAGAAAGCCTCTAAGGAGCTCAGTAACCTATTTTTTAAAAAAGGACCAAAATCTATTGTTACTCTTTAATGATAATAATAATCACAGGAAATTACACCCCACGCAACGCATGCAAAGAAAGATTTACCATCGAGAGAAGGGCAGGAGGAAGAGGAATCGTAGATATAAGATTACTACACACAAAACCTATACAAGCACTTAGGAAATTCTTTGACACTAAGCAAACTAGACTCCACACAGCAACAGTGAGAGCAGACAAAAAGTACACACCTCTCGACTTATCCTAAGCAAACCACCCAGCAGACACAGACAATCACACCCAATTACAACAGGAAAAGATGAAAACGTGGTCAGAAAAAACATTCGATGGAAAACACAGATACCACATAGAACAAGACCACGTAAATAAAAAACAATCATACACCTGGTTACAGGATGGGCAGATATTCCCTGAAACAGAAGACTTCTCACTTGCCATCGGGGATAAAGTCATATTAACCAGAAACTACCATCATCAAAGGCCCAACCATTAGAGAAGAGAGATGCAGGAAATGCCACCAGCATAAAGAAACGATCGAACACGTAACAAGTGGGTGTAAAATATTGCCCGAAACGGAATACACAGCCAGACATAGTTCATTAAGCACTAGCCACAACATACAAACTCATAGAAAACCCAGATCCCCACTACGAATACACACCAACGTCCATATTTGAAAATAAAGATTACAAGCTCTACTGGGACATCAGTATCCATACAGATAAAACAGTCTCCGCCAATAGACCCGATATTACTTTTTAAAACAAGAAAAGGAAAAACCACCTATCGACTTGACATAGCTGTCCCCAACGACACAAACATCCAAACGAAATACACAGAAAAAGTCTCCAAATATACAGACCCTGCAACAGAAATAAAAAGGCTATGGAAACAAGAAAAAGTGATCATCGTCCCCCACATCATATCAGCCACGGGCCTTTCACCAACACCATTCACACCACACTTGATTTGAAAACATGTAAGATTGGTAATAGCGTTTGTGCTGACTTGGCTTGGGCCCGTCAACCAAACATGGAACCACATTGACCAAATGTGAGAAAGAAGAATAAAGATAGCTAATAATAACCATCATGCAACAGTGGTGTACAAGGCTACATTTGTATAACACAAGCGGCTCCATAAATCCCGACGAGATCCATATCAGAAGAGGCTAGTCCTTAGGTCCTCAATGATGTTATCTCAAAATCAATTATTTCTCTAACATGCTAAACGATACGAAATACGGATTGAAAATTAAAGACGACAGAAATAGGTCACATGCATTATGCCATCTACTGTATATAGACGATATTAAACTGTACGGTGCAAACGGAAAACCATAGCTGCGTAGAGAACTTAAAAATTACCCTCATATAATCAAGTCTTAATAAAGAGGGCAGGATTCTTTGTGACTACAATACTATTCGAGCGTAATTTTTTTTTTCCAATGTGATCTCTATCCAATGTATTTTATTCAATTTTTTTATCAAAAGAACGGTCTTTTATTAACATTATTAATTAACAATGTTATATTAGTGATTAATTTATAATAAAATTAAGGAAATCCATATTAAATTACAAAACAAAGAATGTTGGTTTAGTAGAGTGGAACTTCCTTATGAAATTTTAAATAAATTCATAGTTACATTACACGTTTATTATTTTTTACATTTCTTAAATTTTTGTGAGGCGAATCACCTGTAAAATCTGGTTACTGTTCTTGTGATGTTGATTGCCAACTGTCTCGCTATCTCTTTGGGGGTCTTCTCGGTGATTTTCTACCTTCTAGTTTTCCATTTCGAGCTAATTTCGCCATCCTAGTGTTCGAGATTCGAAGCACATGTTCATTCCAGCCACGTTTGCTGACTCTCACCCATCGCACAACGTTCCCATTTTTGTCTTCCTTTCTTATGTGGGTATTTCTTTGGCTATCCCACATCGTGTATCCTACAATTATTCTGAGCGGTTTCATGTCTGTGTTTTCATTTGCCTTTTTGCCATGGTGTTATCTGATCTGGTTTTAGCTTCATAAATGATCACCGACCTGACACAGGTTTTGTATATTTTGGATTTACAGTCGATGGTTAGATGTTGAGATAGTGGCTGCCTTGTTGATTTGTTGTCTAGTTTCATTTGTAAGGTTTCCCCTGCTAGATATTCTCGTGCCAAGATAATCAATCTACTTAACTTATTATAATTTTCTGCTATGTTCTTAAATGTATGAAGCTGTCGTCATAGGTGGTCTTCAAATTCAGCAATCAGGACCGCATCATCCGCGGAGCGTAAGATACTCAAGTCAGTATCTCAAGACACGCGATTTCACAACGTTCATGACCTTATTAATGATAACATGAAATATTAGTGGACTGAGACTGTCTCCTCGGCGAGTTCCCGTTTGCCTTTTTGATTTCTGCAGTTATTCTTTTGTTTACTCTTATTTTGGTTATATTGTGGGTGTTCAAATCTTTAATTACTTTGACTTATTTTCTGGGTACATTCTTCTCGTCTCTGCGCTAGCCACGTCCTTCAATTTTATGCGGTCGGATGCTTTAGTAAGATCTATAAAACAGATGAATGACGGTGTCTTGTATTCTGTAGCCTTTTCTTGAACAATTTGGTTATTTCTTGCAGTAGGAATTTTTACATTTGTTCCCTATAAATACAACCCAAAACTGAAACGTTGTTTTTAATCGTCGGCTATAGATTATTACTTCTTTACACCACTAAAGTGAAGAGATAATTCGCCTTAATTACTATTAAGCATATGTAATTATAACAACTTAACATTAATTATATTAATTGGTTCTATCAAACTAAACGATCTACAGGGTCTACAACCTTTTTGGTCGCCCACTCTATACATGTCTGCTTTTTTCTAATTTTCTGTCGCCCACTGTATAATTTCTACCATTTTTTAATTACTTTTGCACCTACAAGGAAATCGAAGATAGATTATAGTCTATTAAAATTTAGAGATGAAAAGAATCGCTGGTAAAATTCAACGTTGCCATAATATTGCTGAATTACTTGTGTTTAATACTTACAGAAATACTTACGAGATACACTCGTCTCCAGGGTTAAAATGGACCAAATTGTGAGATCAGAGCCCATATCTCAAGGGCATCATTTTCCTAAAAATCCTAGAATTCATTAGAGTCTCTTTTTAGCCGTTGCTTATTGTTTTTGCATCTGTTTTCAATGTATACGAAGAAAATTAAATCGAAAATAATCATAGATTTAAAAAAAACAGCTATTTTATATATATATGTATATATATATATATATATATATATATATATATATATATATATATATATATATATATATATATATATATCAAGGATTTTCTACAGCTAACGCTGTCTTCCTTCTCTCAGCCTTTGATTCCATCCGTTTCTATCTTCCCAGTTTCCATCTGTTAGGCCCCTGTCCTCCATAGCCTCGTCCACATCGTCTCTCCACGATCGTCTGGATCTTCCTCTTTTTTTTCTCCCTATAGGGCTCCACTCCGTTATTTTCTTTATCCACCTATTATCTTTATTCCATCTTATGTGTCCATACCATTTGAATCGTTTTTCTTCAATGGGTTTATTGCGTTCTCTTTGATGTTCATTCTGCTTCTTAGTTCTTCATTTGTTATTCTCTCCATACGTGTCACTCTACAACATCTTCTCCAATACTCCATCTCTACAGCGTTAATTTTAAATTTATTTCTTTTGTTGATCGTCCATGTTTCTGACCCGTATGTCATTATGCTTTGTATTATTGATTTGTATATGCATGTTTTGTTTCTTTTTGTAATGTATTTGTCACACAGGATCGAATTTAATTATCTTATACATGTCCGCGTTTGTCCTAATCTAGCTTTAATCTCTTCTTCTGATGTTGCGTTTTTTGAAATGATGGTTCCTAAATATAATAATATATTTTATCCAAGTTTATTGCTAATCCTGCTTTAGTGTATTCTTCTTTCAGTTTTCTTACCATATAACTGAGGTCTTCCTCATCTTGCGCTATGATTACTTGGTCGTCTGCGAAACTTAGAGTATATAAGTAATCTTCTCGTATTGGGACTCCCATTCCACTACATTTTTGCTTCCATGTTTTTAATGTTTGTTCGAGGTATATTTTGAATAGTGTTGGGGATGTAGAGCATCCTTGTAATAGGCCTTTTGATGTTTGGAGTCTCTGCCCTATTTTATGTCCTATTTTTATGTTCACTGTGTTGTTTTCGTAGAGAGCTTGTACTGCGTATATTAGTTCTTTGTCAATGCCTATTTTTTTCATTGCGTTCCATAATCTTTGTCTTGGTACTGAGTCATAGGCGTTTCTTATATCTATGAAGGCTAGATGAACTTCTCTATTCTTTGCCAGTTTTTTTCCATTGTTTGTTTTATAGTGTATATGTGGTCTATACATGATTTTCCGGCCGTAAAGCCTGCTTGGTCTTCTCCAATTTTTCCTTTTATATTTTCCTCTATGATATTTTTAATAATTTTTCCATACAAACGTCCCATACTCGATATTATGCTTAGGCCTCTATAGTTTGTGCATTTTCTGCGGTCTCCCTTTTTGAATATAGATACTATATAGGCTTTTGACCATTCCTCTGGTATATTTTTTTCCATTTATCGCTCTGTGGAACATGTTTAACGTAAAATAAAAGAGTCATAATTTCTATTAAGTTAGGACAGGAAACAGTACTGCATTATTTTTTATCGTCAAATTGCTGGAGCTTCAGCAGTACATTCATCTGATTGCGATTCGACATACCATACCAATTTAATAACAACTTAAATGATTTTTTTCTACTAGAACTACTGAACAGTTTCAAGTAAGAGTATAGCTTCATTAAAAAGTTTCGTATTATTCAACAATTAAATTATCATTTTAAAATAATGGGCAGTCTTAAAAGATGGTGTATATTAAGTTGGAGGGACTGGGTCACAACGGGGGAAATGCCGAATGGAATCTAGAAAGAAAAGACCATGCGAGGAACGTTACAAAAAATAAAAGACATGAAGACAGGTTATATTCTGAGGTGTTAAAATTTAATACAGTTTCGATTGTGGTTGTAGGGGGAATAACACAAACTATGCAAATATTCACAAAACTAGGCCTTACCTGTTACATAGACCAAGTAGTAAAAGACACAAGAAAAAATGACAACACTGCTATGAAGTACTGAGAGAAAGTTTACAGAGACAGTCTGTGGAGGTGATACCTAATAATTAGGTGTGTACTAATAACATTCTTCATAAAATATGTTTGTATGCATATGCGTATATTGCACTGTTGCCTCTTTTTTATACGAGTAAATATTACTGACTTTTTATCTTTTCTAGCGTATTATCTGATATTCAACATTAAAATTTGAGGACTCAGCGGCTCGAGAAAAAAACGAGCATGGTTCTTAAAGTTATTTACCTACTATGAAAATGACGTCATTGGGAAGAATGCTTGCTCACTACCTGGAGGACAATAAAAAATGATGAGGATTCTCGTCTGTAGATATTTTCTGGTAACAGGTCGCCCCATATTACTTTCTTCATATCCTCCAAAGAATTTATATTATTTCTTATTGCCAATCCATAATAAATGGTTAGTTCATTTATTAATTTCTCTGTCTATTTTCCTTTGCCACTGAGACTTAATCGTCGGGGTTGGATTAATGTTTCAGGCTCTTGTTTTAGTGAATTCGATTTTCGACTATCATTTACTAATTTTCGGAGTCGTGAACCCATACGTTTCTGAACGTGTCCAATAAATTCCTTCTTCTTCACTTCTATATCGTTATAGGGTTGAGCTTTTGCGATCGCAGAAAATGTTTTTGAGTCTCCATCTCCGATGTAACGCATAGGCTGAAAAGTTTTTGGTCTGACACATTGATGTCTCCCTTTTCAAGAAATCCATATGATTTTTACGAAGTACCAACCTTCAAACGATACGTGTCAAAATTTCATGATATTTTGGCAATTAATTTACAAGTTACAGTGGTTTTAGTGAAGCTACTTTCAAAACAATAGAAAAAATCGAATTTCGTATGTAAAGACTGTTTTTTAGTGGGAAAAAATACCGTTCAAGCAAAGCAATGGCTTGATAAGTGTTAAGGGGACTCTTCCCCTGGAAAGTCACTGACCATTTACTGGGATGCTGAATTTAAACGCAGTCGTACAGACACAAATGATGCTGAATGCTCTGGACGCCCAAATCAGGTGGTTACAACAGAAAACATAAAAAAAAACAAAATTGTTTTAGACGAGCATAAAGTGAAATTGCGTGAGATAGCTGACACCCTAGAGAGATCGTGTTGGTCATATTTTGCATGAACATTTAGGCATGAGAATGCTCTGTTCGAAATGGATACCGCGTTTTCTCACAGTGGACCAAAAACAACAACGTGTTTTGGCGCTGTTTGGACCTGTTTAAGCGCAATAAAAAGGATTTTTCACACTATATGTGACAATGGATGAAATATGAATCCACCACTACACACCAGAATCAAATCGGCAGTCAGCTGAGTGGACAGCAGCCGGTGTAAGCCGCCCGAAGCGACCAAAGACAAAACCGTCGGCTGGGAAGGTTTTGGCCTCTGTATTTTGGGACGCTTATGAAATAATTTTCATCGACTATGCTAAAATTGGAAAAATCATCAATAGCGAATATTATATAAAGGTATTGGAGTGTTTGAAGGCAGAAATCGCAAAGAAATGCCCCAAATCAACAAGAAAAAATGGCTCTTTCTTCAAGACAACGCACCGTATCACGAGCCAATGGTTACGATGGCAAAATTGCATGAATTGAAGTTCAAATTACTTCCTCATCCACCGTATTCGCCAAATTTGGCCCCCAGCGGCTATTGTCTATTCGCAGACCTCAAAAAAATGCTTGCGGGAAAGAGATTTGGCTCCAATGTAGAAATTATCGCCGAAACTGCTGCTTATTTTGAAGGCAAAGACAAATCCTTCTACAAGAAAGATATAGAAATGTTAGAAAAGCGTTGGACTGATTGTATCGCTCTTGAAGGAGACTATGTTGATGAATAAAGTCGAATTTTGCAAAAAATATGTGTTTCAATTAGTTAGACCAAAAACTTTTCAACCTATGTGCTAGTACTGGTAATTTACACTAAGTAAGTCTTCCGACCTTTGAAATATAGTTACTACGACGTCTGGCTCCATTTTTTCTGCGCTCGCGTTGTGATTGGCAGAGCACGATGCTTTATGTTCATCAAACCACGATTCATATTCTGCAGGATCCTTATCTTTTTCATAATTTTCACATTCTTTGCAGTAACCACTTTTTACAACAAAGTCCACCACTTTTCCAGTGAAATGTCCAATAAGTGTAGCTACATCAAAGAGAAATGAAAATCCTCTTTTCATCCACGTGCCATCGCCAGACACAATTATTCTATCATTACATAATTCTAATTTTTTTTTATTTTGCAACTTCTAATTGTTCACATTTAGTGCTAGAACTTCGCAATGGAATAGAATTTTATTAAAAAACTTTTTTTAATAATTCTTAGAAGTATAGGAATAAAAATCGAATTTTTGAAAACTCGAGGTGTATGTAACCCCCTTAAATTACTGTTACTATTCTATATGTATTTTCATGGAAAGACTAGTGCATGCTAGGAATACACATCGCGGTATTACTTCTCATCCATATGAGATTCAACTTGTAACTCCTCGTACAACCGGTTTCAAGCAGTCTTTTAGATGGAAAATATCACTCCTTTGGAGCGATTTGCTTAGTTTTGTGTGTCCCACCAAGTACAATTTACAACTCTTTTAAACCAAATAATTATGAGGAGGAATGATGAAACCTATTAAGAAATAAATGACTATTTGGCAATACTGTTCCTGATGCTGGAACTAAGTAAGGAAAAGAAGCGAGCATGCCATATATTAATTAAATAAAGAAAAATTACTAGTCGGCCAGTGACCTGCTTTTCTCATTTCATGAATACAATAAAAAGATAACATATGGCATTTTTTTTTCCTCCTTGTTTCCACTTATAAAATCTGTGTTTTGTATTTTATGCGCAGATGCTGTGTGTGAAGCGTGTGGAATCAGCAGCATCCTAGACGCAAATAATCAAAATATTTTCTCAACAGTCAAGCATCCGCAGCTTAAAGTAGTTTGGAACTGCCGAAGAATTTTAACTGAACGAGGAAAGCATGAGAAAATAATTATATTGTATATATCAGACTCTACAGACCTAGAAAGAATCGATCCTACCTATCTTCTGCTAAAGATGAAGGTTATATCAGTAGTGTTTGGTTCTTCTCATGCGACAGCCAGGCGTACGCTTTCAGCAGAGGTAGCAGATTTATAAACAGACAGTTGGCATATCAGCTAAGTTCCAAACTTTTGGGACTTAATAGGCTGCGCCTTAACAACCAGGTGGGTTAGCCTACACAAAGCACATTTGAATGCCTGCCCTGCAGAAGGCATTATCTGATTTTCCCTATTTGGCGAGCAGGCGCTAATACTGAAGAGTCTTAATTATATCCCTCGGATCATCATTTTCATTCAAAGCGTTAATTTGTTAGGAAAATTCTAATATGGGTATGATTCACAATAGATCTCTTTGGTCACAGTGGAGGGTCGGTTAATGACATCCTCTATTTATTATTCGTGCAATGTTTTTCTCATTTTTAGTGTTCCGTACGGAACTTCGGTGTATGTCTGTCTGTCTGTCACACCCGATTTTCTCCGAAACTATTTTACATAGAAAGTTGAAATTTGGTAATAATATAGGAATTGATGGCCCCATCAGAGCCATGTAGTTTTGAGAGTTAAATTTTGACTTAAGGGGTAAGTTTTGGGGGATGAAATTGGAAGTGAAAAAAAAAAATTTTTACTACGTCATCCAGTGTGGTGTCAAATGAAAGCTTATGAAAACACGAGTAAAAAATATATATATAATGTAATACTTGCGCGCACTTTTCTTTGTATTATTTTTAAAAAATCGAGAAAAATGGCTGTCCCCCGCCTTATCTTGAAAAGTACTTACCAAAAAATTTGGAAAAAATTCTGGAATATTCTCCACGGGGTGTAGATTGAACGAAAATTATCACGAGTGCCTTACCGTTAATAATTTACCTGGTATATAAAAACAAAAATTTCAAGGTCATCAGATTTTAGTAAAGATCGGAAAAAAAAACTTTGTTGAAAACTCATTTGTGGTGAGTTTTGTGAAGTCACTGATCATTTTATACCTCTGTAACAAAATTTTTTATTTTAAAAGCAATCAACGTACGGAACACTAATTGCGTAAGTTCAACTTGCACTTGACCGGTTATTTTAGTGTATGTGTATCATCACATCTTTACTCAATTTCACTAATTTCACATAGTCTGGCGTTATCATTCATTATAAAGACGCCAGACCACACATATTTTAGACAACACGTCAAAAATTAAAGGAGTTTGGTAGACCAGCACTTTGAAAATACTATTTGTTTGGGTCTCTGCAGAAATCCGAGAAGTCCTAGTGATGATATAATGGTTCTAACAGAAAATTAGTATAAGATCATCAATCAAAATGGCATATATTTGAACTTCGTTGAAAATATAAAAAAAATATTTAAATTTTGTCTTAACAAGCCTGACATTTTTTCAATTGAGACATTTTTTAAGACAAGACAAAATAAGATTTTTTGATTTGAGGTTGCATAACAAGAAACTCAAGATCACTTTAAATCGGACGCAATGAAGCTTTGCTATAGCATTATTAGTCTTAAAATAAGTTATTTTCAAAATTTTCGCAGCCGCGAATCATTCCTGTGTCATTTGAGAAGACGCCAAATCCTTAATATACTTTAAAAGTGAATTAGCTACCAAATTTCTCTATAAGATTCGAATTAAAATTATTCTTAAGACCTAATAACAAAATCGTTGAAATTATGTAATAATGAAAAAAATAAACTGGGACACTAGTAGCAAAATTAATGGTGTTACTGGGACCTAATAGCGTGTGTTGCCTCCTCTACTTCGGATGACAGCGTTTATGCGCCTAGGCATGCTTCTAATTAAATTTTGGATAAAATCTTGAGGAATTTGCTCCCATTCTGTGATAACTGCATTTTCAAGTTCCCTCAGGTTTCTAGGTGCAGGTATATGACGTTTCACATTTTTCTTAAGGTGATCCCATATATGTTCTATCGGATTCAGATCCGGGCTTTTTAGTGGCCATTGCATAATCCGTATATCAACTTGATTAAGATAATCGAGTACCTCCCTAGACACGCGAGGTCGAGCATTGCCTAGCATAAACAGCAAATTGGGCCCCACAAAATGACCGAAAGGCATCACATATTCTATTACAATATTCTCAAGATAGTAGTCAGCATTCATGGATCTCGTACGGACAGGAACTAACTCTGTGCGAGCATCAAAGCAGATGCCACCCCAGAACATAACAGAGCCACCGCCGAATGGAATCCTTGCAGAGATATTGCAAGGAGCAAACTTCTCTCCTGGTCTTCGCCATACTCGCTCACGACCATCTGGATGTTTCAGACTAACCCTAGTTTCATCTGTCAAGAAAACTTGTTTTCAATCATCCACAGACCAGTTTTCGTGATTTCGAGCAAAACGTAACCTGGCAACTCTGTTCTCTCTAGTAAGTAAGGGCGCAGTGGCTGGTCTCCTACTGTTTAATCCAGCTTCATTTAACCGTCTTCTAACTGTTTTAGAAGAAATTGTGACATTGCGAACAGCTTCGAGTTCGTTTCTTATTATAGAACTAGTGACAGTCCTGTTTCTTGTTGTTATATTGTCTTGTAAAACGTTCATCTAGGTCGCTAGTGCATCGTTTTCACCCCTGCTCTAGCCTTCTAGAATAAGTTCCTACTTTATTCAAGCGTCTTACCATACGACTTATTGTGGAACGATGTTTGTCTAACAAATTTGGGAACATAACTCTGACAATATCCTTCGTCCAATAAAACTGAGGCTCGCACTACCTCGTGTTCAGTTAAATTCCTTGTTCGATTCATTTTTCTAATTATTCGGGGTCAAAAATAAAACAGTCTACCACAAAAACGTATTACTTTGAAAAAGGGAACAATTTATAAGCTTACTTTTAAAGAAAATCTATCGCATTGTTACAGAAAATTGTTTATCTTCTAAAAAATTCTTTAAAACTGTAAATCTAAACGAATTGTTTTGATTTCTGTCATGAACAACGAAACAAAATATGCATAGCCTGCTATTCAAATACTCGATAAACTTTAAAACTGACATAAGAAAAAGATAAATTAATTTTCAGATTGTTGCGTTAATTTTGTCCAGGAGTTTATATATATATATATATATATATATATATATATATATATATATATATATATATATATACATATATATACATACATATATATATATATATATATATATATATATATATATATATATATATATATATATATATATATATATATATATGTTTTGACGAATGTTCTCACCGATGTGAAATGTAGTAGTGGTTTTTCGGGTATCCCGTGTTAGCTTAAAGTCTCTTGGTGGACGGTTTTGCTGACGTTTCGATGGAATCTCATCGATCTTTTTCAAAGCGTTGATCACTGGTCGGTGTCTTGGCGTTGACCGTCCATCAAGAGACTTTAAGCTAACACGGGATACTCGAAAAACCACTACTACATGTATATATATATATATATATATATATATATATATATATATATATATATATATATATATATATATATATATATATAGTGGGGTTTCTACGGTCTCTTCCGCATCCCACATTTCGCTCGCCATTTCTTTTTGTCTTGCCACTCTTCCTCTCTTATGGCTCTGGCTCTATCTTTGTTATTGTTGGTCTTCCTTTTTTCCTTCGATTTTTAGGCGTATATTTCAATGCTTTTTTTGACCAGCTTTCTTCCTGCATTCGCATTACGTGTCCGTACTACAGTAGTTTTTTTGTTTCTACTTGGTCCATCGTGGAATATATACTTTTTGTTCTTCGTCTTATTTTTTCGTTCCTAACGTGCTCCAGTCGTGACACCTTGCATGCTCTTCGTAAATAGTTCATTTCTGCTGTTTCTATTTTTTTCTATCTGTTTGTGTTACTTGCCAGCATTCAGATCCATATGTTAAAATCGGTTCTACTACTGTTCTGTAGATTGTCATTTTTGTAATTAATTTTATATTCTTAGACAATAGTACCCCATTTAATATGCTGGTTATTTTCCTTCCTTGTTGTGTCCTATTTTCTATATCCTTCTTCGTTGTTGCCTCCTCCGAAATTATGCTTCCTAGATCTTTATATTGTTTGCATTTTCTAATATTTTGAACTTCTGCTTAATTCCCATTTTTCCTATTCGATATTCAATTTTCTCATCATGTAATCTATATCTACTTCTTCGTTAGCGATAAGCATTTGATCGTTGGCAAATAACAAGGTTGTTAGATATTCTCCTTCGATCTCTATTGCCTTTGTTGCGACTGTCCTTCTCCAATGGTCTAGTGCTTTTTGGATATATATCTTAAAAGGAGTTGGTGATAGACAGCACCCCTGTCTGAGATCCTTTGTTATCGGGAAGGGTTCTGACACGTACTTTCCCTGTTAAATGAAGCTTTCTGGGTTTTTATATATGTTTGTAATAACCCGCACATATGTATGTCTTACTAAGGCCTATTGTCGTCAACACTTCAAAGAGTTTCTTCAAAGG
The DNA here is from genome assembly GCA_019049505.1 of Pachyrhynchus sulphureomaculatus. Taxonomy (NCBI): domain Eukaryota; kingdom Metazoa; phylum Arthropoda; class Insecta; order Coleoptera; family Curculionidae; genus Pachyrhynchus; species Pachyrhynchus sulphureomaculatus. The sequence goes on from CM032451.1 coordinate 5,632,011, forward strand.
CACCCTGTCGTAGGCTTTTTTAGATCAATAAATATTAGGCGGGTAGGCAAATTTCTAACTTTTTTTCCGATTGTCTGTTGAAGTACAAATATAATATCTTCGATATCTCGGCATTCCAACTCTACTCTCTTTTTTAATATTCGGCCGTACAATCTTCCCATTGCATTGGTTACACTGATACCTCTATAGTTCTTGCGCGATCTTTTATCTCCTTTTTTATAGATCGAGCTAATATATGCACAATTCCAGTCCTCTGATATCATCTCCCCTTCCACTAAGCATTTGTTAAAAAGTTCTGTTGTTCTTTCGTGTAATTTACTGGTCAATATTTAATCACCTCAATAGGAATGTTCCCGGACCCTGCAGATTTTCCATCTTAAAAGTAAAAATAATATTACCCTTATTCACTTAAACTTTAATTAGCTGTCTGGGGTTTTGTCTCAAAGGGCTGTTTATCTTTGAAAGCCATAAATATAAAACACTCGAATTTGGCGCACAAGTAAAAGGCATTAGACGGGTTTTAAATCAGATAAACAAACAGATGGCATTGGCAAAAACATCGAACAAAAGTTGGTCAGGAACTTCTCTAAATGCAACATTCCAGTCGGTCAAGTAAGAAGTGTCGCGCATTGTTCATTAAAAAATCCATTTATTTAAAAGTTTTTTTACATCAATCGTTGTATAGTTTGAAGTTTTCGTTGGAAAAACCACATTAGAAAATATGTTCTTATCGATATAACAGAAATAACACTGCGTGACATGATTTTGGTACCCGAAAAACTGATTGCTATTATAGTTTCCTATTAGTTATAGTAAGTAAGCAGTGGATGCCTTTTATTTCTATCACGTCTTGTTTTTAAGGTACACACCGATAACCTTTTCTTAACCTACCCTCATATTGTTCATATATTAATAAATGTAATCGCTAGATAATCTATTGAGAGGATATGTTCATTTCTTGTTAGTTTCTTTGAGATTACCTGATTAAGAGTGTAATAATGCAGTTTTAAAGATGAATACTGAAAAAAGTAGTCGCCGTCAGTGCAAAACTTCACCAAACAAGTTTTGCTACGTGTGTGGACAGTACATTCTCAAGTCTCAAGGAAAAAAAATATCTGAAAAAGTATGTACTGCGTATTTTCTATATTTTGGACGTACTGTACATCAAGATAAACCCTGGATTCCGCAACTGTTTTGTGTATCATGTTATGCTACTCTCCTGTCGTAGTTGAACGGAAACAAAACATCTATGCCATTTGCAGTACCGACTGTGTGGCGCGAACCTAGTAATCATTTACACGATTGCTACTTCTGCATGATTGATGTACGAGGATTTTCAAAGAAAATTAAGCATAATATCGAGTACCCTTCTGTGAATTTTGTATCAAAATCAACACCATATAGTGTAGACATGACTTCTCCTTTGCCTCCTAAGAAAAGTCAAACTGAAGAATTAGATATACCAAGCTATGAAAATAACGATGGACAAGACATGGAAGTTGACAACCAAGATCCAGACTTTTTACCCTCTTCAAGTGATCTATGCCAACCGCATTTAATTCAACAACGGGATTTAAATGATTTGATACGGGACTTGAATTTGTCTGTTAGACAAGCCGAATTACTTGGATCAAGACTACAGGAATGGCACTTGTTGGCACCAGATACAAAAATATCTGTATAACGAAAACGAAGAAAAGAAATGGCAACTTTTTACTCTAGTTCAGAAAACATATGTTTTTGTAATGACATTGTATCTTTGATAGGTGAGTTAGAAATTCCCTATGATACAAATGAACGGCTTTTTTTTATTGATGGTTCGAAAACAAGTCTGAAGGCAGTTTTACTTCATAATGGTAATAAATATCCGTCAATACCAGTGGCTTATTCAACTGTTTTAAAAGAGACATACGAAAATATGAAATCAATACTGGATTTAATTAAATACAAACATTTTAAGTGGAAAGTGTGCGCTGACCTCAAAGTAATAGCTATGTTTCTTGGTTTGCAAGGTGGATTTACTAAGTACTGCTGCTTTCTTTGCATGTGGAACAGTAGAGCTACTGATAAGCACTATTTGATCAAAGACTGGCCAAAACGAACGGAATTTGTGTGTGGGAAGTCAAATGTAAAATACTTGCCTTTAATCAACCCCGAAGACGTCATTTTACCCTCTCTCTACACATAAAATTCGGCTTAATGAAGAATGTTGTGAAAGCGATGGATAAAAATGGCGAAGGATTTTTATATTTAAAATCTATTTTTTCCAAGATTAAGTGACGCAAAGTTGAAAGAAGGTATTTTTATTGGTCCACAAATACGCCTATTAATGAAAAACAACAAATTTGATCAAACACTAAATGACGAAGAACTATGCGCATGGACATCATTAAAAGCCGTGATAAAAGGTTGTTTAGGAAATCATAGAGCCGAGAATGCAGAACTCTTAGTGAACGATTTGTTAAGAGCATACAAAAAGATGGGTTGCCGAATATCATTAAAAATTCATTTCCTCCAATCCCATTTCTCTTTTTTTCCATCAAATCTTGGAGCAGTGAGTGATGAACAAGGGGAACGATTTCATCAGGATGTGAAAAGGCTTGAGGAACGGTTTCAAGGTCGTTGGGATGTAGCTATGTTGGGAGATTACTGCTGGCTTTTAAAACGAGAAGATATTTCCCAACATAAGAGAAAAAGTTAAACATTTTTAACTTTTAATGTACAATATAAACTTTTTACCATAAATTTTATATTTAGTTGTGTCCAAATGTATTAATAATAAGTTTTTTTAGCAGTTTTATTCGAATTATTGGAAAATTTAATGAAGCTACGTGTACACTGTACTTTACTCCTTAATTATTTTACTTAAAATTGTTAACTATCGTACCTAAAAAACAGTACGTGATAGACAAAAAGTACTTATGTATTTTTAATAACTGGTGTGTATGAATAAATAAACAGGAAAAATTTAAGTGGGTACTTAATTTTTTTTAAAATTTGTAACGCAGTGCAATTTGTTGAAGAAGAGAATATCGACAAGCACTCAAAAAATTTTGAGCCGAACAAAGAAATATTTTTTATTGAGATGAGACTTGAGTTAATAAGGGACACACAGTGAAAACATTCTGGACTGACAAAAACATTAAGAACGCCAAACAAGATTTTATGGAAGGTTGGTCAACTGGATTACAACCTCCTTCAGGAAAAGGTCGCAAGCTAATTATAGCACATATTGTTAGTGAAAACGGATTTCTCAACGATGACTTGTTGGAATTCGAATCAAAGTCAACTAAAAATTACCATGAGAAGATGACGGCCGATGTTTTTGAGGAGTACTTCCAACAAATGATTCAATGTATACCAGCAGAATTAGTTATAGTATTAGACAATGTCTCATACCTTTCTCTATTTTTAGAACGACTCCCGATAAATTCATGGAACAAAGTGGATATTCTCCAATGGATAAGAGACAAAAATCTCAAACATAAAGATGGTATGTTAAAAGCGGAACTTCTCAAAATTGCGAAACAAAATAAGGCACAGTTCAAGAAATATGCAGTCGATGAGATGGCAAAGGAACAGAATATCACAGTGCTTAGATTACCTCCATATCATTGCGAACTGAATCTCATAGAGCTAATTTGCGCACAAATGAAAAGTTTCTTTGCAAGGGAAAATAAACGTTCAAACTTCAAGACGTAATTACTCGCCGGAGTAGAGAAGATCCAAAAGGATGATTGAAAAAATGCCATCCGACATGTTATAGAAGAAGAAAATAAAATGTGGCAACTTGACGAATACATCGAAGAAACTGTGGAAATAGAACCCTTGATTAGCAGTTTAAGATTTTGAAGATGATGAATGTTTTTGATTGTAATTAAAGTACTTATATATCGTGAATTGTGAATTTCTATATATACATATATCTATAGATTGAAAAATTTTTGGTAATAAATCTTATATTTCTATAACTTTATTTTTAAGATAATTTTATTTATTAAACACTAAAAGCAGGTTGCGCTCGGACGGCTATGCCACCGATAAACCATTTACATTTTATGACTCTGTTGTATAGCAGAGGTTTTCTGCCTAAAATAGTGTGAACTCTTTAAAATAATTCAAAACAAGTAGGAAAATCCAGTAAAATGCATAAGATATCTCTATTCTTTTGGGCACACCCCAACATGTATTTGCATCTACAATGAGAGAATTCTGCTATCAACTCCAAACAAATACACTTTAACTGCCTGAATATCTATGCAAACGTTTTTAACATCGAGTTTCTCAAGGGTAAGGAAATATAGCTAGAATCTCATATCCCCTTTAGAAAAAGAAATCGTTCAATTTTACCTATATTGCTATTAATTGAAAATGCCCTTATCGCACAACAGTGTCAAGAACAAACTTTACATTGAATAGAATAGTAATTTCATTCTGAAAGTAGTTGCTAAGTTTAAAATTAAAAGCAAATTTAATTACTTAGAAAAATACCCCGACGTAAACGAAAACAATGGAAATGGAAAAAAGTAATTTTTAATTAACTTTCTCCATTAATCGTATTCTAATTCAATTGCGACCTTCAACAATACCTTCGACTGTTTTTGTTGTAGTTATTTATATCCTCGCTGACGTCAGTGGCAACAAATAACGGAATCCAATATTTCCAATGAAACCATATGAAGTATATAATTCCCTGTTTAATTGCCTAAAAGAAAATGAACCCGCATATAGTAACTAATAGAAATCCTATTTCATAAATTAAAAATCAAAGACTTCTTTACTGGGTTTTATCAATAATTTATTATTTAAAAGACCTCTCTGTTTTCCATATGACGTGCCAGGTCTTCACTGCGTCATAAATTAATACTTATTGCACACAAATTTTCGTTAATCTTTAACTAGATGTATTCTTTCAGCGGTTTTTGAAATTACTCCTAATACTAGATGGGATGAAAAATCCGAGAGATGTTAGTAAAAACAAAAAAACCATATGATTTTCAGTTAGTGACAACTCTCAGAAGATTCATGTAAAATTTTCATAACATTTTGTCTATTAGTTAGCTCTTTGCGTGGCGCTGCTTTTGATTTTTGCAGAACCACGGAACAAAAAGAATTTCGCGTGTTGTGCCACGTTCCAGACGTCCAAATGAAGCAGTCACTCCAAAAAACACAAAAAAAAATCCCCCATATTGTTCTGAATGACCGCAAAGTCAAAAAGGTCGCAATCGTAAGGATATCACAGACACGTGAGGCATATCTTGCATAAATATTTGCATATGAAAAAGAATTTTACTTGATCAAATATCTGAAAAATGAAAATGAGTAGTTTAACGTAGCTATAGAGTCGTTTTTTAATCCGCAAACAAGAGTGTGTAGACGTGAATTCAGCATAAAAACACCCTTGTAAAAAGATGATCTCCTTACGTCTGTTACAATTTCTAGAAATTCGCGCCCAATTAGTTTTTACCTGTAGTCGCTACCAGCGTTTTAAAAACAACCTGTATCAAACCCTTATCGCATGAGAATCATTTCACATAAGTTGTCAATTAGGTCATAATAACTTTAACAACAAACAGGAATTTTCTTATTACAATCAGCTGTACAAAGGGCAGTTTGACCTTGTAAACTAAATCATTTTCCAAAGCTGCATTGAAAATGTGTAAGTTTTATCTTACTTTTGAACTTACTATCACAGTGTCACCTAAATCATTTTTTATATTAACGACACGAACAGAATGAACTTACTCTGAGGCCAATCTTAAGAATTTTTTTCCACAAAAAATCAATTATCTAGGTGATTGACAGTACCATCGTTAGGTTTTTAAGTGAATCATTTCTGTAATTAATGTAGATTAAAGAAACAGAAACAAAATTTTTGAAAAATAAATAATAAATTGGAAAATCCCATTTTTGGAAAGCCTATTTTAAAATTTATGTCTTTTTTTGGGATGAAAACCGTGAGATTTTTCCAATTTCATTCATTGCAAAGAAACAAAATTATAAAGATTTGTATAATGTTAAAGAGATTATTGTTTATACATCATATCATTAAGAAAAACATGAATAAAATAGTGGAAATGTAAAGAAGGCCCTTAAAGATGTCATCATCTTATTACAAATTCACCAATAAATCAGGTGTTGGTAAAATTCACAGGAATATAAAAAAAAACAAGCATTATTTTTGCTACACTGCAAAAATAATCTCTAAATACGTTTATAAAACCCGCATAGTAACATTATCAATAAAAAGACTATAACTAAATATTGATTTTGATAATAATAACAAACCTTCTTCGTCTAGCAGTTGAATTAAGGTCAAGTTCTCCTGTAATTCAAAACACTCAACACTCAATGTTAAATATTCCGACACTAAAACAGCGAAAAATTTCAGAATAGAAACACTACACTACACCGAAAAAGTGTATTTTTTTCTTTATTCTACAGGCAGAAGTGTCAAAATTATAACAATCCGTTCGATCGGAGTGTTGTCGAGCGAGACGAGACGGTCGTCTCGTTTCTTTAGCAACTCGCAAACTAAAGTTATGTTGTGCTACATGCAGTATCGTATCTCTCGAAATAATCAATCAACAACTAGGTTGGTAGTTTACTGAGTTTTAGTTAGGTGGCGTGGTAAAAAAAAGCGATCTATAGCATAATATTGAAGAATGTACTTATGAAAAGAGAGAACTATTTTGTTAGGTTGAGCTGTAGTTTATTTTAATAGATGCAAATATTAGTAGATGGAACGGTTGATGTAAGTACTTTATCATTAAAAAATTGGGTAATTACCGTGAATTTTACATACAAAATATTTTTTGAAAGTAATTTGTTGGGCGCCAAAAGTATTCTTCTCAGTTGGTCATCTTTTATTACATTTCCAACCAAGTAATACTAAAGAGCTAAATGGTACCTATTCAAAGTACTTTGCAGCAAATTACCTGAAGCTATCAAATTTTAAAAAAATTGTTATAAAATAAATTATATATATATATTTTTTTACTTTCCTCACGAAAGGGACAAGTTTAAAAATTTATCTATTCCTCGTTGTCTCTTAGGCAACACTCTGAACAGTCTAAAGTTAAATAAATTAAAATATACCTTTTTTCTTGGTATAGTAAGGGAACATTATACTTTCTCGAAAATTTTAATAATTTTTGTGTGACTGTTAAACAAATAAAAAAACATTTTTTGAGTCTGTAATTTTTCTGACCTATATTTTAACTCTTTAAATACAAGAAAAAAAATTTACATAATTTTTTAAATGATTTTTGATAGGGGTTTTTTGCAACCTCATGGCGGTCATTTTGAAAATTTTGATCTGCTGGCGTGCACGATTGCGGCTCACTGGAACGTCTGAAAAAAATATATCCTTAGAAAAAGTATGACTATAGCCCCAGTATAGACTACGATTATTTTGTTTTAGCCAGAATTTATAAAACAGTGGACCTTCACAGTTAGTGGTTTCAGAAATAGCATTTTTCTTTTCGTAAAAAAAAACATTAAAAATTGAGGAAAGAATTAATTATTATAGTTTATGCTGGGGCTCTGCTGTGTAGAAGACATACTAAAATTTCAGACCGACTTACGTTCAATCAGCCATGCCTGCTGCATACAAAGTTCCTTCCGACTCCTCATACACCTCGTTCTCAAGTCTCCTTTCGTCTCTCCATGCGATTCTGGCCTCTCTGGCAACATCGGTGAGATTTTTGTAATAAGTCGTTTTATAAAAGCCCCTTCCTAGATCCGTCACTAAAATATTATATTTTAGATTGCAACGTTGAAGAAGTCTCATCGTCTTTATTGAATACCAAGATAGGCAAAGCCTCTTTCTTACAATTTTGAAAGTTAAAAAAATAATTTCTAATACTGAATGTATACTTATTCCATTTTAACCTAAGCTCTTATACTAGTATTCCTATATTAACTTAACCTAGGAAATGTGTTTACATATACATGAGTTTCTTAATGCTAGGACTTAAAACTAAGACTAAAACTACCTTAGTCTAAGACTTACGCTAACTTAAACTAGGACGTAACATTGACTTAAACTAGGACTAATTTAAACTTAATCTAGACTGACAATCTTCTTATCACGGCCGGCGAGGGGGGTCATCGTCTTCGTTCGAGAGCAGCAGGTCGACGGTCTCGGGAACTGGCGTGAGGTGGGAGTCGGAAGGCGTCCCTGATGCGTGGGCTGGGGAGCTGGGACGCCTTCTCCAGGAACTTCTATTGGATTTTCCTCATGTGTGCCTTTACGGTAGGCACACCGAGGTCCCTATGGAGTTGACGGTTCCTCATGAACCATGGAGTTCCCGTGATCATCCTCAGAGCCTTGTTCTGCATAGCTTGAAGTTGAGCTCTCCTTGTTTTGGAGAGCTGGCACCAAGTGGGGCGGCGTACGTGAGGCCTGCCTTTACTATGGTGTTGTATACCAGAAGCTTGGTCCGTGGCAGTAACTTATTGGAGCGATTCAGGATGAGATAGAGGTTGAAGAAGTGTAGAACATATTGTCTGTCTGGCAACTAGCAAACCAAGTTATAAAACTACTACCCTTTTCCTTATTTAAAGAGTCGGCAATGCTTCCATGGTGTCTACAAGGATCCTGCTCTTTCAAGGCTCTTGATCCAAACACCGTAGTTATTGAAAAGTGCGTGGAGATTCTTCATATCCTTATGCAATATATTCGATATCTCTTTTTCCGCTTTTTGAAGAGAAGGACAACAAGAAGGGAGGGAGTGTTAATTCATTTTTTACTTCCCTTACTAAAAAATGTATTTTGTCAGTGTAAAACTCATATTTTGAGATCGAATAAAAATAAATGTTGTCTGATAAAGCATATAGCTACAAAAAACCGCTTAAAAATGAATTCAGAAAAGTCTTTATTTATTATATAGTGCAGGCGCTAAAGGAAGTTCAGTATGCAAAATGTGAGGACCGGCAACTGTGCTCAAATTCTTTTACCTGAGACACCAAACAAAAAAAAAAACATGTTGCCGGCAGCTCTGTTGGTCCCTTTCACTTCAATTCGCCATTCCCCCCGCCCTGCGCGTCGATGGGTCATAGCGTGCGTAACCGTCAGCAGAAAATAATTCATAGTGCGTAACGGTTTATTGTTTTGTATTTACGCAATATAATTTAAGTTTTCTTGTATGTGAATGTTTAATTAGTGTTTTATTTAAAAAAAAAATTGCACAAAGTCGCTACAAGTGACAAATGTAAAGAGGCGAAGACTAAACGAAATTTGTGTTTGTTTTGCGATAAAACGGGTAATTTAGTTGAAAAACCAAAACCACAATCGTTTATAAGTATTCAAAGCGCAGCAGATCGAAGAAAAGATGACATTAGTGAGAAGATAAAAAAGAATACAGACTTTACTGGACACGATTGTTCATGGCAACGAACTTGTATGGCAAGTTACATTAGTGAAGAAAAAATAAGGTGTCGAGAATTAACATTACATAAGCAGGAGAATGTCTCTATTTCTACCTCCTGTGCAGAAGCAAGTGTTTCAGGTACTCAACGTATTCGTCGGTCATCAAGAACGACTTTAAAATTTGATAACGAGCTTAAATGTTTAATCTGTGGTAAGCTAACAAAGAACAAAAATAAAACACTTTTTTTGTGTTCGGAAATCTCGGCGGCGAAACAAATTTTAGCACCTTTGGCGATTTTGCTGAGGCATTCTTCAAAAGAATCGATGATCTTTTCTTACAGTCAAATGTAAAACGAATAGATATTGTGTTTGACAGATATGATGAAATTTCGATAAAATACTTAGAGTCAACTTTACGGAGTAAAGGCCAAATGATTAAAAATATTATAATTTCAAATCATCACACAAAAATGCCAACAAATTGTAAAGATTTCTTTTCAAGCACTGATAATAAGTTACAGCTACATATGCGCAAGTAAAAGAAGATTGCGAGTTATATATTTGTGGAGGATTTGATGATCCAACAAAATGTTTCAAATTACAAGGCTCTTCATTTTTTGAGGTACCCGACTTAAATTCAAACCATTCAGAAGCCGATACGAGGATGTTTTTGTCACATATTTCACGCAGTAAAAATTCAATCTGCCCATATCATAATCGTTAGCGCTGATACAGATGTTTTCATCCTGGGAATTTATTTCTGGAATAAACTAGCACGTCTAAATTGTTTAGGTCTATGATTCGACGGTTTTTATAAGAAGAAATACATTTCAGGATGCCATTTGGCTGCTCAATCCCTTGGCGAAGACATTTGTCGTATTTTGCCAGCATTATGGCTGCTATACACGCTCCGGTTTACCTGACAGGTTTGCCTGCACAGGTAGACCTGCGCAGGTAAACCGGAGAGTGTATTGTATAACCCGTACAGGTTTCTTGAACTGTACAGGCGACCGGAGTAAATATGGAAAAACATATTTTTACCTGGGCCAGAGTTGCGCAGAAGAATGCGCAATGGTATTTATCCTTTTTTTTATTCAGTGAGGTTTCAGAAGAGCAGGTTTGCATAAAACATTTATATTTTGGTGGTTTGGTGGTTTATATTATTTATTATATGAAGAGCTATAAAGGCTAGTAGTACACTCTCCCCGCGTCTCCAGTATAATTTTAAACCAGAACTGCACAGTTTCACCATTGCGTGTGTGGGTCCTAACCTGTGCAGGTAAACCTGTTGAGATATACCTGCATAGGTTGCCTGTGCAGGTATACCGGAACGTGTATAGCAGCCTTTACACTCCCTAAGTCGTTGCGATACGACTAGCAGATTAGGCTCGAAAACAAAATGGTTTAAAAGCTGCGTCGTTGGATTTTGTACAAAAAGCTCTAGCACATTTAGGAAACCCATACCTAAGCGCCGAACAGTTAACAGAATTAGAAACCATTTGCACCTATCTTTTCTCAAAAAAAAAATTAACTGCTGATGAACTCCGCTATAAATTAATTTCTCAAAATATCGGCTTCGGCTTAAATTTATTAAAAGTAATTTGCACATCAGATGTTTTACATTTACATTTGTTAAGAGCTTCAGCACAAACATATTTATGGATAAATGCTGACCAAACACTACTACAGCCTATTGATTATACCTTATTAGGCTATGAAAAAAAAGATGGCAAATTGTACCCACGGCAACTGACGAAGCGACCTTTGCCAGAATTTTTGATTCAGCCCTGTAAATGTACATCAAATTGTAAAACAAAGACTTGTCCTTGCAAAAAATTACAACTAAATTGTATTTTTTTGTGCAAATGTATTAACAATGACTGTCAAAATAAGAAAGATTGATTATCTGTATTTTTTTTTGTACACTTTCGTTAAAATTGGCTTTTTCATATTAAATAACTTTTTTATTAACAATTTTTGTTTTTATTTCTAACTTTTTTTGTTTTTTCTTTTAATTGACTAACTATAAGTATCTTTAATCATAAGAAAAAATTGGATATTGTCACTATAACAATCATTAAAATGGCTCCAAAGCATTTTTTCAATCGATTTACTTGATCTAAGTGCAAGGAGTATATAAGATAAATGGACCAACAAACTTTCCGGCAACATCCAGAATCGTAATCTGCAAGCTTTTCTAAACTTAAAACAATTTACAGAGTGCGGTCCTCATATTTTGCACACTTAACTCCATCCAGCTCCCGGTCTAATAACATTCTTATTATTAATGCTGTTTGTACAAAAAACACCAAAAAAAAGGCAACAGCACGTGGTATTCCCAAGCGGTCACCCATCCAAGTACTAACCACGCCCAACGTAGATAACTTGTCTTTTGCTACGTGGTGTGGCCGTTGCCGACAAAAAAAAATGTGTGCGAAATAAAATCATCCATATTTCCAAATATCCAAATTAAACAGCAGGTATGATTCCATTAAATTCATTTACGAAATTGAGAACAAAGGACAACTGCATTTTCTAGATATTTTAATTATTAAAAATAATAATAGATTAGAATTTAATATCTATAGGAAAGACACAGTAACAGATAGATATATTCCTAATGATTCATTTTATTGCAAACAATACAAATTAGCCGCATTACATTTCTTAGTTCATCGTTTGGTCACTTTTCCTCTGAACAGAGTAAAGTTCAATAATGAAAGGAATCGTAGCAGAGTTAATAGTTATGACAATGACTTAGTAAACAAGTTAATAAACAGACATACGTTCAGGTTAAATATTCAGAATTCCACCTTTTTTACACGCGACGAAAATAAGACCAAGTATGTCTCCATACCATATAATCCGAAATATAGCAAGGGACACAATAAGGTATTTAATAAGGTAGGCCCTACCTTAGTCTATAAGTCATCAGACAATCTGAGGAATATCTTAGCAAATCCCAGAGATAAGATTCCTAATTGTGAGAAAAGTGGAGTTTATGAAATTTGTTTTAATGATTGCAACAAAAAGTATGTTAGGCAAACTAAAAGGTCATTTAAAACACGATTTAAAGAACATTTAGCACACTTAAAATACAATAGAACAGAAAAGTCTAGCATTGCCGAACATGCCCTTGAAACTGATCATACTGTAACATTAGATAATCTAAGATTAATTAAAACTGTATCTGATAAGAGACTGTTGAACGCATACGAAAGTATGGAAATTATAAAATGTAAAAGCAGCTTAAATGAAGACAGAGGGCCTATTCCTTATAGTCCGCTATACTGGTTACTTGACTGGAACTGATGGCCTCACCTATGTCATTAGTTCCGCCTGAATAATTCAAGTGTTAGGCCAAGTATAAATAGGGTAGATTTGTAGTTTAGCTCTAGTCAATTATCGCTCCTGATGAAGGTAACATGTTTAGCGAAGCGCAAAAATAAAGTGTTTGGTGTAGTGGTGATATACACTGAGTAGTGTCATTGTGCCAAAGATTCCATATTCCCAACTTACTATGCTCTTAACTGTTAAATTTTTAATCTCTATGGAGTAGAAGGCTGCATAAAAATAAGTGTAGTAACTACTTTAAAACTAATCTGTTCAAAAAAAAAATGAATGTAGAAAAGAGTCGTGATTTATTTAGTATTCTTAATATTATCATAACATTCTTATTATTTATACTACTGTTTTTAGGAAAACCACAAAAAAAGGCAACAGCACGTGGTATTCCCAAGCGGTCAACCATCCAAGTACTAACCACTCCCAACGTAGATTGACTTAAAGGATCGGACGAGGTATGGCCGTTGCCAATAAAAAATATTTTAATCTATATTATAACAAACACAAATTAAAATTCCTATTAAAAAAATCCTTCTACGGTGTATTCTGAACACGCCATCACATTGTTTATATTTTTAACCATCACATTGTTTATGCTCTTAATTGCCAAATTTGTAATTTCTGTGGATTTGAAGGTTGCATAAAAATAAATGCTGTGATAAGGCATAACACACCAAAACCAAAAATTGTTCACTCCAGCGATTCGAGAGCCGAGTAATGTAATTACAAATATGAAACGTCTATTAATTTCATATGATTTCCCTATTTTGGCCTAGGGTCGATGAGTGTATCGCCGCATTCACACACAACACAAAGCACCTATTCCTCTTTCGTCTCGTCTGAAAAATTTCACGTCTTCCAATAACTAAAAGTCGGATCAGTACTTGGACTCAAATCAGAAGTTTTTACAATTTTTTCTGCAGATGTACTGACAAAATTAGAAGTACTTTTATTTGAAAATCAATTATCATAAAACTGTCTTTTACGTGGTCTGCACACTTGCTTCGAACTAAATTTTCCGTATTTTTTTTATCCATTTTGCACAATATTAGCCGAGACGTTTACTGAGTAATATTGGCCTGCGAGCGATAATCTCGAACTGAGCAGGCCAGCGTACCGTTTGCTTTGGAGCTACAGTTTTGCCTCAAACTGAAAAAATATTATACCCATTATAGTAAGCTCTCCTTTTACCTGCTTCTATCTTTCTTAGAATCATAAAAGTAGCAGCAGATGTTCGACGCAGGTAGAGCAAAACCTTTGTAAACGGCTGAAACGTAAGTTGGCACGCCGCGCGATCGATTTGGCCTTACACTTACACTTGCACTATAATCGTCTTCGAAAGTATTTTAAATTTTCTTCAGAAATTTTTAGAGAATATTATTGAAATATAATACTTTCCAATAGTATACTTTCTAAAAAAACTCGATTTTTCTGACCCGAGAAAGTGTAATGTTCATTTAAAAAAATGGGTGACTATTTCTTTTGTGATCTAAGAACCCTGAAATGTGAAGGAAAGGAAAAATTTCGAAGGATGATTTTTTTTTACGAATTCAATACCTTTTTTAGCACGGAAAGTAAAAAGACAGTCCAAATAGAATAATACAAACAGCAAGTATTGTACGTTTATTTAAAGCAAATAAAATTTTCAGTTTTCTTGTAGAATATATGAGGGTCATTCCAAACAGTCTCGACCTGACATAGATATGGCCCCAAGATATAATAATATTTTTTAAATGTTTAGGGATCTTTTTGTCGCGATTGTATAAACGAAAAAATTTTAACATTTTTTAAATGATTCTTCCCCTTCGTTATACGATTATAAACTGGGCTACTGAATTTAAACATGATGGTACATGCATTCAAGATAATAAACGCTGCTCTACGATCGACGAGATTGTGACAGAAACTCACAATAGCGTATTAAATGATACGCAAGCTTGCCGACATTCTGAGCACCTCTATAGGCTGTGTCCACCACATTTTACACAATGTATTGGGTATGAGAAAGCTTTCCTCTCGATGAGTGCCGCGTTTGTTAAAAATCGACCAAAAACACATTGGAATGAATATTTCCCAAGAGCGTTTAGACTTGTTTAAACAAAATTCCAGTGATATTCTTTGACGTTTCATAACAGTAGATAAAACATGGATTGATCATTACACGCTACAGACGAAGGAGCAGTCGAGTGGGAACAGGTGAAAGTATACCCAAGAAAGCAAAACTACCAGGCGAAAGTGATTTTTCATCATGAGAATGCGCCTTCACGTGCGTCTCTACTTGGCTTCAAAGTGCCATATTTGGCTACCAATGATTAGTTCTTGTTTCCAAACCTGAAAAAGTGATTGGCTAGACGCTAGACGAGAATTCACTTGGAATGCTGAAATTATAGCGGAGATGAACGAAGATGATTTGCAACAATGTGACAATGTGGACAAATGAAAAAAAAAATCTCTTAAATCTTGCGTTTTCTATGTTAGATTGAGAATTTTTGGAACGACCCTCGCTAATTTATATAAATACTAGAATAAAAGCATTTAAGAAATTGAGATTTTTCCCCAAGATTTTTGTGCAGCAACTTGATTGATCCTCCTGTAAATATTCCTCCTCATTGGTAAAAGATCTTCTGGAGCCATCTCAAAATAATGTCCAGTAGTTCTAGTTTTTTTAGTGCGTAAAAAAATTTTAAACATAAAATCTGCGTCTTCATTTTCGATGGCAAAATCCTTAATATGCCTAAATCTTGATAGGTCTGCTTCGGGTAAGTGTGTTTTAAGTAGTTTCAATGTTGCATCGTAGATCTTTTCCGAATAAACGTTCCAGAAATGTAGAGTAACTTTTAGATCTTTACCTTCGTGATCGTATATAACCGACCCACATTCTATCTCCACAGGAATATTAAATTTCTGGGCTATTTCGAAAACCAACATTGCAGTTGGTAAACAGGCTGCGTAATATTTTCTTTCGATAAATACTAGTTCTACTGTGCTTTGGATAGTTTCCATGATTTCAGTTTCACGAGACATGTTTCCCTGAAATATCAAAATAAAAAAGCAAATCAATATTTGAAATTTTTTGAGAAGTAAAATCGGTGCAAGTCGGACTTGCGCAGTTAGTGTTCCGTACGTTGATTGCTTTTAAAATAAAAATTTTTGTTATGGAGGTATAAAATGAATAATAATTATTTACCGATTTTCACTGAAAACTGATGACCTTGAAATTTTGTGTCTTTAGATACCAGATAAATTACATAGGCCAACAAAAAAAATATTTGTAAAAGCTTTTTAAACCAATACATCAGTGTTATGTATATTTGGGTGCTGAAACCGTATCTGGTATCAGTTTTTTTGTATCACCCACAGTTTTCTCACAATATTACATCGATTAAATTTCAAAATAGGAAAAATTTGATACATAAAAAATAAAAACTTAAAGCGTACTTTTATTTGATTAGGCTACAATTTTGATCTCTTGTTCTATAATGGTAAATAGATGTTCCAGATTCCAATAAATATTTTTCTTTCAGCCTAAAAATAAGCAATTCTGTTTTTGTCCTTAGTCAAACCCAAATCTCTCACTAAATCATTTAACTCAGCTTGTGTAAACAACAACTGTGGTTTTAAATTTTCTAGAGAAAATTGAAACTCATCATCATCCGGTCGACTTTCATTAAATTCGGGACTGGACTCTAAAACGTCATCAATAGACTGAGGTGGCTCAGGGACAGGAAGCCTCGGTCCATGTCCTATCTTGCCGATTAGTTGTAGTAAAGTTAGGATAGACAATTACTTTCTTATTTTTGGAGTTATTCCCAGAAACATCAACGCTGCAAAAATAACAATCATTTGAATGATTTTCTTGCTCTCTCCATACCATGCAAACTGCAAATCTAAAAGCTTTCTTTTCTTTCTTATACCATTTCCTAAGATCCTCGACATAAACATAACATACTTTGTGAGGAGCCCAACATTTTTCTTGATTACCGATTTCTACACCAAAATATGCAAAGTATACTTTTGTTACAAAGTCAGTAATGTTACTTTGATGTTTTTTAACTACAAACTCACCATATATATAACAAAAAGTGTTGGGAAAGTTTTTACAAACACGATTAGTCATACTTAAATTAAAGCACATGGGTTAAACACTGCAATGCGAGGTTATATTAACTGGAAGAAAACAAACAGCTGTGACATTCATCGGAACTGCCAACCTAATAACGTTTGATTTTACTGCCAACCATATAAAATTCTGATTTTATTGCCAATCTAATAACATTAGAATGATAAAAAATAAACTTTTCATATTTTGAATATTAAAATGTGAAAAATTGGTGGATAATAAGACTTTTTTATTATTATTTTCGGACTCAGCACACCAAAAAACATAGGAATCAGCTAAAATTATTAAAAAAGTGTTTTCATCGTTGGAAAATTTTCATTAAATCTACATCCTGTGAAGAATATTTCAGAATTTTTTTTTAATTTTTTGATAAGTACTTTTCGAGATAAGGGGGGCAACGATTTTTTCAACTCTTTAAAAATAATAGAAAGAAAACTGTGTGCAAGTATTACATTATATATATTTTTGAACAAGCTTTCATTTGACACCCCACCCGATGAGCTGGTAAGATTTTTTTTTTTCACTTCCGATTTCATCCCCCAAAACTAACCCCTTATGTCAAAATTTCCCTTTCAAAATTACACGGCTCTGATGAGGCCATATCTATTCCTATTTTAGTGCCAAATTTCAACTTTCTATGTCACATAGTTTCGAAGAAAACTGGGTCTGACAGACGAACATACACCGAAGTGATCTTATAAGTGTTCCGTATGGAACACTAAAAATAATAAAGAATGTGCATCTATTAAGTCTTTAGTGATTAAAACAACAAGCAGTCATACTGATTATTAGGAATGCTATGACCCTGGCAACGCGGTATAGGTACGACTTTATATGTGTGAGGTTCTCGGTTTGATCACAGTACTATACATCTGTATGTATTTATATATATGTATGTATATATATATATATATATATATATATATATATATATATATATATATATATATATATATATATATATATTGGGTGATCGCAAGAGTTCGTGCCCGATTAGTAACCAAATTAAATACAACATATTTTCATGAAAAATAGTATTTATTAATCAATAATGTACTCTCCATCAGTTTCTATAACTGTCTTCCATCGTTTTACAAGTTTTTGAATTCCTTCTTTGTAGAAACTGCGTGGTTTCTCTTCAAAGAAAGTCGTAAGATAGCCATTCAAATTATTTTGCAGAGAATGAAACAGATGAAAATCTGAAGGGCCAAGGTCAGAGAAATACGGCGGGTGCTGGAGGATTTCCCATTTTAGCTCCCTAAGTTTTTGCAGTGTCTGTTGAGCGACATGTGGTCTAGCGTTGTCATGGTCAAAGATGATGCCTTTTCGATTAAGCAAATTTGGACGTTTTACTTGGATTTCAACATTGTATTGGGTGAGTTGCTAACAGTACTTCTCCGCAGTTATTGTTTGGCCACGTGGAAGAAGCTCTTAAAAAATTATTCCTCTGCAATACCACCAGACACATAACAACACTCTCATTGGATGCAATTCAGCCTTTGCCATAGATTCTGCTCTTTAACTTACATACTTCCAGCTTCTTTTTCTTATTATGTTGTTATACACAACAAATTTTTCATCTCCAGTTGTGACTTGATACAAGAAAGGTTCGTTTTGTTGACGGGCGAGGAGAGACATAGCTGTGGAAACACGGTTCAGTTTGTCTCGTTCTGTCAAATCGTGCGGAACCCATATATCGAGTTTCGAAGTGTATCCAAGTAATTTTAAATGACGAAATGCTTCCGAATTGTCAACATTTAGTCCCTTAGCAATCTCTTCAGTGGTAATCTGTGGATTATGATTCACGAAGTCACGGATAGGGTCATTATCAATGCCGGAAAATCACCTAGAGCGAAGTTTATCGTTTAGATTGTAGTCACTAATTCGAAATCGACCAAACCACTTTTTAACTGTTCTAGAAGCAAAAGCACGATCCAAATAAACGTTTTGAATATTTTTTGTTGCAGTTCCAAGACTCATTCCCTTTTTAAATTCATATAACATAGCAAGACGAAAATGTAGATTTTCATTTTCAACTTTGAATATTAACCTTACGCACAAATGAATTTAAATAAACGTTTTTTTTTAAAGTTAACTCATGACACATTTAGACAAACATTTTTTGCTGCAGTTCCAAGACTCATTCCTTTTTAAATTCATATAACATAACATGACAACAATGTAGCTTTTCATTTTCAACTTTGAATATTAACCCTGCGCACAAATTAATTTATATAAACGTTTTTTTTTTTTAAAAGTTATGTTAACTCATGACACATTTAGATAAATATTTTTTGTTGCAGTTCCAAGACTAATTCCCTTTTTAAATTCATACATCTAACATACCATGACGAAAATGTAGCTTTTCGCTTTCAACTTTGAATATTAACCCTACGCACAAATTAATTTAAATAAACGTTTTTTTTTTAAAGTTATGTTAACTCATGACACATTTAGATAAATATTTTTTGTTGCAGTTCCAAGACTCATCCCCTTTTTAAATTCATACATATAACAAACCATGACGAAAATGTAGCTTTTCATTTTCAACTTTGAATATTAACCCTACGCACAAATTAATTTAAATAAACGTTTTTTTTAAAGTTATGTTAACTCATAACATATTTAGATAAATATTTTTTGTTGCAGTTCCAAGACTCATTCCTTTTTAAATTCATGTAACATAACATGACAACAATGTAGCTTTTCATTTTCAACTTTGAATATTAACCCTACGCACAAATTAATTTAAATAAACGTTTTTTTTAAAGTTATGTTAACTCATGACACATTTAGATAAATATTTTTTGTTGCAGTTTCAAGAATCATTCCTTTTTAAATTCATATAACATAACAAGACAAAAATGTAGCTTTTCATTTTCAACGTTGAATATTAACCCTACGCACAAATTAATTTAAATAAACGTTTTTAGTGTTCCGTACGGAACACTTATAAGATCACTTCGGTGTCTGTCCGTCTGTCTGTCCGTCTGTCTGTCCATCTGTCTGTCCGTCTGTCTGTCCGTCTATCTGTCGGTCTGTCTGTCCGTCTGTCCGTCTGTCACACCCCGATTTTCTCCGAAACTATTTGTCATAGAAAGTTGAAATTTGGTGGTAATATAGGAATTGATGGCCTCATCAGAGCCATGTAGTTTTGAAAGTTAAATTTTGACTTAACGGGTTAGTTTTGGGGGGTGAAATCAGAAGTGAAAAAAAAAAATTTTTACTAGGTAATCGAGTGTGGTGTCAAATGAAAGCTTGTGAAAACACGAGTAAAAAATATATATATAATGTGATACTTGCGCGCACTTTTCTTTGTATTATTTTTAAAAAATCGCGAAAAATCGCTGTCCACCCGCCTTATCTTGGAAAGTACTTATCAAAAAATTTTGAAACAATTCTGGAATATTCTCCACGGGGTGTAGATTGAACGAAAATTATCACGAGTGCATTACCTGTAATAATTTGTCTGGTATATAAAAAAAACAGAAATTTCAAGGTCATCAATTTTCAGTAAAGATTGGAAATAAACTTTGTTGAAAACTTATTTGGGGTGTATTTTGTGAAGTCACTGATCATTTTATATCACCGTAACATAAATTTTGACTTAAAGGGATTCGTTTTGAGGGGTGAAATCGGAAGTGAAAAAAAAATTTTTTTACTAGGTCATCGAGTGTGGTGTCAAATGAAAGCTTGTGAAAACACGAGTAAAATATATATATATATATATATATATATATATATATATATATATATATATATATATATATATATATATATATATATATATATATATATATATATATACATATATAATGTAATACTTGCGCACACTTTTCTTCGTATTACTTTTAAAAAATCGTGAAAAATCGCTGTCCCCTACCTTATCTCGAAAAGTACTGATCAAAAAATTTTGAAAAAATCCTGGAATATTCTCCACGGGGTATAGAAAATTATCATTACCTTTAATAATTTATCTGGTATAGAAAAAAACCAAAATTTCAAGGTCACCAGTTTTCAGTAAAGATTGGAAACAAACTTTGTTGAAAACTCATTTGGGATGTGTTTTGTGAAGTCACAGATCATTTTATACCACCCTAACAAAATTTTTTATTTTAAAAACAATCGACGTACGGAACACTAATTGTGCAAGTTCAACTTGCACTTGACCGGATATTTTTTAAAGTTATGTTAACTTATGACACATTTAGATAAATATTTTTTGTTGCAATTCCAAGACTCATTCCCTTTTTAAATTCATATAACATAACATGACAAAAATGTAGCTTTTCATTTTCAACTTTGAATATTAACCTTACGCACAAATTAATTTAAATAAAGGCTTTTTTTTAAAGTTATGTTAACTAATGACACATTTAGATAAATATTTTTTGTTGCAGTTCCAAGACTCATTCCTTTTTTAAATTCATATAACATAGCATGACGAAAATGTAGCTTTTCATTTTCAACTTTGAACATTAACCCTACGCACAAATTAATTTAAAGAAACGTTTTTTTTTTTAAAGTTATGTTAACTCACGACACATTTAGATAACTGTTCGTTAATAACATGATCATAAAAGAAATATCAGCAGAGTCAAAAGTGCATGCTTCTGCCATCTATGAAAATCGGGCATGAACTTTTACAATCACCCAATATTAAATACAGAAGGGTACTACTATACGACTGTCAGCGAGGTATACTGATGAATCAGAATTAAAGTAATGAATTGTAATTACACAATTTAAATAACATGATTATTGAAATAAATGGAAAACACCCAACAGATTAATAAAAGACAATTACATACAAACGCACTTTCTAGTATTTTTAGTGCTCCGTATCAAAACTGAAAAACGAAACATTTAAGGAATCATTTCGGTGTCTGTCTGTTCCGGCCCATTATCTCCAAACTTATTGACATAGAAAGTTGAAATTTGGCACCAATATAGGAATTGATGGCCTAATCACAGCCGTGTCATTTTGAAAGTTAAATTTTCATTTAAGGGGTTAGTTTTAGGGGTGACATCGGAAGTGATTTTTTTTATCATCTAGTGGGGTGTCAAATGAGAGCTGGTGAAAATACGAGTTTAAAAAGATATATGATGTAATACTAGCGCAAACCTTTCTTTATGTTATCAATTTCTAACCATAAATATTAGAAAAAGAAATGATAAAACCAAATAATAACAATCCCAAGTTTTTCTAACGGCTAAAAAAAAATAAATTCCCGTTACCAACCTGTTTTAAATTTTGTGTGATGTGGCACGTCGGAACAACAAATTGACATTGATAGCCATGAACAAGACAGCAGTCTGCTTCGTCTTTAAAGTTGTACTACTCGTAATATTGGCACTACTAATTGTACTAAAACTCAATTTTTTTCAATATTGCTTTTCGCATTCACATTATACCAAGATGCTTTATATGTAGTACGATTGTATTGTGAATCATAGCCCTGGAAAATTGACTTTTATCTTACCAAGTTCCTTTACATAGATAACTGACCAAGAAGGATAATGCATTGTGGTTTTAACGCATTTGACAGAGATAATATATTTATACTGACGAGCTACAACAAGTACCTCTTAAACATAACTGACTGATGTCATCAGATTGGCATCCAGCATAAAGCGGCCCATAGACGGTCAATATTATTGCGCAATAATTGGGTTTGTGCAATATAATTGAACGTGTGTAGACAGTATTGAAAGGTTGTGCAATAGATTGTACGAAATCAAAATTTGTTGAAATATATTGCGCAACCTGGAAAATACTGTGCCGTCTGTGGGAAGGATTGTGCAATATCCCGTCAATCGGTATCAACAGGTGGTAGCCAACGCGTCGTGATGGCGGATAAAAAATTGGATGAACAGTTCGTTTTGGAATTTATCGAAGTTTACCATGGACTTCCGGCTCTATGGGATGTTAAATGCAAAGATTATACTAATCGCGTTAAAAAAGGTGAGCAATGTGACGTGCTGGTAGAGAAATATCGTGAAAAATACCCGGATGCCGAGTAGGGTTGCCAGGTGTTCGGTATTTTACCGAACCGTTCGGTATTTTAGCAGTGTGTTCGTAAAACTTATCATTTTAATAACGATTGGGAGGAAGAATTTTTCTTTTGTATGGTAAAGGATAAGTGCATTTGTCTCATTTGCCGTACGTCAGTTGCAATACCTAAGCGTGGGAACTTAGAGAGGCATCATAAAACGGTTCATAAAAACTATAAAAAGGATTTTCCGTCACAGAGTGAATTAAGAAAACGAAAAAGTACGTGATTTGATAACTTGTTTGAAAAAAGAACAAACCATGTTCACAAGACCAGCCAAACAATCAAAAGCTGCAACGATCGCGTCATTTAAAATATCTCATATTTTGGCGAAACACAAGAAACCATTTGATGATAGATTGGTTGTGAAGGAAGCATTTATTGAAGCGGGTGAGACTTTATTTGGAGGTTTTAAAAAATAAAATAGAGATTATGTCTGCTATTAGAGAACTTCAGTTATCTCGTCCGACTGTCACAAGGCGTGTTGAAGTCATGAGTCAGGACATGGCAGATAAACTAAAACATGATATCATGGAATGTACATACTTTTCTTTACAGTTCGACGAATCCACCGATATGACAGACACTGCCCAGCTGTGTATTTTTATTCGAATGGTATTCAATGACATGTCGGCTAAGGAAGAGTTTTTGACAATGATTCCTCTGAAACGAAAGATCCGTGGCGAAGATATATATGACGTTTTCTTCAATTTTGTAATAAACTACAAGCTACCAATATATAAACTAGTGTGCATTACAACCGATGGAGCACCAGCAATGACTGGAAACGAAAACGGTTTCGTGGCATTGTGTCGAGCTAATGATGATTTCCTTTCATTTTTCTCCTTCCATTGCATTATATATCAACAAGTTTTGTGTTCAAAAGTTCTAAACATGGAGGAGATTATGGGCATTGCAATAAAAATTGTGAATTCTATCCGTGCACGTAGCTTGCAACGACGGCTCTTTAAATTTCAGTTGGAAGATAGTGGGTCAGCTGAACACACTGATTTAGTTCTTCACACGGACGTCAGGTACTTGAGTCGCGGAAAATTCCTAGAAAGGTTTCAAGAATTATTGCCCGAAATATCTGGACGAAAGAGGTGATGACACTCAGATGCTGAAAAACGGAAATTGGCTGACTGATTTGGCATTTTTGACAGACATCACAATGTATTTAAACACCATTAATTTGGAGCTTCAAGGTAAAGGAAAAACTATTATTGAGATGATTAGCGCAATAAACGCATTCAAAAGTAAATTGCAACTTATGATAGATCAACTGAAAAGAAAGGATCTGAAAAATTTTCCGTCTTTGAAAGCAAGGATTCCTCAGTTGAATTGTGATATTTATGAGGCAGAATTATCAAATATTTTGGGCCAATTCGAAATACGTTTTTATGATTTCAGTAAATTGGCAAATATCGCATCATTTATGAGTTATCCTTTTTCGTGTAAAAACATTGAGGAATTAGCTACTGAAATAGCAAGTCAGTTTAACATGGACTCATGTTCTGTTGAAAATGAATTAGTGCATATTATATCAGATATACATCTCAAAGCCACAGCATTCTGGTGTTTTATATCTGAAGATAAATATCCGAATCTAAGGCAAATCGCCGTTCAACTGACGACAGTGTTTGGGTCAACTTACTTGTGCGAGTCTGCATTTTCTGAAATGAAGATAATTAAGTCAAAATATCGCAATCGACTAACTGACGAACATATGTCATCATGCTTGCGATTAGCACTGGGTAATTACGTACCATCTTATGAAAAGTATGCTGAGGACATGCAGTGCCACGCTTCAACATCCAAAGTCGCTCTTTAGTTAAGTTTAGACACTAGAACTCGTTTGTTTTGTAAGAACCAATAAACTCGCTATTTTGAATAATTATGAGTTTTTTCATTGACATTTTAGAGCAGACCTACACTTACCTTGACTAAAAAAATGCATATTGTGCGGAAAACTAATATCTATGCCACGATACACCCTACCTAGACGACAATCCTGCATCACACTTACTTGCAGCCTCTCAGAGTCGATCGATCGTAGTCTAACAATATTGAGGTAGATCGCCAGCAGTTCAAGTTTGAGCACCCCTGGTTTAACGTGATTCCCCGCGCGTCTCATAGCAAACATCGACGCGGCGGCTTAAAAATACACATAATAGTAGTTACCTACAGATAAAACAAACAAGCGTGTTTCCTACAAATTCGGTAAGTTAAAATTATTTTTTATTTTAGTCTTGTTTCGAAATTAACTGTACAATAATATAAAGTGAAAAGATCATTTTATTTGAATTAATGTATAAGTAACTATGATCTAACTAGTGTTTTTATTGTTATGTTTTATGTACCTAGCATAAAACATAGACTCTCTACCAAGAAAAACTAAGCGTCTTCACGGTGCTTGTGTTTTTAAGCAAGAATGGTTAAGTGCTGCAAGATTTTCTAGCTGGATCTGTCAAGCAGATGATAAACACCAGGCCAAATGTAAGATTTGTTTGTCTACATTTAGTGTCAAGAATGATGGCGTAAAAGCTCTTATTCAACACAGCAATGGCAAAAAACACAAATTATCGGTGCAGTCTAAAAATACAACGAGCAGTATTGGTAACTTTCTTATACCACCAACTTAAAGCTTTAAAGAGAAACTGGCCGCTGTCGAACTTACTAAAACTTACCACGCAGTCAAACATGGACACAGTTACAATTCTTCCGACTGTGGCAATAAATTAGATTCTTTAATTTACCATGACTCTGAGTTGGCTTCTAAAGTGCAATTAGGCAGAACTAAAATGGAAGCTATCACAAAAAACGTATTGGCTCCATACTTTATAGAAACAGTTGTGAAGAAAATTAAAGATCAAAACAGCGGTTTTTCTATTTCTATTGACGCATCCAACAAAGGTAACAGAAATTTTTTTCCCCTGGTTGTAACCTTTTTTGATGACGAAGACGGTGCAGTCAACTACTTATTAGATTTTTATGAAGAACCTGACGCGACATCGCAGTCTATAATGAACACTTTGGTTAAAGCACTAGAAAAGTTTAAACTGGAGATAATTGATATAGTTTCTTACAGTGCTGACAATGCATTAGTTAATTATGGCCGCATTTGTTCGGTGTTTCAAAAACTACAAATGTTGAATCCAAAAATCTTTAAAGCAAACTGTAATTGTCATGTCCTCCATAATGCTGCAAAACATTGTACGAAATTATTATCCTACGACGTAGAAAGCCTTGTGCTTAAGGTTTTTGGAGAGGTTCCCAAACTTTTTTTTCTCGTAGACCACTTTCAAAATTTTACTGGTTTCGGTGGACCCCCTGCTGCTACATTTCTACCATATTCCCAAAACTCGTCAAAAAATGTGAAGATTAGATCTAACGATTGAAATTTGCGTCGTGGCTGAGTTCCAACCCTAAATTCGGAGTGGTAAAAATAAAAAGAAAAATAATATCGTTTCTATTCTATTTATTAAAATAATATGATTACAGACTTAATAGAATTAAAATTAAACATTAATAACGTACCGTAACTTCAACGATGCACATCAACAATTAAAAAAAAAAAAATAGTCATAATTTTAATGGGGGGGATGTACTTGATGGATTGACAGCAAATTATCAATATTTGGCTTCAGTTTTGTAAGGAATAACCGCAAATCCCCCGTTCCGTGATGTTCAATCTGCTCCTTTTTTTGTTAATAGGTTTGTAACGACACTAAAACTTTTTTCCACAAGGTATGACGAGGGAAATGCTATCAAAAGTTTTCTCGCAATTTCCCACAGCCCAGGATATTTTTCGGGTATTTCTGCCTGCAGCCAAAATGTTTGATAGCCTTTTTTAAATTTCACCTTCAGCTCCCCATTGGTGCTAAGCTCGAGTAGCTCCTCTTGTAATACCACATTCGCCACTTCCGTTTCATCAAATGGATTTATGATCCATGGTGGTATTTCCATCGTCAGAATATCTTCAAATCTATTTTTGAAGTCATCATGCAGGGCATTTAAATGTTGAACGTTTGTCTGAATATCCTCATCAAGACATTCTGCCTGTGACAAGTTTGGAAACTGGGAGAATTCCCGCCGTCTAATATTTTGCTTTATACATTTCAATTTTCCAAGAAAAGCCGAAATTACACCCCTTTCTTTTTATTAAATTTAGGTCTCCTTGTAACTGCAAGTTAATGTCATTAAATTTTTTGAACATATCTGTCAAATACGCGATGTCTGCTTTCAATTTGATCAGGTTTTCTTTTAAATCTGGATCTTTACTTTCCAGAAACTCTAAAACTGATTCAAAAAGTGAGTAAAATCTTGTTAAACATGCACCTTTCGACAACCAGCGTACTTCAGTATGTAAGAGCAATCGTTGGAAGTCTTCATCATTTTTGTTGCACAATTGTGCAAATAAACGGGTATTCAAGACATTGCTTCTTATTTTGTTAACTGCTTTAATCACAAATTGAAGCGATTGGTGCAATCTATCACTCAAATTTTTCGCTACCAGGTGTTGTCGGTGGATGAGACAGTGAATTGCAGTTACTCCTGGTATAATTCTTTTAAGATGGCTTATAAACCCACGATATCGCCCGAAGATGGTAGGAGCTCCATCTGCTGCCACCGAAATAATGTTTGTAAATGGAATCGATTTTTCCTTAAAATTCCATTAAATACTGATTCGCCTTTAGTATCCGTCTTCAAAGTTTTCGCGTATAGCAGCTCTTCATGGATTTCTTCGTCCATAACAAATCGAACATATGCCAATAATAATGCTTCATTACCAGGTAAAGTTAACTCGTCCAGTTGAATAGAAAAATGAGTTGTTTGCAGATAATTACACAAGAAGCTTTCAATATCAGAGCTCATTTCATCAATACGTCTTTGTACAGTATTGTTACTCAAAAGAATTCTTTTGAGTACGTCAAATGGAGGTTTGTGAAGAACAGTTTTTAAAACCTCTTCAACGCTGGGTAAAATTAACTGTTCTCCGATGATGTGCGGTTTTTCAGATTTCGCTATAAGCAATGAGATATTGTAAAATGCCCGCAAGCCATCATCGTTACTTTGAGACGTTGAAGCGAACATACTGTGCACGGTGGGTCTCTTTTCATATTTTTCCTTCAATGTTTGAAAATATTTTAAATCTTTACCTATTTTATCAGGATGACACCTTCTTAGATGATCTTCGAGCCTCGATGGTTTCATAGATCATTGCTCAAAACTTTGTTGCATAAAAGGCATATGGGCAATCGTTTGTCTGCCTTTGATGGAAGAAAACCAAATTTCAAATAATCAACACTGTACTGTCGACATTTCTTCTTAGATTCAGCCATGTTGCGTATCAGTTACCTACCTGTAAAGAAAAAAATGTTTGTTTTAGTAATCATAAGGCGACTTTAACAGGATATGGCTATTTTAACAGAATAAAATAGGATTAATTAATTATTGCAATGAAAAAACCAAAATGCCGGCGGCAAAACTGATTTTAATTATTAAAAGCAATAAACTGCTAAGACCCATATAGAGGTTTTCACAAAACGGCTGAACCTATTTTAATGTAATATAAAATATTTTTTGATTAATTATATTTTGTAAATTCGAGAGAAAATACTTTTAAAGAATATTTTGACATCAAAACTCCGCTATTTTAATGATTTATTTATTACTTTGATGTACGTTACGAGTGGTACATAAAGACACGTACAATTTATGAAAATATTTTTAGTCATTTAGCATTAGCAACTACGAGGGCACTGAAATATGAACAAACATGCAGGTCAATCATATATCTCTCCTTTAGTGAATCACGACAGTCGGGTAAATAAATAATTTTATAATAAAAAGTACTAAAAGTTCAATCTTTCTCGGCTTTCTGTTCTTTTATAGAAGTATCGAATAATGTCCCTGTTCAGTATTTAATTTTTATTACGTACCTACTACACGCAAACATAACAAATAAAATATTATTACAATATAAAATAAAAGTATGAATAACAAATAGGCAGGTACTTACTTTTTCCGGCACTGGCAAACACTAACATCGATTCACTCACACTTTTCTTTTCAAAATTCCGGAAACAAATGAGTAACGTTTGTCCTTGGCATTCGTACCGTGTATGGCATCGTGAAGAATCAAACAAGTTCATGCAAGATTGCAAGCACAGCACAAGTCGTATTTCGTCCCTTTGCACGTCTGAACGGGTTGCGTTGCGGGCGGGCGGGCGGCGCTTTGCAAGTTTCGACGCGCGTTGTACTGAATATCGAATATGCAAGGTTTTACAAGTAACAGTCGCTGACCTTCTTAAAATGCACTACTCAAAAAAATTAAGGGGGGTTTTAAAACAAGGAAATTAATGCTAAATAAACAGGCTATCTGATCCATATGCCGGCCTAACTGAAAAAATTTTTTTCAAGCCCGTGGACCAAAAAAAAGCAAAATATTTGCAATATTATTTTTTCGCGCTATCTGTTAGGATTGCATGAGAACCGTAGCTCCTAAAATTTTAGCGAAAAAATCTGAAAATTAGAATCTCAAAGCTTCAAAATGCTTGTTTTTAAAGTCTCAATACGACAATTTTTCACCGCCTGTCAAAAAATCACCGAAAAATTTGGATTTTTTTTTGCTCCCTTAATTTTTTTGAGTAGTGTATTATCTGCTTACAGTGATAGGTAAAGCCAAGCCAACATTTTTGTTCTTTACTAACGAAACCAGATAAATTTTCGTGGACCCCCACTTACAACTTGTGAACCCCCATTTTTTTTTCAGGCCAACGTAGACCCCGTCGCGTCTCCCGTGGACCCCTGGGGGTCCACCTAAACCACTTTGGGAATCACTGTGCTAAAAGAATGCTTTGCTTTTGTCAACCAAGAATATCATGCTGTACTACGTCACATAACAGTTCGATGGGCAACTTTGTTTCAGGCTGTGGAAAGGCTATTGCTTGATTGGCACGCTATCAAAAGATATTTTCGTGAACAGGGTGAAAATGAGTGCAATAAGATTATTTGGTCCTTTGTTGCTAATAAAAACAGTGGATTTCCAGAGTGCTACATTTACTTTGTGCACCATCTTTTAAATTTATTTATGAAGCGTATTAAGATTCTTGAATCAGAGTACATCACTCCGATAGAGGTTTATGATGTTATGGTTTCAATAAAATATAATATAGAATCACGGAGGAATGATTGCTTTTTTGGAGCAAAAGCAAACCAAGAAATGCAAAAACTGAATGAGGTAGATCGTAATAAATTCAGAAGCGAAGCTCTCGATGCGTATAAAAGAACAGAAGATTATATGAAAAAGTGGTTCGAGTACGAAAACTCTCCATTCAAAGCATTTAAAAACGTCAATGTAGAAAAGGTAATACCAACATTTTAAAATTTTGTAGAAGCATTAAAAGCTGTAGGTGTTAAAGATGACATTGATAAAGATGCTTTGTACGAGAGATTCGCGTTCTCCAAAAAACCTTGGAAGTAATAAAAAACCAAGCTTCTTCATCAAATACTACATTTTTGGGGAAGACGTTCTAAAGGCAGAAATAAGCCCTAACTTAAAAAAGAAAATAACCGGTCAAGTGCAAGTTGAACTTGCGCAATTAGTGTTCCGTACGTTGATTGCTTTTAAAATAAAAGAAATGTTGTAACGGATGTATAAAATGATCAGTGACTTCACAAAACACACTCCAAATGAGTTTTCAACAAAGTTTATTAACAATCTTCACTGAAAATTGATGACCTTGAAATTTTGTTTTTTTTTTTTATTTACCAAATAAATTATTACAGGTAATACACTCGTGAAAATTTTCGTTCAATCTACATCCCGTGGAGAATATTCCAGAATTTTTTCAAAATTTTTTGATAAGTACTTTTCGAGATAAGGCGGGTGGACAGCGATTTTTCGCGATTTTTTAAAAATAATACAAAGAAGAGTACGCGCAAGTATTACATTATATATATATATTTTTTACTCGTGTTTTCACAAGCTTTCATTTGACACCACACTCGATTACATAGTAAAAAAATTTTTTTTTCACTTCCGATTTCGCTCCCCAAAACTAACCCCTTCAGTCAAAATTTAACTTTCAAAACTACATGGCTCTGATGAGGCCATCGATTCTTATATTATTGCCAAATTTCAACTTTCTATGACGAATAGTTTCGGAGAAAATCGGGAGTGACAGACGGAGAGACACCGAAGTGATCTTATAAGTGTTCCGTACGGAACACTAAAAAGATAATAAAAACGATAATGGCAGTGCCATGTAGTAATGCTCATGTGGAAAGAGTATTTAGCCACATGAACCATTTGTGGACGGACAGCCGTAATAAATTAAGTGTGGACATGGTGAAGGCTGAATTATGCATACGATGCAATTTCGCTCTGACATGTTGCGAAATGCACGGGGCAGTTAAAGCAAATAAGACATTGCTGGAAGCGTGCATTAGTGATAAAAAATATAATTTTTAAGATTT
Organism: Pachyrhynchus sulphureomaculatus; assembly: GCA_019049505.1. Lineage (NCBI taxonomy): Eukaryota > Metazoa > Arthropoda > Insecta > Coleoptera > Curculionidae > Pachyrhynchus > Pachyrhynchus sulphureomaculatus. Next base: position 5,663,383 of record CM032451.1, read on the forward strand.
CTTTTTTTTTAGTTTCTGAATCTTGGCTGGTTTTTTTTGTTGTGCAATGTTTGTTTGTATAGTAATATGTAAGTAAAAAAGTAAAATGTAAATGAGAAAAATATAACTGTTTTATATGTTCTCTACTTGCTAATGATTATGTTCTCTTGTGCAGTGGTACTTTGTATTGTAACAATAGTAAATAAACAGTTATAACGTTTTTTTTTTGCTCACTGTTCGTTTTTTTTTTAAAGACTTGGCAACCCTGATGCCGAAAAGCAAGATGTCAAAAAATAAATTCTTTGCGAACAAACTTCCGGAAAGAACTCAAGCGAATTCGTGATGCTGAAAAGAGTGGTGCAGGTGCAGAGGATGTTGAACCTTCATTATGATAGTTTGAAGAAATGAAGTTTCTTCAATCTCAAGAAACACCAACCGCGTCAATCAGCACGATGAACATAGCTGAGGACACTGGATCGACGGCTCTGGACATAGATAGTGACAATGCAATTAAATCCGGCGAAGGTGCAGTAAGTAGTTTATTATATTCACAAGATACACACATATGTACATACATACATACATATTACAGCAATTATTATACGAGTATAGATAGAGTATAACTACATTTTCATCGTATAATTTTTTTTTATTTATTTATATTTCGTTAACTAATTATTTCATGTTCATTTATGCTAAATTATTTTTACTGCAGTTACAACATAATTATGGTGTCACAATTTTTTCACTTTACATTTTTACTATTTCATTTCACATTTTTAAAAATATAATTTTTAATTGTTGGTAGAGGTAGAGGAGTCTACTATCTTCCATTGCCATGAAACCTGGCCTTCATTGTTGAAGAAATTACAATAGGTATCTCTAACCACCTTAGCACTTGTTGAAGCATTTCTGAAGTTAGTTGGCTGAAACGGTGTTGTCTCATTGACAACATCCCTCCATGTTCCACTTGTGCGGCCTGCAAATCCTCACTATCTACATAATTCCTAGTAACGTAAGCTCGCGGCTGGCGTTTTCGTAAAAAGTTGTGTAAATAACAACACGTCACGGCAAATGTTTGAGCCTTTTCTGGAGACAATCGTATAGTATTCTGTAGTACACCAAATCTGCTGACCAAAATGCCAGAGGTATTTTCGGCCACACGACGTGCACGACCTAATCGATAGTTGAGAACTGTCCTCTCCAAATTTAATCCTGCTTGAGAGTAGGGTTTCATTAAATTTTCTGTCATTACAAAAGCGTCATCGCCCAAGAAAACGAATGGCAATACTTTCTGACTATTCGGCAGTTGTGCAGGTTCCGGAATTCCAATTGTATTATGTGAAAGTGCTTTCCCGACCTTCGTGTAACTAAGTACACCGCCGCGCGCCGTCTGATATTCGCCCATTGATACCCACATCAACCATGATGAACTCATAATTTGCATTTGCTACTGCCATCATCACAATACTGAAGAATTTTTTATAGTTGAAGTTAAGTACTACTGATTTGTAGGGTTTCTTTATTGCAATATGTTTCCCATCAATCGCTCCCAGGCAGTTTGGAAAATTCCATTGATCATTGAAATCTCGCGCAATTTCTTTCCATTCGTTTTCTGACTTTGGTATCTGCAAAACAGAAAATAAAAATATTTCAAGACGACGGAAAATTTCATGGTTTTCATTTTTTTTCCAAGCTCAAAATGGACCTCCCAAGAAAAAGAAACTGGCTTACAAGCGCCTTGAGCAACCACCAGATAAAATAGTTGCAGCTTGGGCAGTCGAACTCCGAAAAATGGATTCGCAACAGCAGTTGTTTGCAAAGAAGGCCATCAATGCTATTATATTCGAGGGATAAATGGAGACCTTACATCGTAGTTCGGTGCGTCCACCCCATACAGTGTTCAGTCCCTCCCTACAATCCCTCTCAATATCCCTTCAAACGGTCAGTATGATTCCACGACAGTATCCCCTTCGCAAAACACAAGCACCTACAGTGACTCACAGCCTAAATGATGCAGTCGCTATAAGAAAAGACTAACTGGTCTCAGTGCCTCTTTATTTATTTGGAAAAAACAACTTATTGAAATTAAATTAGTAAAGAGTCTTCTAAAAAAGTATGAATTACTTTTTGTCTTAAATATGCCTTACTTAATTAACAATAAATAATTAATTAAATTATATGTGATTTTAACGTCACAGCTTAAATGATGCGAAATTCAATATACCAAAATTATTAGAGAAAACAAACTGTAGAATTTGACATAAGCCTGCTAATATTTGGTCGGGCCTCCCTCATTATCAATAACGGCTTGTAATCTTCTGGACATTGATTCAACTAACTTTCTAGTATACTACAGGGAAATAGTGTTCTATGCTTCAGTAATTTTTACTTTTAATTCAGTTTTATTTAATATTGGGGCACTATTTACTTTATTTTTTAATGTCAGCCACAAATTTTCAATTACATTTAAGTCTGGTGACTGGGCTGGTGTTTTAATAACATTTGGACAGTTATAAAGCAACCAACTGCGGACTCGAAATGACGTGTGCTTTGGACCATTGTCGTGATAGAACCGATAATTGTTTTCAATATCTAATTTTTGGGCACTAGCGACGAGATGCTGCTTTAGTATACTCAAGTACACATATTGGTTCATATTCCCTTCGACGAAATGCATGTTACCTACTCCTGCAGATGACATACAGCCCCATAACATCACTCCACCTCCACCGTGCTTTACCGTAGCTTTCATATTTTTCAATTTTAATTCTTCGTTAGGTTTTATCCACACTAATATTTTTCAATCGGACCCAAATAAGTTTATTTTGGTCTCATCAGCAAATATTACTGAATTCCAGAAGTTCAAGTCTTTATTGATATGCTCTCTGGCAAATTCCAATCTCACGCTTCTATTTCTTTGGCTAATGAAAGGCTTGTTTCTAGCAGTTCGACCATGTAAATTATTATTTCGCAAGATCCGTCGAACTGTTCGGGGTTACACCTCTTACCAAACTGTCTTTCCACCTCGGCACACAACTTTGGCGCACTTATTTTTGGATTATTTGATACCTCTCTTAAAATCCATCTTTCTTCACGTTCATTGGAGATCTTATTTGGACACAACATTGACTTATTCTCGACTCTATTTTCATTCCGGTAACGTTCAATGATATGCTGAACAGCTGACGGACTTTTATTTACCATTTTGGCTATGTCTCTTTGGCTGTATCCATTCCTGTAATGAGTAATAATTAAATTTCTCTCAGGAATTGTAGTTCGACGACCCATTCTTAAACAATTTCGTTTTATTGAATGAAAAAATTTCAAACTAAACAAAAAAGAATTGCACTAAGAAATCAAAGCAACACCGCCTTCGTAAATTTCAAAATGCGATAAGTTTTGACCCCTGTTCTTATTTTGCATCATTTAAGCTGTGACGTTAAAATTGCATATGATTTGATTAATTATTTATTGTTAATTAAGTAATGCATATTTAAGACAAAAAGTAATTCATACTTTTTTAGAAGACTCTTTACTAATTTAATTTCAATAAGTTGTTTTTTCCAAATAAATAAAGAGGCACTGAGACCAGTTAGTCTTTTCTTATAGCGACTACATCATTTAAGCTGTGAGTCACTGTATTTTGCTACTTTTCAATAATAAAGTTATTTTCCAAATTCCAAATAAATTGTCAAATAATTTGCTTCAGTAAATTTTCAATATAAAAGTCAAATATATCAATGTCAAAATAAATAAATTTTGTCAAATAAAGAGCTTACCTTTATGTGCCTTAGGGCAGTTGATCAGAGCAGTGCAAGTTTCCATAACAATGCAACCTATTGTCTGAGGTGAAACAGCAGTTAAAAACTTTATGTCTTCAAAGGTATTCCCGGTTGCGAGATAAAGTAAGCTTATAGACAAAAGTTGACTTGCAGGAATAGCATCGCGCATGGCAGCGCCCTGTTTCTCGATTTTAGAAATAACCAAATCAAGGAGTTCATCGAATAATTCACCGTCGATGCGTAAAAAGTTGCGAAAATCATTCGGTTCACACATTCTGAGTTCATTGAGTAATTTTTCGTGGGTGTACTTCTCCCTATCAATAAACCACTGTTTGGCCCATTTCCTTCGTGTCTTCTTTTTCTTTTTTTTCGCACTAATAAAGCCCACAGCAATTAAACAACAGAGTTCAGTGTCACTCAACATGACTTCACTTCACAATACCGGCGGGGACTGACAATATTGCCAAGCACATTGTACGTCTGTACTGGTGATTGCGCAAAATATTGCACAACCATCAATATCGCCTCCATATGATTCTATTTATTGTACAAACCCAATTATTGTGCAATAACATTGAACGTCTATGGGAAGCTGTCAAAATATTGTGCAATCTATGTTGCACAATAATATTGACCGTCTATGGGGCGCTTAAGGCTGAATAATGTGCTTGAAGAGATGGAGCGTGATTTCGTTGTTGTTTGTATATATGTAATACTCCTATATAGCTAAACTGAGAGAGAAGTATGTCGCCGTTAGTAGAGTATAGCGATCGTTTTTTCTCTTGCACCCTAGTTAGGAACTTTGCAAGAACTGCGCATGCATTTAATCGAGGTATACAGGGTTACAGGAAAAGTCGTCCTAGGTAATTAAGAACGTTATAGTTTAGGTGGTTTCTGACCGATTTGACTCTATGACATGATGTCCTAAACTTAACCGTTTTCGAGATATTGAAGTTTAAAGATTTTTCTAAAAAAAACATGTTTTTTTTTGCTTTTATATCGATTTTTTTTTTATTAGAGGTTCTCGAGTGCGATTTTTTTGGTTATTTTTAGTTAGTCTGTATGTCAAGTATCAAAAATCATCAAAAAAATTTGAACTAGTTACTAACAGTTTCAAATGGCGGCTTGTTAATGTTTCTAAATTACGAATTTTTACCAAGTGTTTCCTACTTTAAATCAATAAAGAGAAAAAAAAATGTATGGAAGTTATTCTGCAAATTATTTTAAAAACTTTTACGTCTTTTTAGCTATCTAAAACGGTAAATATCTACTGGATCTATTGAAAATTCTAAGTAAATGAGATTTCAATAGGCCCAAATGTAGAGTAACATAATAATAGAATTTAGATACTACCAATTACCGGTTTACTACCTGCACCTTCAAACAATAAAAAGGGTTGGGTAAGCATTTTTTTCCATTCAGGGTACTCTCTGTGCGAGCGACATTTTCTGTTCACTAAATATTATTGAATGATTTTTAGTCTGCTCATGCGATTCGTCCGTGGTAGATGTGCTATACCGTGCTTTTCAAAAATATCTGTGTTTCATCTTCTGACTGTGTGAATTGGCTCGTAACTGGATTTTGATCTCTGCTTGTGAATATGGCAACGTATACCAACGAGGAATATGCTGACATCCTAATGTGTTACGGATTTTGCGAAGGAGTGTCGTCGCGTGCACGTGATGAATATATACTGCGATATCCTACTCGTCGTGTACCTGATGTTAGCGTATTTGATGGAACTTATCGAAGACTACGAGAAACTGGTTCCGTATAAAGACGGCGGACTGACATGGGACGACTACGTATCTTTGACGAAGACGAAGAAAACGAAATACGACGTCTCTTTGAGGTGGACCCAACCACATCTACAAATGTTGTCGCACAACAGCTTGGTATTTCGCAGTGGAAGGTATAGTTTGTAATGCATACTGTTGGGCAACACCCTTACCACTATACGCCCGTGCAAGTCATTGAAGAAGGGGATCCGTTGCGACGATTAGAATTCTGCAGATGTATGCTCAATACCGATGTCGAAGATGCATCTTTTTTTAAGAAAATACTATGGACTGACGAGTCGAAATTCGACAAAGACGGTCTTACAAACTACCACAACGCCCACTATTGGGCTTCTAAAAAGGAAGGCAACCCAAACAAAAAAAGAACGAAAGGATCACAAACAAGATTCAGCTTAAATGTGTGGATGGGTATAATTTCAAATTATTTGGTTGGGCCATTCTTCCTGCCAGATAATTTGAATGGCGAGGAATACGACAATTTTTTGCGGAACGATTTACCTAATTTGATGGAAGACCTACCTATTGGTTTGAGACAAAACATGTACTTTCAACACGATGGCTGCCCAGCTCACTACAGAGGAAGTATTCGTGCATGGCTCAATGACAATTATCCCAACAAATGGATTGGAAGAGGCGGACCCTTACCTTGGCCGGCGAGAAGCCCAGACCTAACACCGATGGATTTTTATGTGTGGGGTCACATGAAAAGTCTCGTATACGACCAGATGACTCCTATCGAAAACGTGGATGTCTTAAGACAAAAAATAATTGATGCGGCTGACGAAATGAGGCGGCACCTCACAACCAGCGTTGTGAAAAGTAATTTAAGAAAAAGAATGAGAATTTGTGTTAGAAATAGGGGCGACCATATAGAACATGAATTATAATTAATAAAAAATATTAAATCGCAAGGTTTTTTGTTTTATTTGTGTATTTTTCGTATTTTCACCTAGAACTAAAAATTTACCTTTTGCTACCCGAGCCCGCTTTAGGTATCATTCTGTGTACAGTTTTCCTATTAAACTCCTAGTATTATACCTTTTTTGATAGCTAAACAGACGGAAAAGTTTTTAAAATAATTAGCAGAATAACTTCCATACATTTTTTTTTCTCTTTATTGATTTAAAGTAGGAAACACTTGGTAAAAATTCGTAATTTAGAAACATTAACAAGCTGCCATTTGAAACTGTTAGTAACTAGTTCAAATTTTTTTGATGATTTTTGATACTTGACATACAGACTAACTAAATATAACCAAAAAATCGCACTCGAGAACCTCTAATAAAAAAAAAATCGATATAAAAGCAAAAAAAAAAATGTTTTTTTTAGAAAATCTTTAAACTTCAATATCTCGAAAACGGTTAAGTTTAGGACATCATGTCATAGAGTCAAATCGGTCAGAAACGACTTAAACTATAACGTCCTTAATTATCTAGGACGACTTTCCCTGTAACCCTGTATAAGAACATAATTAAATCTGTGCGAGTTCATGGAAATTTATATTATTTTTAAGGCTTATAAATAAAATTTTGGATTAAATATTCAGTTAATGGAATTAGCAATTAGCAATCTACCCCCTTCTTGCTTCCCTCTTTAATGCCACTCGCTTTGCTTACAGGCGGAGATAGGGCTCTAGCTATATAGGAGTTTTACATATATGATTGTTGCTGCTATTTCATTTAATGCCTACAAGAGTTAGTAGATGGCATTATGTCAGTGCTTTGAAATTAAAAAATTCCTTATAATATGACTAAATTTATTGTAGAAATATTTCTTGTAGAAGATGTTTTTTGGGCGCCTAAAATAATTTTATTATACTCTATTTATTTGAAAATTTTAGCAATAAATCATCTATAATTATGCAAATTAGCATCAAGCAGTAGTAAGCGCCCTAGAGTTTTATCTACATTTTACCTGTAATGCAGCAATTCCAAAACTTTATTGGAATACCATGTGGCATCGGTCTAATATTCGCATTCTCTTATGTTTGAATACAATAGGAAAACGATCCTTTTTTTGTTGCTTTTTTTTATAGGTCTAGCACACGTGCAGAAGGGAGGTCCCTAAAGCTCTCCAGGAGCGGCATGTGTGCAGAAAAAGCGATTCACGTTGTTCTTGAATCGCTGTAAATTGTACTCGGTGGAAAACACAGCCGTGGGCTAATTATTCCAAAGGGATGATGTTCTCCATATGCTTGGGGCTAAATAGTCTGAAATAGTTCTGGCCAGTGGTGGTGCGCCTGGGTGTATAAGTATTATTTGCGAATAGTATGAATGAAACAGTTTTATAATGTTTAAACATTTATTAGAAAAAATAACATTTTATAATGAAACATTACCAGGTGTACAAGCATGAAATGCGGATTTTAGACAACAGATGGTGCACCAATGCAGTTTGTGCTATTAAGATTTGACCCTGCGCCATTTTGTTGTGTCATCAACAAGTGTCAGACGCGCACGAGTGATAAATTGGAAAAGCGTGTGCATAGGGTTGTGATATTGTGTTCAATATGTCGAAATTTATACCGAACAAAGAGCATTCGCGGACAGCAAAGCTGTTGAATCATATCGATTACTTCGAGAAGCTTGGACGAAGATGATTCGCAAACACAAAAACAACTCGCCGAGCAATTGGGCATTAGTCAACAAGCTGTTTTCAATCGGCTACGAGAGATGGGAAAGATTCAGAAGACCGGTAGATGGGTACCACATGAGTTGAACGACAGCCAAATGAAAAAGCGCAAAAACACGTGTGACATTTTGCTCGCTTGGTACAAATGGAAGTCGTCTTTGCATCGTATAGTTACAGGGGATGAAAAGTGGATTTATTTTGAGATTCCCAAACGTAAAAAATCATGGGTAGACCCAGGCGCAGCATCCATATCGACCGCAAGACCGATTGTTTTGGCAGAAAGACGATGCTCTGTGTTTGGTGGGACCAGAGGGACGTGGTCTATTATGAGCTGTTAAAACCTGGGGAAACGGCTAATACTAAACGTTACCAACAACAATTGGCCGATTTGAACCGTTCGCCGCTTGAAAAAAGGCCAGAATACCGAAAGAGGCAACACAAAGTCATTTTTTCTTCATGACATTGCTCCATCACATACGGCAAAACCAGTTCGCAACACGTTGGAAGCACTCAGCTGGGAAGTTCTACCCCATGCGGCTTACTCACCAGACTTGGCTCCTTCCGATTACCACCAGCAGCGCTTTGGCTCGTACGAAGATGTGAAAAAATGGCTCGATGAATGGTTCGCAGCAAAAGGGGAAGATTTTTTACTGGCGTGGTATTTACAAATTGCCCGAAAGATGGGAAAAATGTATAACAAGCGATGGAACATACTTTGAATAAAGCACTTTTTATCATTCTTCTGAATTTAACACGTTTTTTTTAGAAAAAAAAATCCGCATTTCATACTTGTACACCTGGTAAGTTAGAACTCGTTCTAATTTTTTAGAATAACTTACGTTATCCATTACAATGATAGAACCGTCTGGTTCTATTGGTTATCTGCAAAAACCAATTATCAAATACATCGCAATTCATATCTTCGTCATAATCTTAGATACGAATGTTAAAAGACCTCCATCTACAAAACCACTTTCGCGTTCAATATGTGTAAGTGTATGAGTTACCCTGCAGACAAGGAGGCACCATAGGTTTCATCAGTGGTCCATTTAAGCAGATAAAAGGTCATGTTAACATTTGAAACATATTTAAAAACAAAACTCTCATAATCTCAAGTATAATAAAAAAATATAATAACCATTCTTTTGTATTATTCACTTAATAAGCTTTATAATATATATTTTTTTTAAATATACATACTTTTTGCAGCGTCCAGGTATATATAACCGCCTAAAAAAATTTAAAAAACTTACTACATTTAATTATAGATTTTATTGTTGCAAAACTAATTATTAACAATATTAAGGAGGCACCATAGGTTTCATCAGTGGTCCATTTAAGCAGATAAAAAGTAATGTTAACATTTAAACATATATAAAAACAAAATTCTCAAAATTTCAAGTATAATAAAAAAATATAATCGCCATTCTTTTGTATTATTCACTTAATAAGCTTTATAATATATTTTTTTTTTTAATATACATACTTTTTGCAGCGTCCAGGTATATATAACCGCTTAAAAAAATTTAAAAAACTTACTACATTTAAATATAGATTTTATTGTTGCAAAACTAATTATTAACAATATTAAGACTAATATTACATAACAAATTTTATTCAAAATATGGCAAATATCATTATAACACCCGAGAAACTATTTCATACTTATGTCTATTCCGATATTGTATAAACTCCGCAGGAAAAGAATTTGGGTTTCTTTTCAGCATTCTTTACACCAAAAAATCAATCAAACTGTTTTTTTTTCGTTTTATAAAACAGTCCTTGTTTATTATTCGTTCTTACTGTTCATCATTCGCCAACCAAATGTCTGAAGTACAGTCACCACCAGGATATCTAAAAAAAATTGTAAACTTATTTAGCAGCTAGTGCTTTCCTTTACAAATATAAGTTGTAAAGTCAGAATATTTTTTTAGATTCCCTTTTAACAAGAACTTCATTACTGCAAAAGAGCGATCACCACTACTCCAATCACCTTATTTTTATATTCGATACGTGTATTGCTAACCGTGTTAGCATCATCAGGAACGATAACTGGCAGGCAATCATCGCATCTGATAATGCTAACATCTTTTGCGAAACGGGGTTTAATGTAATAGTAATAACTGTGGTGTAATGTTATGGTGGCTAAGATTTCAAAAGCCTACGTTAAAATCAAAAGTATTTTTAAAGAAGCAAAATTTTGATCAGCTATTTTGGGCTTCTCTTTCTCTAAAATATTGTTCTTATGGGATATACCTCATTTCGTGGGGTAATAAGGGTCCATCTACTCCTTCAGAAAAATCGACTAAAAAGTTTTTGTCCAGTTTCATCCCTCCGTTTGTCGTATCTATATCTAATTTGACAATTCGTCCACCTTCCTTAATAGTTTCAGGGTAGAAAATTTTATCCCAAGGTGAGAACAGACTTGTGCTAACATACAACCTAAAAAAATTAAGCGCTTGTAAACAAGAATACTGCGGAAAAGCATCATTTATCAGCTAGCAACTTAGACAAACCAGGGAATTTTTTTAAAGTTATCTACTTAGATATAAAGGAAAACTCACAAAGCTTAAAAAGAAATTATTTTTTAATAATACTTCCGTTTATACTAATCCACTAAAACCAACGTTTCTAGAGTTCTTCCATTATATCCAAAAAAAAATGGTAAAATGATTTAGTCAGTAGTTAGTTTCCTGGCAAGCATGCAGTTCTAAAATAACCACTAAAGAATAAACAAACATCAGGCAACTGGTCCTCCCCTTCCTCTCGGATTATACATTCCAAGTTCGAGTCGATCAGACCACCTCCGATGTCAAGCCCATACGTGCCAGAGTCGCCCAAAGCTTCATCTTTTCCTTCCAGTTATTCAACATCTTCACCGCTAACATTCTCAAGTCGGGCCAGACTCCCCTGCTCATGTATGCTGATGAGACCGCCATGACCGCCACCACCAACTCCACTAGGATCGTCATCAGCCGCCTTTAATGACACCTTAACATGTTAGTTCCCTGGATCGAACCTTGGAAAATGCAGATCAACCCTGCCAAGGCCTAAAGCATCATGTTAAGCAAATTATCCAGAACCATGCCGGCAAACTTCACCTTTCAAGACACAAGACTCTAATGGATCAACAGCATCAAGAGGTGTTTAGAGGTTTTTTTTCTAATAGCCTGTTTCAACTTTTGTATCGTCCTTCCGTAAATCTCAACATTAATTGTGGACCAAATTGTTTGACAATCCCAGAAAACGGTCGATATTAACAGAAGACTTTCGAGGTAGCCAGCCCTTAAAAAACCCATGGTACCGGCTCTTGTTTGGTATGAGTACCCTAATAGAACATTCAAGTCCACTCTCTATGATAGTTCACTAGAAATAACTCTCATCGTTCTCTAAAATGGCCAGATGTTCTTGAGAAATTTCTTTCCTCATTAGTTTCAAGTCTGGGAGAAACTTTTTCGATTCCGAAATCTTCATACACAATCTTAAAAACTTAAGTTTGGGATACTCCAGCTTGTTTAACAAGCATTATCGTAGTTTCTTCCATTTCCAACATTTTGCTTGAAAATAAGATGGGCCGTCATTGCTGTACACCAACAAAATTATTCGTCGTATTGAGAACAACGACGGAAATTTGAAAATAAAGCAATTTTTTGTATAACCTCAATTTCACGGGCAGGAAAATGTCTTAAAAAAATATTCGCCATAGCTAACGAAAAGTATTTAAATCACCAAAAAACTGAATAAAAAAAATCATAGAGAGAAACCAGCAAGTTTCATAAAAATAACTCCGTATTATCGGAAACTTTCATTTCAGTTAAAATTCACTTTAGTATTTAATACCTCTTTCCATCCAATGACAGTTGTAACATTTGTGGTGCTCCAAAGAATCTTTTTCCCTTAATATAAACTGGCTCAATTGGTTCTTCCTCCAGAGGTTTGACGCTTGAGTCTTTTACAAGTTTTCCTCCCAAAAACACTTGGCCTGAAAGCGTAAAACCCTAATATATAACAAAAAATCAGCTACGCATTTATTGTTTGTTATTAACCTGAGCCAACCTGAACTAACAATTATCGGTTAAAATACAAAGGCTTTTATCCAGGACGTCTTGCGACGTCTGTAGTCATAATTTTGACTTACCTGTGAGCTTTGGATTGGCCCTGTCAGTAATATCATATTGTCTGACATCTCCTTGTAACCAGTTCGAAAAATATAGGAATTTGTCATCCAAAGAAATGAGTATGTCAGTGATTAAAGCTAAAAATTTAACAGTTTAAGTTTGCAAATTGCAGTAGTCATAGAGTAATTAATTTTATTAATCTTGCCAACACGGTACGAACTAATAAAATTACAATTCAAGAATAGCAAACATACTTTGAGAAATTATATAAAAACGAAGAGAATAATGAAGTCATACTTGAAAAAGTGGAAGAAGTAAATCTAGAAGTAACTTTAGAACAGACAGAAAGAACTATAAGAAGTCTTAAAAATAGAAAAACCTCACGACCAGACGACATTACAAATGAGATGCTAAAATATGGAGGAGAAAACTCACATCAACAACTAGCACAGTTCTTTACAAATATAATACAAATGGACAAATATTTACAGATTAGAAAACTAGGAAAAAACAATCCCAATATTCGAAAAAGGGCAAAAGACGTCGATATGATTTAAGCCTTCGTTAGAGTGGAATTAACAGATATTATAAAAATAATACAAGAAAAACAGACAAACCGTAAGCTAATAAAAATCATACATGATATTAAGACAGAATGCAAAACAAATATAAAAGTGAGACATCTACTAAGCAAGGAACTAAAAATAAACTCGGGAATAACTTAGTCCCTTTATCTTCAATTTCGTCATGTACAGAAGAGTGGAGAATCTTCCAAAAACAGAGGATACAAAATAGGCAACATACACTTCCACACAATCTGTTACGCCGATGATGCAGTCCTCATCTCCGATTCTGAGGACAACCTTCAGAAGATCTTTCGTGCCTTTAATTTGGAACCGAAAAAAAATCCATCCACATCAGAAGAGACCTAATAGGGATAAAACAGGCAGTATGCCTACTTATATGACCATATAAGGAAGAAGAAGAAGAAAAAGAATCTTGCCAATAGGCATTTCGTTTCTTTATTAATTTTTATCGTTTATCTCAACATCTCCATCGAGAAACATTGTATTTTTTGGAAGCCTAAATGAACGTTTTTAATATTGAGCAATTCTTATCTGTTTGCTAAGTACATCTCTGTTGAAACCTAAAATATTAATTCCAGTTACAACTTTGTTCAGTGGCGACGCCAATATAATTACTGTACCTCCAATTGTATCGGTTACCCAACCAGACACCTTTTTCGGTGCTACCGTAATTACTTTGTCAGCTGCCCATGTGTCATCATCCTTTTTGTAAAACCTAAAAGAAAACCATAAAATATATTAATAAGCTGGGTGTTCCGGACTACATGATAAATAATCGATAATTTTTATCAATACTACATGGGGTGAAAAATCCCAGGACTTTCCGAGAGATGGCAGCACAAACAAAAAAACATATAATTTTCAGTTAGTGTCAACTACACTCCTGGACAAAATTAACGCAACAATATATTAAATCATACAAATCTCTATAATGAATTAATTTTAATAATTTTTTATGAACATTGGTTACACTAAAAGTTAGAAAAAACTTATTCGAATACTTTAAAAGTGAATTAGCTACCAAATTTCTCTATAAGATTCGAATTAAAATTATTCTTAAGACCTAATAACAAAATCGTCGAAATTATGTAATAATGAAAAAAATAAACTGGGACACTAGTAGCAAAATTAATGGTGTAACTGGGACACTAGTAGCGTGTGTTGCCTCCTCTACTTCGGATGACAGCGTTTATGCGCCTAGACATGCTTCTAATTAAATTTTGGATAAAATCTTGAGGAATTTGCTCCCATTCTGTGATAACTGCATTTTCAAGTTCCCTCAGGTTTCTAGGTGCAGGTATATGATATTTCACATTTTTCTTAAGGTGATCCCATACATGTTCTATCGGATTCAGATCCGGGCTTTTTTGGTGGCCATTGCATAATCGGCATATCAACTTGATTAAGATAATCGAGTACCTCGTTAGCCACGTGAGGTCGAGCGTTGTCTTGCATAAACAGGAAATTGGGCCCCACAAAATGACCGACAGGCATCACATGTTCTATTACAATATTCTCAAGATAGTAGTCAGCATTCATGGATCTCGTACGGACAGGAACTAACTCTGTGCGAGCATCAAAGCAGATGCCATTCCAGAACATAACAGAGCCACCGCCGAATGGAATCCTTGCAGAGATATTGCAAGGAGCAAACCTCTCTCCTGGTCTTCGCCATACTCGCTCACGACCATCTGGATGTTTTAGACTAACGCTAGTTTCATCTGTGAAGAAAACTTGTTTCCAATCATCCACTGACCAGTTTTCGTGATTTCGAGCAAAACGTAACCTGGCAACTCTGTTCTCTCTAGTAAGTAAGGGCGCAGTGGCTGATCTCCTACTGTTTAATCCAGCTTCATTTAACCGTCTTCTAACTGTTTTAGAAGAAATCGTGACATTGCGAACAGCTTCGAGTTCGTTTCTTATTATAGAACTAGTGACAGTCCCTTTTCTTAAACCATATTGTCTTATAAAACGTTCATCTAGGTCGCTAGTATATCGTTTTTGCCCTTGCCCTAGCCTTCTAGAATAAGTTCCTACTTCATTCAAGCATCTTACCATACGATTTATTGTGGAACGATGTTTGCCTAACAAATTGGCAACATAACTCTGACAATATCCCTCGTCCAATAAAAGTGAGGCTGGGCACTACCTCGTGTTCAGTTAAATTCCTTGTTCGATTCATTTTTCTAATTCTTCGGGGTCAAAAATAAAACGTATTACTTTGAAAAAGGGAACAATTTATAAGCTTACTTTTAAAGAAAATCTTTCGCATTATTACAGAAAATTGTTTATCTTCTAAAAAATTCTTTAAAACTGTAAATCTAAACGAATTGTTTTGATTTCTGTCATGAACAACGAAACAAAATATGCACAGCCTACTACTCAAATACTCGATAAACTTTAAAACTGACATAAGAAAAAGATAAATTAATCTTCAGATTGTTGCGTTAATTTTGTCCAGGAATTTATAAGAAGATTCGTGTAAAATTTGCATGACATTATTTCTTATTAATTTGCAAGTTACAGCGCTACTTCTGATTTTTGCAAAACGATGGAACAAAAAGAGTTTCGTGTGTTGATTAAACGTTGCTTTTTGAAGAGGAAAAATACAGCCTGAACCCAAGAATGGCTTGAGAAGTGTCAAGATCCATATACTCCGTCGAAAGCAACTATATTTCGATGGTTTAGTAAACTTAGATGCGGTGGTACAAAGAAAACACAAGAGAAAAACACCTTATTATTCTGAATGACAACAAAGTGAAAGTGAGAGGGATAGCTGACATTGTGAAGTTATCAATAGAACGCGTGAGGCATTCACCGCCGTATTTACCAGATCTACCCCCTAGTGAATATTAACTCTTTTCGAATTTGAAAGGGTAGCTCCAGGGAAAGACATCTGACTCAAATGAAGAAGTCGAATAGGAAACTGATGCTTATTTTAGCTAGCTTGAGTAATCGTACTACAAGAAAGCTATCTAATTGTGTGTATCGCCCTTCAAGCAAACTACGTTGAAAAATAAAACCGATTTTTGCCAAAAACATTGTTTTTTTTCTTCAAAAGTTTTGGGATTTTTCTCTCCATACGGTAGCGCTGTAAATTACGTAATATTATGAGGTACATGTCGATATTTGTAGTTTAGTAAGTGCTCGATTGTAAAAAATTTTACCTAAAAACTGACGAACCCACTCCACATCCGACATAACCTTGACTTTCTTTGGGATTATGCAAGAACCTTACTTCTAGAGGTGCAATTCCATCAGCTCCCAAGTCTATAAAAAAATTATTTCAGTACTACGTAATCACAACCACAATTTACCTCCCGTAAGGAGCTGTGAGCCTTGTAGGGTCGGTTTTTGATACGCAAAACAAGAGGGGTTTAATTCACAGTAGGTTAGACAATATGTAGACTTACAATCACTTATGGAAAACACCTACCTATAGTTTGTATCAACTCCCTTTTACTCCAAGAATAGAAATTCAAATTTTGACCATAAACATTCCGGTTCTTGGCATCGTCTGGGTGAAATCCCTTTTTCCATACTCTAGGTGCACCCCATTCTGACGATACCATAATATCATAGTACGGCTGGTACCAAAAATCGTAGTTAAAAGCCGGCTGCCTTACCTTGGACCCAGGTTCCTAAAAAAACACCGTATATTATAGTCTTACCAATAAATCCTACATTTTCTATTTTTGATTATTATAAATAAGTCCCAAAATCCAAGTAACTAGCACCTTGGGGGGCTAAATAATAAAATAATTATTAAATTTTTAAGCAAGCCAACATCGAGAACCCCAACAACGAAGTTATTTTAATATCTCGATGAGATAAATAAAAGAAATAAAATGGTAAATATGTCCCTGCATCTTTTTTAGATGTATATTTTACCTTTTACTGTAAGGGTTTTTCCATCTATTAACACGTAATCGCTTTTCGGGTCTCCGTTGATATCTCCCATAGCAGAAATCATAATTTCACCTGTACCTAAGCAATGAGTTGTATGAAGTGCTGTGCAATCTAGTTTGTTCACCTCCGAAGCCTCTATTACCTAAAATTATGTTTTAAAATTACCATACTTGTAAGCTTACACCTTTAAAGCTCTCTTTTAACTCATTACGCATCTATGAAAGTCATTAATTATCATAACATGAAATTCAGTTCACAATTAACTAATAATGGGACCGCGGCAGTTCTTTTCTCAACCGGTTTCTCTGATCTGAGATCATATTGAAATAAAGGCCCCATCGAAAGGGTATAGACCAAAATTTTACTTCAAAATAAGATAAACCGTTATTGCCACGAATTTTGGGGACGCCCCTTCCACTATAAATTGTCATAACTTTTTTATACCACTCTGTATGATATTTTTAATTAAATATTCGTATTCTAAGCCTTCTCCTGTCTAAAAAAGCTTTCTTAGTAAATGCTGTTCCGAGCAATGGGGAGGAAGTTTCACAACCTTAATCAGGATTTATAAATCTCTCATACTATCCAAATTAAATTATGGTGACTTTATATACGATGCATCAAGACCCTCTTACAAGAAAAAATTAGATACAATCCAGAATCAAGCTCTCAGATTGGCTACAGGGGCTTTTCGTACGTCGGCCATCCCGTCTCAGCTACTCCATCTCTCAACCTTTCAATACAAAGATCCCTCATGCTATACTTTTCAACTGCCTCATTTAAACCCATCATGAAAAGAGCATTACATTTAAACCCGCCACCTAACACAATTATTCCACCAGACCCCATAGCATCTAGAGTAAAAAACATCCTAAATCGTCACAACCTCTCCATTCAAACTAACGACTCTCCTAAAGTTTCTATATACCCGCCTTGGACATCAATGAGACCCTTCATTGACTATACGCTCCGAAAATATAACAAGAAATTAAATCCAAGCCACATAATCAGATCAGCCTTCCTATTACTTATCAACGAGAAATACAAAGACTCTTCTCATATTTATACAGACGGCTCTAAGACTGCCCAGGGAACGGTGGCCGCTTTCGTATACAATAACACTACAATTAAATTCAAATTAAACAATTACACCTCTATCTTTTCAGCGGAATTATTTGCTATCAAAGAAGCGTTAAGATGGTTAATATCCACGAAACTAGATACTAAAGTTTTAATCATAACAGACTCCTTGAGTTCATTACAATCAATCAGCTCTTCCACGCATTTTCACCCTATCACTACATCCATATCTGATCTTATACAAATGGCATCCAATAGGGGTATCACTATATCTTTCTTATGGGTGCCCAGCCACATTAACATAAAAGGTAATGAAAGTGCTGATTTACAAGCTAGGGTTGCCATCACCTCGGGCACTCCAATTAACACAAACCTCACTCCAAAAGATCTAAAAAACTTTTTCAAACAGACTTTTGATAATCTATTTCAGCTGGAGTGGGACCTGCGGGTGTGGGGGGTTAAACCTCTAGTTTTTCCGCCCCTTCAGCTCGATGCTTTGTCACGTAGAGAGAATACAATATGGAGAAGGGTAGCTATCGGTCACACCTTCCTCACTCATTCTTATTTGTTGAAAGGTGACCGCCACCCAGATGTCCAAACTGCGACAATACTCTAACTATTAACCATATTTTAACTTCAAATGAATATTTAGACATTAAGACAAGGTTAGATCTATTAAAACCTCTCGATCAAATATTTATTCCAAATGTTACAAATATCTCCAGTTTGATCAAATTCTTCAAAGAAACACAATTATTTTTTAAGATTTAAACATCCCACTTACGGCGCCAAATGATCCTCGATATCGACGCGCCAAACTAAAATAATCAATCAATCAATCCGAGCAACAGTTTCTGAGATAATGGGACGTTTTTAATTATTGATTACAAATTTATCAATTTGTGGGTAATCTTTCATGCTCTCAGCCAGTTGGTTTTTACATTCTTACTGTTGTTGGCCCGTTGGTCTTTAAATTTATTATTATTGTTAGCCTGTTTGCCTTTAAGCATGCTCCAAATTTCAAAGGCTATTCTTTTGGACCTGTCCTAAGCCTGGATGAAGTGTGGATGGAATTAAAAAATGGAAACAAACATCCCATTATCTCAGAAACTGTTGCTCGGAGCAACATTTACCAAGAGAGCTTTCTTAGACAGGGGGAGATGGAAAATACGAATATTTACTTAAAAATATCATACAGAGTGGTATAAAAAAGTTATGACAATTTAAAAGTATACACAGTGCAATAAGTGGCGCCCCCTACAATTACAACAAAACTGTGAGCTAATTTCGATTTCTAATCTCAGAAAACCCCTTAGCACCGAATCTTGTACAAATAGTATCATTATTAAGAAAGCTACTTAAGGAAAACTAAAATAAAACTATAACTTTGACACCCTATATCTCAAAAATTACGAATTTTTGGACTAATGTAAGTTGAGTTAAATGCTCATATTTTCATCTCAGAAATCAGAGTAACTCTATGTATACGGAATACTGGGACACCCTGTATAACACGCATGCTGAAAAGTATTTGGCCTAGCTACTTAAAACACTGTTTTGTAAAATTCGAGTTTATTGATCAACATAGTCGATGAAAATTATTCCATGCGCATCCCGAAATACACCAAACTCAGCTCACTGTTGTGTCTTTGATCGCTTCGGGCGGCTTTTTTACCCGGCTGTTGTCCACTCAGCTGACTACCGATTTGATTTCAGTATGTAGTGGTTGATCCATGTTTCATCCATTGTCACATATCACATGAAAAAATCCTTTTTATTGCGCTTAAACAGGTCCAAGTAGCGCTCAGAATCATCAACACGTAGTTGTTTTTGGTCCACCATGAGCAAACGCGGCACCTATTTCGAACAAAGCTTTCTCATGCCAAATGTTCATGAAAAAGATGACCAACACGTTCTTTTAATATCCTTAGGGAGACAGCTATCTCACGCAATTTCACTTTACGGTCATCCAAAACAATTTTGGGGATTCTTCTGATGTTTTCCGATGTAACCACCTCGTTTGAGCGTCCAGATCATTCAGCATCATTTCTATCGGTACGATCGCGTTTAAATTCAGCATACCAGTAAATGATGAGTGATTTTCCAGAAGCAGAGTCCCCGTAACACTTATCAAGCCAAAAAACAATGTTTAATTAACACATTAAATTCGATTTTTTGCATTGTTTTGAAAATATCAAAAATAGCGTCACTAAAACCACTGTAACTTGTAAACTAATCATCGAAATGTTATGAAATTTTGACACGTATCATTTGAAGGTTGGTACTTACTAAAAATCATATGGATTTTTTTTTAAAAAAGGGCGACATCTATGTGTCAGACCAAAAACTTTTCAGCCTACGTGTTAATAATTTATTAGCGTAAGTGTTTTTTTATCTATGTTTCGTTTACTTTTCCTTTACCTTGTGTATGGAAGGTGCCCTAGGATTCTTCCCAGTATCAATAAAAAAAATTCTGTTGGAAACCAGTGCTGGCAAAACAAGCTTATCCCTTTTACAACAATTTTTCTTCCCGTGGCAACTTGAACATATATTCCAACCGCTGTGGTGAAGCTCGTCGTCCGTCGGCCTGTTCTTAATCTATGGATGATCTAAAAAAACATATAATAGGAAGCAAACATGTAAATTTTTAATTTAAAAAAAAATATCTGCAGAACCCTAACAAAGCAAACAATGGAACCTTAACCTACCTGGCAATATGTCGGCGAGCTAGGATCTACATCTACTGTAGCCAAAATATCACTCTTTCCGTTGGACTGGTCTGGCTGGACGCAGCAGACATACAAAAGGCCCTCTCTTGGACCGTTTTTTCATAGCATCTAAAGGGGAAGCATACCCAGGTCCTAAATAAATAAATATTATTATAATGTATAAGAAATATTATTATTATGACGTAATTTTATGAGAGGCATTCAATAATTAACAAGACAAACAGCAGTGGTGGGCAAACTACTAACCATTTTTAAATGAAGCTTTCTGAGAGTCAATTTGGCAACCTTGGCGATGGATTCAATCAGATGTTCCAAAAAAAATATTGAACATAACCTGATTTATTAATTTCAAAGTATCAGCTCCGCTCGGAACGTGTACGCCGGAAGACTAACGTTCCGTCATAAGATTTTTGTTATCCGAAATTGTAAAACCGGCCGAAATTTGCTCGAGAATGATGAAATTGTATGGTGAAAAGTGTTTAAGCCACGGAATCATGTATAAGTGAAAAAAGAATAGTTTAATTTAGGCAGAACTCCTCATCGCTCGGGAAGAGCAGTTGAAGTTTCAACCGACACGCTGTAAAATCACATAAATCACCTTATCAGGGATGACACACGTATAAGAATTGCCACAATTGCTGAAATGTGTAATGTCGGTACTGGAACCGTACACTCTATCATTCATAATAAGCTGAACTATTACAAAACGTGTTGATGATGGGTTCCATGATAGCTCACTCAGGAACATGAAGACAACCGAATTCACATTTAGTCTGAACTCAAAACGAAAATAATGAAAAATACTTTGATTTTATTCGATAAATTTAAAAAATCTAGAATTTTTCGTAAATTTTTCAAGACTTTTAAGAAGCTTTTCATTAAATAAATAAAATTTAAAAAATACAAGGGTCCTTATGGGAAACGTGTCCATTTTATGCAGTAAACGTACATTTTTTTTTATATCACAAAAAATATATTGGCAAAAATATGAAATTTAGATATATTATACATCAAAATATGACGAATATTTTATTTTTTTATTTTTTTTTTTCAACTAATTAGGAAACTCTTTCTGAATGAAAAATTATAAATAATTTTCAATGATTTCGAGCAATAAACTATATCAGGCGAATAAAGTGGCAACACTGACAAAGAAATAGAGGGAAATTCAAATGCGTTTATGTTCGGCGTAAGTTACACGTAAGCTGAAAAGTTTTTGGTCTTGCTACTTAAAACAGATTTTTTGTTAGCAAAATTCGACTTTATCCATCAATATAGTCTCCTTTAAAAGCGATAAAATAAGTCCAACGCTGTTCTAACATTTCTATACCTTTCTTGTAGAAGGATTTGTCTTTGCCTACAAAATAGGCCTCAGTTTCGGCGATAGCTTCTTCATTCAAGCCTTTCCCGTGAGCATTTTTTTTGAGGTCTGCGAATAGATAATAGTTGCTGGGGACCAAATCTGGAGAATACGGTGAATGAGGAAGCAATTCAAACTTCAATTCATGCAATTTTGCGATCGTAAGCATTGACTTGTGACACGGTGCATTGTCTTGATAAAAGAACACTTTTTTCTTGTTCATTTGGGGCCGTTTCTTTGCGATTTCTGCTTTCAAATACACAAATAACTTTATATAATATTCGCTATTGAAGTTTTTCCCTTTCTCAGCATAGTCGATGAAAATTATTTCAAAATACAGAGGCCAAAACCTTCCCAGCCGACTGTTGTGTCTTTGATCGCTTCGGGCGGCTTTCACCGGTTGCTGTCGACTCAGTTGAGTGCCGATTCAATTACAGTGTGTAGTGATGGATCCATGTTTCATCCGTTGTCACATATCGCATGAAAAATTCTTTTTTTGTAAACAGCGCTCAGAATCATCAACACTTTGTTGTTTTTGGTCTATTGTGAGCAAACGCGGTACCCATTTCGAACAGAGCTCTCTCGTGCCCAAATATTCATGCAAAATATGACCAACACGTTCTTATGATATCTTTAGGGTATCAGCTGTCTCACACAATTTCACTTTACCGTCATCTAAAACAATTTTTGTGGATATTTTTAATGTTTTCCGGTGTAACCACCTCATTTGGGCGTCCACATCGTTCAGCATCATTTGTATTCTGTATGGTCGCGTTTAAATTCAGCATACCAGTAAATGATGGGTGATTTTCTAGGGGCAGAGTTCCCATAACACTTATCAAGCCATTGCTTTCCTTGAACGGTATTTTTTCCCGTCAAAAAACAGTGTTTAGTCAACACCCGAAATTCAATTTTTTCCGTTGTTTTGAAAATATCAAAAGAAGCGTTACTAAAACCACTCTAACTTGTAAACTAATCGTCGAAATGTCATGAAATTTTGACACGTATCGTTTGAAGGTTGGTACTTCCTAAAAAGTCGTATGGAATTTTTGAAAAAGGTGACATCTATGTGTCAGATCAAAAACTTTTCAGCCTACATGTCATATGAATCGTTAAACGCGAAGTATCAGTATGTAAATTTTTAAATAAAAAACCAATGTTTCATTTAGAATGCCTTTAATTATTCACGCTAGCTACAATTTCTAGTAGTTATAAATATTCAACGCATAGTAAAATTTTTTTAAATCTGAAATAGTATTGAAATATCGCATATATAAAATAAATAATTGTTTTAAAACAATACTTTTTAAATATTCAAACAGTGGATTTAGAACACGCGGTAATTTTGTTACACGAATTTTATTATTTTCATCAGAGGTTAGAACTGTCATTATGTTTTATCATTCGTCTTTTTTCGCCACATTTCCTTTGACTCAATCTTTGTCTATAAACTGCTTCGGTAACACCTTTTCTCTTCCAAATATATATATATATATATATATATATATATATATATATATATATATATATATATATATATATATATATATATATATTCCATTTTTGCCACAAATTCCGCATTCTTTGTCATTATCCATTTCTTAACTTTTAACTCTAATGAAATGGACTAGAATACTGTTTTACCCTGAATATGCCGTAATCTCAGAATGTCAGGATGTCCAACTATTATAAAATATGCGATATTGTCGCTTTTAATGAATAAATTAGCAATATTTATTTTGATTTTTTCGCAAACATAGAGCTCAATAACATAGATAACAGTATTCAGTGTTCCCTACGGAACACTTACTAAATCACTTCGGTGTCCGTCCGTCCATCCATTCGTTCCTCCGTCTGTCACGCCGAATTTTCTCCGAAACTATTTGACATAGAAAGTTGAAATTTGGTACTAATATAGGAATTGATGGCCTCATCAGAGCCGTGTAGTTTTAAAAGTTAAATTTTGACTTAAGAGGTTAGTTTTTGGGGGGTGAAATCGGAAGTGAAAAAAACATATATATAATATAATACTTGCGCGCACTTTTCTTTGTATTATTTTTAAAAAATCGCGAAAAAAAAATCGCTGTCCACCGCCTTATCTCGAAAAGTACTTATCAAAAAATTTTGAAAAAAATTCTGGAATATTCTCCATGGGATGTAGATTAAACAAAAATTATCACGAGTGCATTATCTGTAATAATTTTCAGTAAAGATTGGAAATAAACTTTGTTGAAAACTCATTTGGGGTGTGTTTTGTGAAGTCACTGTTCATTTTATACTTCCGTTACATTTTTTATTTTAAAAGCAATCGCGAAAAATCGCAGTCCCTCCCCTTATCTCAAAAAGTACTGATCAAAAAATTTTGAAAAAATTCTAGAATATTCTCCACGGGGTGTAGATTGAATGACAATTATCACGAGTGCATTACCTCTAATAATTTATCTGGTATATAAAAAAAACACAAATATCAAGGTCATCAGTTTTCAGTAAAGACTGGAAACAAACTTTGTTGAAAACTCATTTGGGGTGTGTTTTGTGAAGTCACTGATCATTTTATACCTCTGTAACAAAATTTTTTTATTTGAAAAGCAATCAACGTACGGAACACTAATTGCGCAAGTTCAACTTGCACTTGACCGGTTATTTTAATATGTCTTTAATATATCTATTGTATAAATGTTGTAATATTAATAGGTTAAAATATACTGAGATCTTTCGTTTTTTTCTTCTTTTTAAGTTTGGGCTAAACATTTCCAAAAGTTAGTATATTCATATAAAAACTTTAATAAATAATACAAACATAATCGAAAACTAATATCAAACGTGTCAGTAATATACAATATTAAATATTTATTACTATATACTTCATTAAAAATATAAATGTAGGCTTACAACAAAATACTAATATAAACTAACGAAATTTACTTTACCGTCGCAACTTCCTTAATGGAAGGTAATGACTTTCTCGATTGTATAATAACCTATGACCAAACGTTCGGTCCTAAGTTCGAAGACAACGAAGCGGTCAAAAAAGCTGTACACGACTGGCTCGGACAGCAAGGTGAACAATTCCATACTAAAGGAATTCGGAAGCTCACAGTACACAGTGCCTAAATGATAATGGATACTACGTTGAAAAGTAGTGTAGATTTCATTGTCACTGAATAAACGGTTTCTTATTCCCAGCCATTTGTCTCGTTAATTATAGAAAGTTCCCGGTATTTTTTTACGGGGTTAGGGGATCACGATCACGCCATTTCTACTGGACAAAATAATTTATTTAGCTCTAGTCACTATCGGCAGTGTTTAATGATATAAGTGACTATGAATGACTCCAAAATATCAGTATAAATGCCAGACACGATTAGGTTACTTGTAGCAACGATGCACGCGGAATGAATAATTAATATTTAAGCCAGATGATCTTAAATAAGTATGATTTAAATTTGTATTAATTCGTTATGTAAGTGGCCTTTATATTTTGCCGGACTTTTAAAAACTAAATGCTCAGGACTTTGTGTCTTGAAAAAATAAAAGAGAAACGCGTACTTTTTGAGAAAATTATAGACTGTCATTAGGTACTTCCATAGGATATGCTTTGGCAACCTACATGTAACAACAACAAGTAAAATATCTTAATGGAACAACCATCAGAAATAGCCTTAGACGTCAGATTTTTATGTTTCAGTGCAATAGTTATTGCTTGTATACGATATATCGATTCCTGAAAACAGCCTAAAAGCTGTCCTACTGCACAACGGTAATACAAAACCATCAATACCAGTTGCTTATTCAGTATTCATAAAAGAAACATTCGCTAATATGGCTACTATACTAAATGCTATTAGGTACGAGGAGTCTAAGTGACATATATGTGCGGATTTGAAGGTGGTTGCTATGCTAATGGGTCAACAAAGAGGTTACATGAAATAATACTGCTGTTTTTTTTTATGTCTTTGGGATAGCAGAGCAACCACAAAACCCTTTTTGTAGAAAGTCTGGCCGAAGAGATCAGCTTTCGAACCGGAAGATAAAAACGTCCTCAACACATTCTTAGTAGATCCTGAGAAAATCCTTCTTCCTCCATTGCACATCAAGCTAGGACTAATGAAGAATATTGTGAAAGCCATGGATAGAGAAGGAAATGGGTTTAGTCATTTATCCAACTTCTTTCCTCGTCTGAGGGAAGCTAAGATCAAAAAAGGAATTTTTACTGGTCCTAACGTAAGAAAAGTCATTAACGACCGTAACTTCGAAAAGGTGCTCAACTTGAAAGAACTGGCAGCATGGAAGGCGTTTGTGAAAGTAGTGCAAGATTTTTTGGGCAACAAAAAAGTTACTACTACAAAACTTTGATTATAAATCTGCTGAAATCCTATTAAGCCATGGGTTGCCGAATGTTTTTGAAAATTCACTTTCTTCATTCACATATGGACTTTTTCTCAGAGAATTTGAGGGCGGTAAGTGAAGAGCAGAGCTAGAGATTCCATCGGGATATCAGAACAATTGAGACGAGATATCCAGATCGCTGGAAGAGAGAAGATTTTACTCCACATAAGAGGAAAAAGTGAATGAAATAACTAACACGTAGGCTGAAAAGTTTTTGGTCTAGCTACTTAAAACATATTTTCTTTGCAAAATTCAACTTTATTCATCAATATAGTCTCCTTCAAGAGCTATATAATCAGTCTAACGCTTCTATAACATTTCTATACCTTTCCTGTAGAAGGATTTATCTTTGCTTTCAAAATAGGCCTCAGTTTCGGCGATAACTTTTTCATTGGAGCCAAATCTCTTTCCCGTGAGCATTTTTTTTAAGATCTGCGAATAGATAATAGTCGCTGGGGGCCAAATCTGGAGAATACGACGGATGAGGAGGCAATTCGAACTTCAATTCATACAATTTTGCCATCGTAACCATAGAGTTGTGATACGGTTCAATCACTGTCTTGTTGAAAGAGCACTTTTTTCTTGTTGATTTGGGGCTGTTTCTTTGCGATTTCGGCCTCTAAACACACAAAAAATATTATTGGCTGTTGATGGTTTTTCCCTTCTCAGCATGATCGATGAAAATTATTCCGTGCGCATCCCAAAACACAGAAGCCACAACCTTCTCAGCCGACTGTTATGTCTTTGGTCGCTTCGGGCGGCTTTCACCGGCTGCTGTCCACTCAGCTGACTGTCGATTTGATTCCGATCAGATCCAAACAGCATTCAGAATCATCAACACGTTGTTGTTGGTCCACCGTAAGGAAACGAGGTACCCATTTTGACCAGAGCTTTCTCATGCCCGAACGTTTATGCAAAATATGACCAACACGTTTTTTTGATATCTTTAGTGTGTCAGCTATCTCACGCAATTTCACTTTACGGTCGTCCGAAACAATCTTGTGGATTTTGTTGATGTTTTCCGATTTAACCACCTCATTTAGGCATCCGGAGCGTTCAGCATCGTTGGTGTCTGTACGATCGCGTTTAAATTCAGCATACCAGTAAATGGTGAGTGATTTTCCAGGGGTAGCAGAGTCTCCGTAACTCTTATCAAGCTATTGCTTTGCTTGAATGGTATTTTTTCCCATCAAAAAATAGTGTTTAATCAAAACATGAAATTCGATTTTTTCCATTGTTTTGAAAATATCAAAAGTAGCGTCACTAAAACCATTGTAACTTGTAAACTAATCGTCGAAATGTTATGAAATTTTGACACGTATTGTTTGAAGGTTGGTACTTCCTAAAAATCATTTTTGAAAAGGGCGACATCTATATGTCATTCAAAAAATTTTCAGCCTACGTGTTAAACATTAAACCTAAGTTGCAAAAGTGTCTTGTTATTCAATATTGATTAACATGTGTATGTTAAATAATTTTTCTTCAATAATATTATACATTTTTTTCGTAAATTAAAGGAGATCTTATTTTCCCAATAATCCCAATAATTCTCAGCAATTTTCTTTAAGATTTTAAGACATCATATAAACATGTGCTACATATTTTATGTTATTTTTTCAGATTCAGTAGTACAAAATACACATAAAACACCTATTTTAATTCATGTTACACAAAAAAAAAATTTCGTAGACCTGTGTAATTAAGGCCGAGTCAAGAAACATCATGGATTGTATCTGTGGTTCTTTAAGAAACGTTTTAAAAATAGTGTAAAATGAAAATACCAGGCTGTTAAATATTTTAAATTTATTAGAAGATTACTCTACATGTTACGACTTACTAGGCTTTCTTCCAGAGACCGATGATTCTCTTGAAAAAGGCCTAATAAGCCATCACAGCGATTCAAGAACAACGTGAATCGCTTTTTTCCGCACTCGTGCCGCTCCTGGAGCGATTTAGGGACTTCCCTGCAGCACGTGTGCTAGACCCATAAAAAAAAAATAAAAAAAAAAATAACGTTTTAGAGTAATCCTTTAATAAATTTAAAACATTTAACGCCAAATATTTTCATTTTACACTATAAAGAAGTATCAAATCAACTGGAATTTCCAGCATGAATTATATTTCCTTTTAATTTCTTCCAGGTAGGCTTAATCGTTTTTTAGTTGTAAAAACAACAAATAAATTATAAAAAGGAATCGAAACTGGTATTTTCAACTTTCTAACCAGCTTATCATTTAAAATAAATTAACTCAAGTGTATACCGTCAGTCATCTAACAGACTAAAAATAATTGGTGGTAATGTATTGTTTATCCTGTTCGTTAAAGTACTTATGAATCCGGTTGCTATACAAAATAACACTAAAAATAATCTCATAATGTCGACATGCCGGTAAACAAATACTATTATCATAACGAATAAATATTATTGAAAGCACACTATTTTCGATAAAACCTTCTATTCGTTACGTATATATATATATATATTTATTATATGTATATATATATATATATATATATATATATATATATATATATATATATATATATATATATATATATATGCTTTTTGCATCCAATCGGGTCCTGCTAATCTTTTTATGTCCTCTGTCCATCTCATCTGTGGTCTACCTCTGCATATTTTGTGTTCTCTAGGCCTCCATTCAATTATACGGCGTGTCCATCTGTTATCATTCATCCTTGCGACATGCCCCGCACAATTCCACCATAAGATACATATTTGTTGTATTATATCTGTCACTTTTGATCTATTTTGTATCTCGATGTTAGGAATACGATCTTGGAATCTAATATTTAGCATTCTTCTATCCATTGCTCTTTGGGTTACCGGAAGTTTATTCATTGTCGCGAGAATTTTAAGATCAAATAAATTTAAACCATACAAACCCTAATTTACCCATACTTTAAAAGCAGAAGATTTTGAACGAAGATTTGAATTTTGTGCTTGGTTTCAAGAAGAGTGGGAAGATAAGAGGTTTATGGCAAGATAAATACTTTTCTCTGACGAAACGACATATACGTTTAATGGAATAATAAGTTCCTAAAACTATCGCTGGTGGAGCGATGTTAATCCAACCTCGAGATCAATACTCGTTTAAAATCAATGATGGTGTGGAATTTTTAAAGATAGAATAGTTGGACCATTCTTTTTTCGAAATAATATGAATGCTGAACGTTACCTAGAATTTTTAAATAATGGGTTCTCTGAGTTTCTTAATCGCTTACTAATAATTAAAAGACGTTTATGGTACCAACATGATGGTGCATCATGTCACAGTACGAGAGATGTTCGAGATTATCTTCTCCACAATTTTAACGGTGGAGTAAAAGGGAGGTATATGCAGTTTACTTGACCCCCAAGGTCTCCGGACATCACCCCTCTAGACTTTTCTTTATGGGGCTACCTAAAAGGAAAGGTTTATCTTAAAAGGCTGTTTCAAGATGTTGATCATCTTGAGAGAGTCATTAGGGAAACATGTGAAGCTATAACTCACCCCTGACGTAATTAGGAATGTAATAAAAGATTTTCCTCGAAGGACAATCACCTGTTTAGAAAGTAACGGTGGATACATTGAAGCACTTGTGCAATAAAGTTAGAATTAATCCATATCTTTAGTTGTTATGTTATGTACGTAGTAATTAAGTAATATTGGAATTTCAAAATTGATTTTAGCACAAATTTAATAAGGATGTAATTGTTGCAAAGCAGATAAAAATGTTATCAAATTTTTAACCAAAATATGACACGATCAAAATCAGTGCACTAGTTTTTTAATTAATTTCGTTTTCCTTTATTCAATAAATAATCCGACAATTACTGACGTGTTTACTGGAAGTTTTAATTAGGAAGGCCACAAATCTAAACGTGAGCATAATTTTCTAGTTCCTATTAACATTTTCAATTAATATTTTGCTCTGTATTTAAATTTAAACACACTTTACTCTTCATTATAAATCATTGCTTTTTATTTTACCTGTATATCACCAAATATTTTAAACTTTTGATGCTTGAAGATAAACTTTTTCTCCATTTGTATAAAAGTTTTTGGGACACACTGTGTGTATGTATATATGTATATATATATATATATATATATATATATATATATATATATATATATATATATATATATATATATATATATATATACCAGGTGTACAAGTATAAAATGCGGATTTCACACAACAGATGGTGCACCAATGCAGTTTGTGCTATAAAGATGATTTGATACTGCGCCATTTTGTTGTGTCATCAACAAGTGATAAATTGACATTTTG
>CM032451.1:5694144-5913269 GCA_019049505.1 Pachyrhynchus sulphureomaculatus
GATGAGGTAGCCTTGCTTCTTGTTTCGGTACGTAAGTTTGACCTGAACAAGAAGATTGAAGTTGAAAACTGTATTTATGGTTGTTAGTGAAAAAAAATTAACCGTTAAGACCCTTCTAGTTCCAAATCCTTTTGATTCCTTATTTCCACACTGCCGTAGCTGACTCTGAGCCCGTCAGATCTTTCAAGCAGCAGAAGTATTAGTCACCTTTAAAAGACTTACAAACGATATATCATATATTTGCATGCTTCTACTTAATTTTTCTATCTTAAATAATTACTTTTTCCTAGAGAGGATCGTAATCCTTTAAATCCTTCCTAGTCCTAGCCAGAGTCTTGCCGCAGTTTCTTTTACTTTAAAAAGAGGACCAACCTCCTTCTTCATCTAGATTTGAACACCAGTATCAGTGTTGTTAAGCTACTCTTTCCAGTCCAAAGCACGGAATGTAGAATTGCCGGTATTACTCAAATTTTCCGAATTACGTAGTTCCAGTGAGTCTAGCGTCGGATGGGCACGCATGTTTAATATATGAAAACAGAATGTATCCTGTTAAAATAAATTAAAATATACAGTGTGGCTTATAAGTTACAGTGTTGCCTTTTCAAGTTTGTAATAAAGAGACATATAATATTTTGAGGTCGTCAATACGGCGGAAGTAAATTTTGCTGTTGAGATGCTCACGGGTTGTTTTAACTAGGTCTGACTAAATACGTTTTTAAACAATTTTCGCGTGGTTTTTTTTGAAAATTTTGACTTGGGAATAGAGGTTACTTAGGAACGAGGCGTAATAATATCCAAACTTCAATTACACTCTTTATTGCAGACAGGAAGGATCAAATTTAAATATTTTATAGGAAATTGCAGATCTCCAATACAGACTGAAACATGCTGTACCATTTCAACCTCCATTAGAAGATGTTAACCAAAATTATGGTATAAACACCAAACTTTTAGAAACCATCGTTGACTACTGGAAAAACCAGTATAATTGGAAACACAGGCAGGAGTTTTTAAATCAATTTCCACAATTTAAAACTAACATTCAGGTAAGCATAAGTGTATATAACAAAAAAAAACTGCTAAAAGTCTACTGTTTAAAATAATTGAAACAGTATAGATACTAATAATTTTCTGTAAATATATTCATGTTCATGACTTTTCAGGGTTTGAATATTCATTTTCTTCATTTAAAACCTAAAAATGTACCTCAAGGAATCCAAGTTTTACCTCTGTTGATTCTACATGGGTGGCCTGGATCTGTCAGAGAATTTTATGAAATAATACCACATTTGACAACACCGCAAAAGGGTAAGAACATTATTTAAAATATTGGGTGGTCGAAAAACTATTGAACCTTTTTCTCGTTATCTAACTCTAGCATCACATATCTCAGCTAATATAACCTGCACCGGACCATACTTAGCGGAATTAAAAGCTGACATTTGGTAGTAGTAGACGTGCAAAAAACTATTGGAATTCTTTTATTCAGACCTGATCAAAATACGTTAGCAAAAGCAACAACCACAGGATTGGTCAGAAGTTTTCGTTCTGGAAATTTCGATGTCAAAATTGCGTCTCGCACTGTTCGACTAATGCAATGATAGAACTTTGCAAAAATTGAATGAAGTAGTAACATTGGAAGGGAATCGTGCATGATGAGCTGCTGCAGCCTGGCCAAACAATTGATTTTGTATTTCACCTTCACCAACTGACAAAATTGAGACAAGCGATTAAACATTATCGGCCAGAACTAATCAACAGAAAAGGTGACGTGTTCCACCTTGACAACGTCCCACCACAGCTATCTTTGATGACGCCGCAAAAATTGAGAGAGCCCGACGAGGCAGTTTTAAAGCATCCATCATAAAACCCGGACTTTACACCGTCAGACTACCAATGGTGTTAAGTTAGTTTCAAAAGAGACCTGTGAAAACCACTTAACATAATTTTTTTGCCCAGAAACCACAGAAGTTTTACAGTGATGAAGGTTATGCTGTTGCCAGAAAAATGGCAGAAAATCGTCAAATAAAATAACATATATTTGGTTTAATAGAATTTTTTTCAAAATAAAAAAGAATTGTCACAATTCTGACTCTAAAAGACTTAAAACGTCTTCACCAACCCTTTATACTCTATTTATTTGAAGCTGATAGTAATGAAAAAGCCAGTGGAATGACCGGCGGTTCTATAACAGAGACGTGCTATCTGTTCCCAGGTATTTTTCAGGTAACAATGCTCTTTTGTAAGGAAGTTTTATTGGGCATTGCCCATCTCGGCCCAGGGAAGCAGGTAGTCTGCATAAAAAATAGCCCATCTCGGCCCGAACTTAAAAACTTTCCCGGTTTTGGAATAGACCATCTCGTTTTTCACAGAAAACAAATGATAAATAATAATAATAAAGAAATTTAAACTTACATTTTACCAGGTGTACAAGTATGAAATGCGGATTTCAGACAACAAATGGTGCACCAATGCAATTTGTGCTCTAAAGATTTGACACTGCGCCATTTTGTTGTGTCATCAACAAGTGTCAGTCGCGCACGAGTGATAAATTGGAAAAGTGTGTGCATATTGTTGTGTTCAATATGTCGAAATTTATACCGAACAAAGAGCATTCGCGGATAGCATTAATGTTTTCATTTGAAGAAAACTGCGGTTGAATCATACCGATTACTTCGAGAAGCTTATGGTGAACATGCTCCATCGCAAGATACGTGTGAACGATGGTTTCGGCGTTTCAAAAGTGGCGACTTCGATGTTGCCAAAAAAATACGAATATGTGGAATTGCAAGCATTGTTGGACGAAGATGATTCGCAAACACAAAAACAACTCGCCCAGCAATTGGGCGTTAGTCAACAAGCTGTTTCCAATCGGCTACGAGAGATGAGAAAGATTCAGAAGACCGGTAGATGGGTATCACATGAGTTGAACGACAGGCAAATGGAAAAGCGCAAAAACACGTGTGACATTTTGCTCGCCCGGTACAAAATGAAGTCGTTTTTGCATCGTATAGTTACAGGGGATGAAAAGTAGATTTATTTTGAGAATCCCAAGCAAAAAAAATCATGGGTAGACCCAGGCGCACCATTCACATCGACTGCAAGACCGAATCGCTTTTGCAGAAAGACGATGCTCTGTGTTTGGTGGGATCAGAGGAGCGTGGTCTATTATGAGCTGTTAAAACCTGGGAAAACGGTTAATACTAAAAGTTACCAAAAACAATTGGCCGATTTGAACGGTTCGCTGCTTGAAAAAAGGCCAGAGTACCGAAAGAAGCAACACAAAGTCATTTTCCTTCATGACAATGCTCCATCACATACGGCAAAACAAGTTCGCGACACGTTGGAAGCACTCAGCTGGGAAGTTCATGCGGCTTACTCATCAGACTTGACTCCTTCCGATTACCACTTGTTTGCATCGATGGATCACGCACTTGCTGAGCAGCGCTTTGGGTCGTACGAAGATGTAAAAAAATGGCTCGATGAATTTTTTTTTTTAGAAAAAATCCGCTTTTTATACTTGTACACCTGGTATTAAAACGGTAATTAATACAAAATCCTATTACCTATTTGTGTAAATGATAATGGGTAACAATTTTTACTTATGTTAATTTTGATATCTCTACTTTTATATCTTCTTATTTTTATCCTTAATAAACACTTTTTTTCTTATTAGTTAAATTTTTATACTTATAAGTTACACCAATAGTATTGCACTTAACATACGTTTCTACTTGTACATCTAAAACTTCTATAATAAAAATAAATATAGAGGGATGTGTCTGATACATTGAATTATTAAAATATGCATAAAATGATTCACAAGCGTTCGTGGTTTTATTTAGTTCTGCCGATGCACTTGTTCAAATGCGTGGTAGAAATTTGGACTCGTTAGTTAAATAAGTATCCACAAGATAATCGGAAAATTTCTCTAAATTGACATTTTGTGGCTTTATTTCGTATAATTCGAAAAAATAAAAATCTTCAACGTCTTTAGGTTCTAAGCAGAGAAGCCCAAAAAAATAATGCAACCATTTTCATAATTCTGATTGGTCATCTTTGTAATATTGAGTTAGACCCTGCTTTTGTATTTGACGATACCACGCTTGGGTCAAATGAAACCTGCAGCCAGTTATTTTGATATCATTCCACACTTGAGCCGCCGCGTTATGAATTGACATTTCAAAATCTAGTACTATTTAATATTGTTACATAATTCTAGTATCTTAAACAAGCATGTCCTATAGGTTTCTTCGGATTTATCTTTCAATAAACAGAAAAATATAGGAATATAGAGTCCGTTAAAAAATCCATGTAAGATGTGTACGGTAAGAACAAGTTCTATCCATATAAAGAGTTTCCGACTTACACAAATAACCAGTATTGCATGAAAATATCACTAAATTAATAGTTTCATCGTTAACTAATAAAAAGTCTTCACCTTTATTTGTTTTTAGATCCAAGACTCTATGTACTTCCATAATCGACTTTGGTATTGCTGGTAGTATTTTTCACCGAGTATAGTCGATATTTTTCCTCACACATTCTAAGCCGCTTACGGTAAGAGCATTGGTATGGGTTTCTTCCGTCAATGCTTTTCGCATTATTTTTGCTCGTTTTTCTGTCAGATCACTTTTTGCTTTTCTTTTGGCAGGTATAGTCATTATTTGCTTTTGCAAGATGTTTTCTGACTCCGATTCGTGCGACTGGTTTTGATTTGAAGAAGATAGAACTAGATCAGATGAATTGCCAATGGTTTTCAAATAAGCATTACACCCATCTTTAACGCACCTCCACTTCGTTTTTCCCGAAGATAATTTCCGATTATGCCTTTTAAATTTAAATTGATAGTATTATTTTACCTCGTTGGCTAGTAATTTCACATAATTCAGCAGAACAATTCGAAGCCATTTTTCTGGGATATAATGCACGTTAGATGATGTTATAATATAACTAAATTCCTTAAATAATACCCGAACAAATACCCAATTACTAATCATTACCTAAAAATCATTTTATGCCTTAATTACTTCATTAGTTTATTACTTAGGGCCGAGATGGGCACTTTTACAAACTCATTAAAAACCGTTTTGCCAGATGGATCCTTTTTTGGGGCCCGTATGGACGATGCCCGTTTTATTGCCAATCAAATCATTTTATTTACATACCTTCCTGTTTCCACTTCGTTTTTCCCGAAGATAATTTCCGATTATGCCTTTTAAATTTAAATGATAGTATTATTTTACCTCGTTGGCTAGTAATTTCACATAATTCAGCAGAACAATTCGAAGCTATTTTTCTGGAATATAATGCACGTTAGATGATGTTAAAATATAACTAAATTCCTTAAATAATACCCGAACAAATACCCAATTACTAATCATTACCTAAAAATCATTTTATGCCTTAATTACTTCATTATTTTATTACTTAGGGCCGAGATGGGCACTTTTACAAACTCATTAAAAACCGTTTTGCCAGATGGATCCTTTTTTGGGGCTCGTATGGACGATGCCCGTTTTATTGCCAATCAAATCATTTTATTTACATACCTTCCTGTTTCCCCAACTATAAATACATATTTAGAGCAGCATGCCAAAGTGTCAAGCCAGTTAGGGATAAGTCAGTTAGTGTGTTAACAAAATGTCTTCTCCAGCGAAATAT
This sequence comes from Pachyrhynchus sulphureomaculatus, assembly GCA_019049505.1. Taxonomy (NCBI): domain Eukaryota; kingdom Metazoa; phylum Arthropoda; class Insecta; order Coleoptera; family Curculionidae; genus Pachyrhynchus; species Pachyrhynchus sulphureomaculatus. Next base: position 5,699,809 of record CM032451.1, read on the forward strand.
CAAAAGTTCGGGCAGCTAGCCCATAATGAAAAGCGTATAGTTAAAAATGTATTTGATTACGTTAAAAGCGATCAAAATTGTAATTTAACTGTGGACGATTTTGAGCAAAAACACAGTGTACAGAATTTTAAGAGAAGGAAAGGAGGAGGGCATAGACTCTCCAAAAAAGAGACCAAGCAGAAAAGAACTTCAGCTGACAGACAACAAAAAACAAGCAATAAGTCGTATTGTTCATGACTTTTTCATGGAAAAAAGAATTCCAACTTTGGATATGATCCTGCAGGCTGCGATAAGCCACCCAGAAATAGCGAAAATAAGTAGAGTAAAACTGTGGAGTGTTTTAAAAGGTATGAATTTTTATTGGAAAAAGTGTGAAAGAAACTCTTTATTGATAGATTGGGAAGAAATCGTACACTGGAGAAGAGACTATTTAAGGAAAGTTAGAAAAGCTTGCCCTGAAGGAAAAAGAATATATTACTTAGATGAGGCGTGGAGAAATAAAGGGTACACAGTCTAGAAATTTTGGCAAGATGGGAACATCAAAAATGCTCGCCAAGCATTCAATGAGGGGTTCTCTACCGGTCTTAAACCGCCGTCTGGTAAGGGACGTAAGTTAATTGTTACGCATATAGGAAGTGATTTTGTAGACAGAGGTCTTTTAACATTCGTATCTAAGAAAACAAGAAATTATCACGAAGATGTAAATTCGGATGTGTTTGAAGATTGGTTTTCGCAGATAATAGACTTAATACCAGACGGTTTTGTTATTGTAATGAATAACGCAAGCTATCATTCTAAAAAATTATTACGAATTCCAACATTGGGTTGGGTGAAAAAGGACATACAATCTTAGTTGACCGAGAAAAAAAATTTCATTTCCAAACAACAGTGTTAAGAGAGAATTATTAGAACTTGTAAACCTTGATGTTGATGAAATAAAGACAAGTACGCAAGTTTCGTCATCGACGTTTATCGCCCGCCACCATATCATTGCGAGCTCAATCCGATAGAACTTATATGAGCACAGGTTAAACTTGAAGTCGCCAAGGACGATCAGGATCACGATGAGCCTTTCTCCATCCACTGTTGGACGTAGACCTTCCACAAAATTTTCTATCTTTCTTTGTCCATAGCTAACGTCATCCACTGTGCTCCTGCAACATCTTGTATGTCATCTCTCCACTGTATACTTGGTCTTCCCTTTCCTCTTTTGTAACTTCTTGGTCTCCACTGTAATGTCGTTTTGGCCCATCTGTTATCCTGTCTTCGTGCTGAATGACCAACCAATTGCCATTTTAGTTGTGCAATTCTTTCTATAATGTCCTTGACATTTGTTTGTTGGGGTATCCAAGTGTCTCATTTTTTTGTCTATTAGTCTTATTCCAAACATTTGTCTTTCATGTGCTCTTTGCACTTTTTATAATCTCTGAGCGTTATTTTTTGTAAGTCTCCAGGTTTCACAGCCGTACGTAATTGCTAGGATGACGCATTGGTCGTAAACTTTTGCCTTCAAATGATTTGGAACTTCTTTGTCTTTTAAGAAGAAACTGGGCTTTCCAAATGTAGCCCAACCTATTCGTATTCTTCTCGTTATTTCTTCGGACATATTTTCATTCGCTGTTATGATTTGTTGGTCTAAGTATGTATATTTGTCAACAATTTCCAGCGATGTATCTTCTAGGGTAATATTCATATTTTTACTTGCGTTTGTCATTACCTTAGTCTTCGTCTTATTCATTTTCAATCCAACTTCTTTTGAACAGTTGTTAAGTTCGTTGATTATTTCCTGTAGTTCTCGGTGGTCTGTACTAAGTATCACTATGTCGTCGGCAAACCTCAAGTGACTTAAGTTCACCCCGTCAATATTTATACCTTTATCCGACCAGTCCATTTGGCGAAAGACACCTTCTAACACGCTGGTGAATAACTTTGGGGAGATCACATCCCCTTGTCTTACTCCGCTATGTATGGGTATGTTATTTGTGGTTGTAGTTGGGTCTGTTTTTATGTACATTGTTGTGCTACTGTAGATGTTCTTTATTCCGCAATTGACTAACGAGTTAAGTATTGCCCAGCTTTCAATGGAATCGAACGCCTTCTCGTAATCTATAAATGCTATTTATAGATGAATCTGAATCCCGTTTGCTACATTGGTTTAATGGCATTAAATTTGGTCGTCAGTCTATTGGTTATTATTTTTATGAATAACTTATAGAGTTGCGATAGTAAGCTTATTGGTCTATAGTTATTCAGGTCGGTAATATCTCCCTTCTTATGTATGATTATGACTTCCGCTGTTTGCCATGATTTGTGTATTTCTTGGATTTTCAAGCACTTATTTTGCAATTTGCCTGTATATATTCTCTCCCCCCTTTTTCAACATTTTAACAATAATGTTGTCTGGTCATGGGGATCTGTTGTTCATCTTTCTTAGGGCATTCTTAATTTCACCTGTTATATCCGGTTCCTCCGAACCGACATTTAAAATTTTTCTTTTTGACACTGCAACTTATCTCTCGTCTGGGCCTATTTTTGAGTTGTAAAGTTTAGTATAATATCTTTCGATTTCATTTTTTATGCTATCTCTCATTGTTAGTGGTTTTTAATCTTGGTTTTTAATCTTTACGATTTCTGTTTGGCCTATTCTAAGTCGTTTCTTTAGCATTCTAGGATCTTTATTTTCTTCCATTTTGATTTTGACTAATAGAGCTGTGTGAACACAAATATACTTGGATGCAAGAAACACGAAACTTAAAATCAATGATAGATTACATTATAATTAAAAACGAGACCACTATCAAAATAAAAGACGTAAGAGTAAAGAGAGGGGCAGAATGTGGAACAGACCATAGACTATTAATAGCAAATATAAAAGTAAGACAAAGAAATAAAATACAAAATACACTCACTGCAAGACGAAACGATAAGAGACCTATACAGACGACGATTAGATCAAAAATTAAATGAATTTAACTACGACAACCTCCAACAGATGTATGACCACATAAAAGAATGCATCAAACAGGCGGCTCTAGAAGCATTAGGTAAAGAAGACAACGAGAATAAGAAACATAAAATTAGAACCTGTGAAAAAACCAAAGAATCTATAAAGGAGAAAAAAAGACTATACGAAAAATGGCTGAATACAAAATCAGTACCAAGACAAAGATTATGGAACGCAATGAAAGAAATAGGCATTGACAAAGAACTAATATACGCAGTAAAAGCTCTGTACGAAAACAACACAGTGAACATAAAAATAGGACTCCAAAAGGCCTATTAGAAGGATGCTCTACATCCCCCACAAAATGTAGTGGAATGGGAGTCCCAATACGAGAAGATTACTTATATACTCTAAGTTTCGCAGACGACCAAGTAATCATAGCGCAAGATGAGGAGGACCTCAGTTATATGGTAAGAAAACTGACAGAAGAATACACTAAAGCAGGATTAGCAATAAACTTTGATAAAACGGAATATCTAACAACAAAGGAGGGAAACATGGAGAATCTAGAAGTCGATGACGAAACAATAATCAAAGGAACCGATAGATTTAAATATTTAGGAACCATCATTTCAAAAAACGCAACATCAGAAGAAGAGATTAAAGCTAGATTAGGACAAACGCGGACATGCATGAGACAATTAAATTCGATCCTGTGGGACAAGCACATTACAAAGAGAAACAAAACACGCGTATACAAATCAATAATACAAAGTATAATGACATACGGGTCAGAAACATGGACGATCAACAAAAGAAATAAATCTAAAATTAACGCGGTAGAAATGGAATATTGGAGAAGATGTTGTAGAGTGACACGTATGGAGAGAATAACATATGAAGAAATAAGAAGCAGAATGAACATCAAAGAGAACGCAATAAACACCATTGAAGGAAAACAATTAAAATGGTATGGACACATAAGACGGAGCGAAGATAATAGGTGGATAAAGAAAATAACGGAGTGGACCCCTGTAGGGAGAAGAAAAAGTGGAAGACCCAGACGATCATGGAGAGACGATGTGGATGAGGCTATGGAGGACAGGGGTCTAACAGATGGAGACTGGGAAGATAGAAACGGATGGAATCAAAGGCTGAGAGAAGGAAGACAGCGTCAGCTGTAGAAAATCCTTGATATATATATATATATATATATATATATATATATATATATATATATATATATATATATATATATATATATATATATATATATATATATATATATATATATATATATATTTGATTTTGAGCTTTCTTATATCTTTTTTTATTTCTTTTTTAATCAGTTTATTCAATTCTGCGAATTCTATCTTATTCAGATCGTTTTCTATGTTGAAACTTCTTCGCTTCTTTATGAGGTTTTCTGTTGCTTGGCTTATTTTTGTGTTTTTGTTAGGTGTTCTGGGTGCTAATTTTAGGGCTGCTTCTATTATCGCTGACGAGATATGCTCATTAAGTTTATTTACATCTTGTGTTTCATCTGTTTTTTTTTGGTGTCAGCCAGGAATAATACAACCTATAAATTAGCGAACGTACAAAACCTTTTTCGGAATGCAATATCTAATGTTTCCACAGAAAATTGGCGAAAATGCATTACGTATGTATTGAAGGTGGAAGATAAAATTTGGACTGTGGTCATGGCAGTAAATGTCATTCTTGAACCTTTAATTATACATATAAATTCAAATAAGTCGGACAACGATAGTTTTTCAAGCATGTCGGAGATAGAAGATTGCTAATACCTTTTTTATTATTGTTTGACTTCCTCATTTGTATATGTTTTATATAATAAGTTTCTTTATAAAATGTTATTTTTTTATAATAAACGTGTAAACATTATAAAACTGTTTCATTCATACTATTCGCAAATAATACGTATATGCCCTGGCGCACTACACCGGCCAGAACTATTTCAGACTATTTAGTCTCAAACAACAGAAAAAGGGTCATTTTTCTATTGTATTCAAACATAAGAGATTGGTAGGTGGTATTCTAATAAAGTTGTTGAACTGCTGCATAGGTAAAATGTAGGTAAAACTCTGGGGCCCTTACTACTGCTTGATGCTAATTTGTATAATTCTATATGATTAAATGCTATCACTTTCAAATAAATAGAGTACAGTTTGTATTATTTTTAAATATAATTATAGTTGTGGATTCTTATTTTCAGGATTAGATTTTGTTTTTGAAGTAATTGCACCCTCATTACCAGGCTTCGGATTTTCCGATGGAGCAGTTAGGCCAGGAATGGGCCCGGCCCAAATGGGACAATTGTTTAATAAGCTTATGAGTAGATTAGGTTTTAAAAAATATTATATTCAAGGAGGTAAGATATTATCCTGTGTAGAAACATGATGCAAAAACTAATTTTCTTATATGATATTACTGGTGTATAGTGAATTGTACATCGTTTTCTCAGCCACAGCGATGTCAATTTAAAATTTTGAATATTCGTAGAATTTCTGATAACACATATCATCTGATATTAACATTTTTAATAATATGTAGAGATAGCATCATTACCGATCGATTGTTACTGGATCTCTTGTGCGTTCATTAAACTACCATAGTTTTTCATTTTAGGTGATTGGGGCTCGGCGATATCTCAGACAATGGCTGTGCTTTATCCACAAAACATAATAGCTCTCCATAGAAACGTATGTTTCAACTACTATGTTTTTCCAAAGTTAGTCTTGGCATCCTTTTGGCCTTCCTTATTTTTTAGTGAAAAAGAGGTGGCAATGAATTATCCGTTGAGTAAACGATTTATTTTTAATATGTTGGAATCTGGTTATGTGCATCTACAAGCTACTAAGCCTGACACTGTTGGTAAGAAATCAGCTTGATATTTTTAAATATAGCTTTTTGGATTGAAATTCTGAGTACTAGAAAATACGAACTAATACAGGGGCGATTTAATTACTTTGTAGCCAAGCATAGACAGAAGAAGGAAATCTCAAAAACAAACATTATCCTAATCTCCTCTAAACTTGGTGCAACAGTTCTAAAGTAACTCAAGACAATGCTGTGTCTTGGTTTACCAACCAGTCTTCGACTACATTTATTACTTGTTCATTTGAATGAAATTTGTGGTCTTTCAAATTATTCTTCAGTTTTGGGAATAAACAATAGTCCGAGGAAGCTGAAGCAAATAAATATGGGGAATGAACAATCATTTCAAACCCCAATTCATTTATTTTTTGCAAAACTATTTCTGTGAGCACTCTTGTAAAAACAGTAAGCACTCCTTTAGACACGTTTCAACAACAGAAGTTTGAATTTTTTCTTCTGATTTTGTAATCGAAATTTCTTAGCGGAGATGAACCAACATGTTCCTACTCTTTCAACTGTTCCTTTGTCTCTAGATTATAATAATTTGCCCACTTTTCTTCCATAGTTACCATTTGATCTGAAAAGTTAGATGATGCTGAGATGAATTTAAAAAGACTACACATCAACCTGGACGTTATGACTCTCAGTTCTCAGTACAAAGTCCGTCATCATATGGTACTGTTACTAACGAAAAAGCAAATTTTAATGTAATAATATCAGTATTACTTTAAAATGAACAGCTCCCTGCAATTCTGAAACACAGAAATATTTAATTTTTTACACCAACTTCCACTTCAGAAGCAAAGGAAACTATTTTTTCAATAAGATGGCGAGTCCACTCACAGTATGGTGTAAGTGCTGCTTTGGACGTTATTATGCTAATCCTTGCCCAGCGAAATCTCCGGACCTAACATCGCTCGATTTTTTCTATAGAACTACCTGAAGAACAAGGTTTATGCTCAGAGACCTTACGGAATTATTTAATATTTGAAAAATGCAAGAGCTAATTTTTTTAAGTTTATGGTTTTTGTTTATTTAATTTGTGAAGTAACTGAAATTTATTTATTTTTTGTATGCTTTATAGTCAATGTCTTTGTTACCTTTAGTAAACACTAGTTTTCTTTTCTTTTTTTGCAATAAAATTGGCCTAGAGAGTCCTTAAAAAAACAAAAACATCAAACTACCTGTTGTAGGTTAAAAATATTCGGTAATTATCCGTGCGACAGTTGCAGTTTCACGAAGATCATTATTATTAAATTATTGAATAGAAACAACAAATAAATTTTAAAATTCTTCTGACAATCTAATCAATGTATTTCGGATTTAAGAAACAAAATATATTTTTGTTAGTCGTAAACTGACAAAATACGATTTTTATCTCATCGGTATAAAATTTTGCATACTACCAAATGCAATTCTACTTTTTCCTAATAAATGTTTCTGATGTTGTAATAAACAAAGTGACTTTTGGGCTTTAAATTTTAGAAAATTCAAATTTCCCCCCAAAAGACAGACGGTACTGCAAAAATCATTTTCTGAATTTCAAGTGATGCAGAAATTAATTGTTTTTCCAAATTTTATTGTGAAGAAAAATCCCATCGCAGACTTTCTGTCTGTTACTATATATATATATATATATATATATATATATATATATATATATATATATATATATATATATATATATATATATATATTTATAATACAATAGAGGTGGTGGAATGTAATACATTAAAATTCCGGGTTTCATGACAATGCTCCATCATATACGGCAAAACCACTTCGCGACACGTTGGAAGGACTCAGCTGGAAAGTTCTACCCCATGCGGCTTACTCACCAGACTTGGCTCCTTCCGATTACCACTTGTTTGCATCGATAGGTCACGCACTTGCTGAGCAGCGCTTTGGTTCGTACGAAGATGTGAAAAAATGGCTCAATCAATGGTTCGCAGCAAAAGGGGAACATTTTTACTGGCGTGGTATTTACAAATTGCCCGAAAGATGGTAAAAATGTATAACAAGCGATGGAGCATACTTTGAATAAAGCACTTTTTATCATTCTTCCGAATTTAACATGTTTTTTAGAAAAAAAATCCGCATTTCATACTTGTACACCTGGTTTATATATATATATATATATATATATATATATATATATATATATATATATATATATATATATATATATATATATGTTCCATACTTGACATACTAAATAAAAGCATTTTTTTCATAGGTGTTGGCTTAAGAGAGAGTCCTGTAGGTCTTGCTGCTTACATTATAGAAAAGTTCATTACATGGACAAATCCGTCATGGAACAATTTACCAGATGGTGGTCTCACAAAAAAATTCACCATGGATCAGTTACTAGATAACGTTATGATTTACTGGATCACCAGATCGATAACTACGTCACAACGATTGTATGCAGAAGCTGTGAATAGTGATTATATGAAACTGCAGTTTGACAAGTAAGTATATTCTGATATGTGATAATTCCTGAAGATAAAACTAGAATATCCAAGCCAAAAGTTATATTGCATGTATTTGTTTGAAATATAAACTACTTTCAGGATTGGAATAACTACATAACTGAAAAAAATATTTTTTAGTATTCCTGTCAAAATTCCTGCAGCCTGCAATCGCTTCAAGTATGAATTGATGTATTCAATTGAGTCCCATTTGAGAATACATAATACCCAATTGATCCACTTAACGGATTTTGAAGATGGCGGCCATTTTGCGGCTTTAGAACTACCGGATGTTTTAGCCAAAGATATTTTTGAATTTGTACGAAAAGTTAGAAGTTTACCAAAAGAAAATAAGGAATTGTAATTATTGTGTTGGTATTTTTGATTCATTATTTTGTAAGCTGGATGTAATAAAATACTTTTTGTTTTTAATTTTTATTCCTGCCCAAAAAATGCTTGTAAAAGTGTAACTAATGTGGTATTCTCATTGCAGGTCAATTTTTATTTTTTGCAACTTAGTAAGTCAACGAAAATTCTGAAATTATATTTGATATTACAATTTACATTGATTCATCAATCATCCTCGCGGCGTCTTCAAAGCTCATTTCGAGAACTGACTTCGTTGAAATCTAACACGAAACTGATTTAATTCCGCTTGGACACGTCTTTTATATTAGTGGACGGGGTTGAGGGCGGGGCTTCATGGATGCTCTGTTGCCAGATTGCCAGTATCTCTATTAAGTTTGTTGGGTTGTTTGGATATTTCGATGGATCAAATTTTAATAGAATAGAAAAAGAAATTTGACGTTCTGTTCCATGTTGGTGTTCTGAAAGTGATTTCTATTAATAAGAATATCTAGGAAAGGGAGAGTATTATTTTTAATATCAAAGGTAAAGTGGATGTACAGAGTTGAGATGATTGAGAAAACTTTGAGGAGATTCTTGGCTGTACAGTCAAATTACGAGGCTTGTTTTTAAACTAAGTACCGTTTTGATTAAAAAAAATGAATAAACTCCCGGACCTTAAACTAATTTTCAACATAATGTCCACCTAATATAGCCACTACACCACGGCCGTTTTGGCGTCGTCATCTCGTAATAATGAAATCGTTAAATGAGTTTTCTCAAACTTGTTCATCCACTTTCCGCATCACTAATGACAGACGGTCGCCCACTTGGTCCCTTATCGTGCACGTTTGTATTGCTGCTCTAACCCATTTTCTTACCACTTCATCACTCATGGCATTTTCACCTTATACTTCACTAGTCTGCCGATGAATTTCGGCCGCTTTCATATCTCTTGCATTTAAAAAGTGATTTACAGCGCATATTTCACAAGTCGCGGAACTTCAATGGTGTGAGGCATTTTTAACATGCTCAAAGATACGTAAACTCGGATGAATGCTTCCGTAATGTAGATGCAACGGCCATATTTCAAAACAGTACTTAAAAAACGTGCCTCGTAGAAGAAGAGAAGAAAAAATGATGATCAAATTTATGATAGGCTAGTCATTAATAGTATGGCTGCTTAATGTTTTATTAAATTCATTTGTACTAAAAATAGCACAAAAATATATTTAAAAGGTTTTTCTAACTACTGTGTGACAAATATATCTAATTTTTAAAGATAATAACATACATCTACACAGTATAATTATAAATAAACTGATAAACCTATTTAAAAACAAACATTTCAAGGGGAGTGACATTCAATTTTCATGCGGCATGATACTTTATTTTCTTACATCATCACAAATAGGACTATTACAATCTAAATAATAGTCTCGAAGTCTAAAGTGCAACATTCTGGGATCTGCTGCAGACGTCGAATAAACTACACTCGGTAAGTCTTAGCTCAGAAATCAAGGGATTTCTACCAGTTTGACAGGATGTTGTGATTAATATCTTATTAAATCGTCGTTGATTTACTCACCGAGTGGAAATTAAGGGTAGAACATGCATCAAATAACCAGAATTATTTATGTATTTACTTTCAGCATGTCCTATTCACGCACATCTTATATGCATCGTCATAATGCAGCGTTGTGAGTTCTATATTACCATCTTAGTACATTTGTACGGTATTAATGACGTTCCAGACTGCCGTATCTTCCAGAAGAAATTGTAGAGAATGGCAGGTCCCGCATTTACTGGAATTTTGCCTTTTCGACTACAAGACATTTGCAAGCCGACAAACCTGATATAGTACGTCTCGATAAAACAGCAAAGAGGATTTATGTAATTTAGTCTTCGGCACATGCAGAAACAAATATAGCAATCAAAGAGTTCTAAATACAAAGATTTAAAACACGAACTCAACGCTTTGTTCCCTCAGCATTCAGTAACAATAGTGGTGCTAGTCATCAGGCATCATCAGCAGTTTTAGAAGGAATTAAGAACACATTTTTGAAGAACCTTTATTATATTACCTTTATAGCTTTCAAAAAATACGTTTTGAGATTATTTCATAAAATGATTGTAGAACATCTCAAGAACATATTCCTGTTGTTTCAAAGCACAATTCAAATTCCTGCCAAGGTTATAGCCAGCTAAAGTGAATCGCCTTTGCTCCGTTTCGGAATGCGCGGCAGGTACAATCGGAAGCTCAGGTAGGAACGCTTGCTTTTTATTATCCCTTCTTCTAAAATGCCTTTACCGTTGGTCCAAGTACATGACAGATGTTTTGAAAGCATGTATAGTATGTGTAGATGTGTCTATGTGTTTACCTAACCTTATAGTTGCATATTCTGACGGTTTCCACTTGAGTAATACGGAACAACGTGTCAGTTCGGTTTTAGTTTTTTTTATTAGTACAACTATAACAATTTGTTTTAGAAAAAGTCTTTTTATCCCTCCTTTGGAATAATTTGCCCAGCGCTGTGTTTCCCACCGAGTACAATTTACAGCGATTCAAGAACAACGTGAATCGCTTTTTCCGCACTCGTGCCGCTCCTGGAGCGCTTTAGGGACTTCCCTGCAGCACGTGTGCTAGACCAATAAAAAAAAAAAAAAAAAAAAATATCCAAAAAGTTTTTGTGAGAATACTCGAGTATCACGACCAACTAAGCGAGAACCTGATAATAATAAGAAAAATATAAGAGAAGGGACTATTATATGGCCCTGAAATAACAGATTAGCCGGTAAGTCCCGAAGATCATTCACTTTTTACTTTTTGAAACTTAAAACGCGTTTTTCTCAAAACCATGTTTTGGAACTTTCTTACATTATTACATAAAAACTACTCACCCGATCTTCTGAAAATTTTGCACACAACGAAATGATATAATTGTCTTCGATATTACGAACCCATTTTTTAAAAAATGATCGCAACATTTTTTGTTTTATACATTTATATAAAAATTTAACCATTAATAGTAAATTTTTTGTATAAATGTCTGTAATTTTTTTTTATTTTCAATTTTTTCCGTTTTCTTTAATGTCATATAGAAGCCACATTTGTAACGAATAGAAAAATATTTTAGTTTTGTGTTACAGATCAACGTAGAAAGCGCTATCTTGTACGCCGTGAAACAAGTCCCTCCGAAAGCATAAAGAAATGTTTTTGTACTTTAATATATGAGTAAATGATCCTTTAAGTTTGAGAAACTTTAATCATTTTTTCTTTTTATAAAAAAAAATGTAAAAATTCACTCACTTTTACTCGTCTAAATGTATTTCTCCCCTGAAGATACCGGCTTGCAGTGCTTCGGCTGATTTACTAGAATTGAAGATGTAAAGGGCAGTTATCCTTGGTTCCCCCAGATGAATTTCGTCGATGGTTACTGACTGAGCGGGCGTGAGACGTGATCACCATTTTCGGACCACACCGCATAGTAACCAGTACCAGTCAGAGCCACAGGATTTGTTACGTCGAATTATTTTTTTCTCTTTTAAATAATAATGACAAACAATCTCAAAAAATATGTTTTTGTCTAGAATGAGTCGTCAATATCACTCTGCATAATGTATATTGGACTTAATCCGGACCTGCTCTCAAAAACAAAAACAGCATTAGTGAGCGCTCGCACGTCCTCTTACGATAATTATGAAATAACATTAAACGTTAATGTTAATATCAATTTGTGATATGTTGATAAATTTGCACTTTTAGCGATTAAATCTTGATTATTGTTTCTCAAATCATGTTATACATGTAATAATAACAATAATAATCATAATAATAAATCGAACACATAACGAGCGGATGTAGAATATTGGCCGGAACAGAGTACACAGCCAGGCATGATTCAGCTGCCAAAGTAGTTCACCAAGCACTAGCCACAACATACAAACTCATAGAAAACACAGATCCCTACTACAAATACACGCCAACATCCATACTTGAAAATGAAGATTACAAGCTCTACTGGGACATCAGTATCCATACAGATAAAACAGTCTCCGCCAATAGACCCGATATTACTTTTCAGTGCAAAAAAGGAAAAGTCACCTATCTAATTGACATAACTGTCCCCAACGACACAAACATCCAAACGAAATACACAGAAAAAATTTCCAAATACACAGACCTTGCAACGGAAATAAAAAGGCTATGGAAACAAGAAAAAGTCATCATTGTCCCCCTCATTATATCAGCCACAGGCCTTACACCAATAACATTCACACCACATTTAGTACAATTAGGACTCAACACAAACATACACAAAAACATTCAGAAGTCAGTGATTTTGAAAACATGTAACATTGTCAGGTCATTCCTTAATACATAATGGTAATAGCGTTTGTGCTGACTTGGTTTTGGCCCGTCAGCCAAACATGGAACCACATTGATCAAATGTGAGAAAGAAGAACTTTTTGAAATAATAATAATAATAAAATAGGAAAGAAAATTTACGTAAATGAGTTTTTGGCAGCTGCAGAAACAAATATAACTATCAAAGAGGAGGAAAAGCATTCTAACAAGTAGGCTGAAAAGTTTTTGGTCTGACACACAGATGTCGCCTTTTTCAAAAAATCTATATGATTTTTAGGAAGTACCAACCTTCAAATGATACTTTGATATTTTCAAAACAATGGAAAAAATCGAAGTTTGTGTGTTGATTAAACATTGTTTTTTGATGGGAAAAAATACCATTCAAGCAAAGCAATGGCTTGATAAGTGTTACGGAGACTCCGCCCCTAGTAAATCAGTCATCATTTACTAGTATGCTGGACACCCAAATAAGGAGGTTACACCGGAAAGCATAAAAAAAATCCACAAAATTGTTTTGGATGACCGTAAAGTGAAATTGCGTGAGATAGCTGACACCCTAAAGATATCAAAAGAACATGTTGATCATATTTTGCATGAACATTTGGGCATGAGAAAGCTCTATTCGAAATAGGTACCGCGTTTGCCCACAGTGGCCCAAAAACAACAACGTCTTGATGATTCTGAGCGCTGTTTGGATCTGTTTAAGCGCAATAAAAAGAATTTTTTCATGATGATATGTGACAATGGATGAAACATGGATCCACCACTACACACCGGACTCAAATCGGCAGTCAGCTGAGTGGGCAGCAGCCGGTGAAAGCCACCCGAAGCGACCAAAGACACAATAGTCGGCTGGGAAGGTTTTGACCTCTGTATTTTGAGATGCGCATGGAATAATTTTCATCGACTATGCTGAGAAGGGAAAAACCCATCAATAGCAAGTATTATATAAAGTTATTGGTGCGTTTGAAGGCAGAAATCGCAAAGAAACGGCCCCTAATGAATAAGAAAAAAGTGCTTTTTAATTAAGACAATGCAACTTGTCACAAGTCAATGGTTATGATGGCAAAATTACATGAATTAAAGTTCGAATTACTTCCTCATCCACCGTATTCTCCAGATTTGGCCACCAGCGAGTATTATCTATTCGCAAACTTGAAAAAAATGCTCACGGGAAAGAAATTTGGCTCCAATGAAGAAACTGAGGCCTATTTAGCCTACGTGTTAAGTACAAGGATTTATACTACGAACTTCGCACTTTGCTCCCTTTACATTCAATGACAATGATGGTCCTAGTCATTGGAGTTTTAGCGGGAACTAAGAACACATTCCTAAAGAACCTTAGGAACACATCGGCTTGCTGTGCCTCGGTTGAGAGCAGTTACCCTTGGTTCTCTCAGATTGCTCAGGCATTTGGTCGATGATCACTAGCCGAGCGGTCGTGAGTGGTGATCATCATTTTCGTGTGATAGCCTGTGTGGGGCGGAGCCACAGGATTTATCGCGCTGGATTCTTTTTTTCTTCTCTTTTGACCATAATAATTATATTTAAGCCGATACTATATGTTTGTAGTTTAGTGACAGTAATAATATATACCACGTGATTATAATTACAAATGATGAAAAAAAAAGATGTGAGAATGATCAATAGTGTAGCTAAACCACAAAAACTATTAATTAATAACACAGGGGCACGAAAAAAAATCCAGACCCAGACAACCGACCCCCCTATCCCTATGTATTTTGATGCGCTGAAACCGAATATAGCAATAAAAAATATGTTAACGAGCCAACTTCCCCCTGTCACCCCATTTTGAGGTTGAAATTACACTTTTCCTTAAAATTTGATGTATCCCACTAACCACATGTATTTTGATGCGCTGAACCCGAATATGACAATAAAAAATATTTTAACTAGCCAGTTTCTCGTTATTACCCCATTTTAATCCCATTTTGGGGTTAAAATTTCACTTTTCCTTAAAATCTACATAAGGGTAGTATCCCACTACCCTTATGTATTTTGAAATTTCACTTTTTGAGTGTAAATTAAATTTTAATATCCTACAATTACAATTCGACAAAAATATAAAGGGATTACATCCTGTGGGTACTAATTGATCTGTACTTTTTTTGCCGATTAATTTAAACTTCCTTTTTTCTATAATAGAGAACTCTCTTGCATCTAAAGAATCTTCTTAGAGGTTATCTTTTGGAAGCTCTTGGATTTTCAGGTAAATCTCTCTTTAAATACCAGCAATACCTGTTGCTTACTAGATGCAAGAGAGTTCGCTATCACAGAAAAAAGAAAATATAAATTAATTGGCAAAAAAGGTACAGTTCAATTAGTACCCACAGGATATAATCCCTATATATTTTTGTCGAATTCCGATTCAGTGCATCAAAACACATAAAGATAGATGATATTTTTATTTAGCCAAGGGGTATTACCCCATTTGGCCCAGATAGTAGAAAATTAAAATTTAATTTACACCCAAAAAAAAGAAATTTCAACCCAATGGGGTGGAAAATTGGCTGCTTAACATATTTTTTAATTGTCATATTCGACTTCAGCGCATCAAAATACATAGGGATAGAGAAGTCGGCTCTCTGGGTCTGGACTTTTTTTTTTCTGTGACTGTGTAATTAAAAAATGCAAAATTAACGGAAACCTTTTGCAGTAACTCACTATTCATTAAGCACAAATCATTTAGTTTGTAAACATGAGGTACGTATGTTATGAAATGAATAGAGTTCACATATATATCTGGAGGTATGTAGATGAGTTTATCTTATTTAATAGCAACCTTGTAACTATCCAGAGTATAGTCGTTTTTAGTTACTTAAAAACATTTGTGAAAAATGGGTGCGATTGGTAAAATTTCTTGTGCTTTGGTGCTATTAGGTGCAGCGTATATTTATGTGAAATTAAATAAAGAAACACCGATACCGAATATCGAAGAAAAATGGTGGGGCCCCGGGAAAGCCCAGAAAGTAGATACGAGTATCAAACCATTTAAAATAAATATATCAGACGAGGTAAGAAAGTTATTTTATTTTAAATGTGCGTGTAGTGTGTTTTTGATATATTGTGTATTCAGATAGCATGTATATCGTGTTAAAAAAAAATCGTGCGAGTGGTTTTCTAGCGTGGAGCGTTTTTAACAGCTTGATTAAAGTTTAATAATAAATAACCGGTCAAGTGCAAGTTGAACTTGCGCAATTAGTGTTCCGTATGTTGATTGCTTTTAAAATAAAAAATGTTGTAACGGAAGTACAAAATGATCAGTAACTTCACAAAACACACCCCAAATTAGTTTTCAACAAAGTTTATTTCCAATCTTTACTGAAAATTGATGACCTTGAAATTTCTGCTTTTTTTTTTTTTATATATACCAGTTAAATTATTACAGGTAATGCACTCGTGATAATTTTCGTTCAAGCTACACCCCGTGGAGAATATTCCAGAATTTTTTCAAAATTTTTTGATAAGTACTTTTCGAGATAAGGCGGGTGGAAAGCGATTTTTCGCGATTTTTAAAAAATAATACAAAGAAAAGTGCGTGCAAGTATTACATTATATATATATTTTTTACTCGTGTTTTCACAAGCTCTCATTTGACACTACACTCGATTACCTAGTAAAAAAATTCATTTCACCCCCCAAAACTAACCCCTTAAGTCAAAATTTAACTTTCAAAACTACATGGCTCTGATGAGGCCATCAATCCCTATATTATTACCAAATTTCAATTTTCTATGACAAATAGTTTCGGAGAAAATCGGGTGTGACAGACGGACAGACAGACACCGAAGTGATCTTATAAGTGTTCCGTACGGAACACTAAAAACCAGTCAAGTGCAAGTCGGACTTGCGCAATTAATGTTCCATACCGTCAATTCTAGACTACACATGATTATAAGCAAAAACTCTACATTACAAGGACAACTCTATATTAGCAACCAAAAGATGGATATATACCTTTTTCTACTTGGGTACCACAGTAAATGAAAAATAGAAAAAGGCTCTACGGACGCATGCTTAGAATATCTTGGACAGAACACACTACCAACAAGAGAGTGCTAGAACTCTTGGACAAAGACCTGGAAATTGTTAATAATTCGAGAAAACTCGAATATCTGGGCTACATCATGAGAAATGAGGAAAGATATGGTCGAGTCTTACTGTTACTGTAGGGCAAGGTGGAGGGAAGAAGAGGACCAAGCAGGAAACGCGTTTCGTGGCTGAAAAACGTGTGAACATGGTTCTCAACAACAACAACGGAACTATTCCGGGCAGCTGTAAACAAAGTCCTAAGAGCCAGTATGATCGCCAGTATCCGATAACGAGTCGGCACAGGAAAAAGAAGAGCGTCAATTCCTACATTTGTTACAAATTTCAACTTTCTATGTTAAATCGGCTATGACAGACAGACGAACACCGAAGTAATTTCATTAGTGTTCCTTTTTCAATTTTGGTACGGAACACTAAAAAGATATAATCGTAAGTGTGTATTTTTGACAAATAGGTCTTGGAAAGGATGATTGTGAGGGTTAACAACATTTCTATAAATTTTAAAATATTTTTAACGTGTTTTTAGTGTTCCGTACGGTACACTTATAAAGAATCTTGTATTTCGTATTTGATGATGTCAGATCCTTCGTTCATTATTCGTATTCGAATTGACTCGCTTTTGTTTGATGGTGGTTCAACTTTACTCTCATAAAGGTCCTTGTAGAATCTCGAAAAGTACTGATCAAAAAATTTTGAGAAAATTCTGGAATATTCTCTACAGTGTTTAGATTGAACGAAAATTGTCACGAGTGCATTATCTTTAATAATTTATCTGGTATATATAAAAAAAATTTCAAGGTCATCAGTTTTCAACAAAGATCGGACACAAACTTTGTTGAAGACTCATTTGGGGTGTATTTTGTGAAGTCATTTATTTTAAAAGCAATTAACGTACGGAACACTAATTGGGCAAGTTCGACTTGCACTTCGCCGGTTATTTTTTTTGGAAAATGTTTATATACGCTAGTGAGTATTATAACCAAGCAAAAATAATTCTCAACTTAGAATACACCTTCTTTTCATGAAATGAAGGATAAAATGTTATGTGTGTAATGATATGTAATATATGTTTATAGGTTATTAAAGACTTGCAATACAGGTTGAAGAATGCTATCCCATTTCACCCTCCATTAGAAGGTGTTAACCATAATTATGGTATAAACACTGAACTCTTACAAACCATCGTTGAGTACTGGAAAAACCAGTATAACTGGAAACAAAGACAAGAATTTTTGAACCAATATCCACAATTTAAAACTAATATTCAGGTTAGTACAAGTAAATACAGCAAATACTTTAAAAATGCATAAATAAGTAAGACAATAAGTGAATATTAATAGTTTATTTTAAATATAGGCACTACTATAACTTTTTAGGGTTTAAACATACATTTTCTTCACGTAAAACCTAAAAATGTACCTCAAGGGGTCCAAGTTTTACCTCTGTTGATTGTACATGGATGGCCTGGATCTGTCAGAGAATTTTATGAAATAATACCACACTTGACAACACCGCAAAAGGGTAGGATTATTATTTAAAATGTAATAATTATTTAAAAATATAATTTAAATTTCGTATTTGTATTTCCAGGATTAGATTTTGTTTTCGAAGTGATTGCCCCCTCCTTACCGGGGTATGGATTTTCCGACGGAGCAGTCAGGCCTGGAATGAACCCAGCCCAAATAGGCCAGTTGTTTAACAAACTTATGAATAGATTAGGTTTTGAAAAATATTATATTCAAGGAGGTAAGTGATTTTATGTTACATAGACGGATGATGTGAAAATAAATTTTCTACTACTACTCAGTATATAATACCAACATTTTATTTTTGCACCCGACGTGCGTTTCTACCAAGTCAGTTGACGCGCATCGAGAGGTGATATATACTGAGTAGTGTCATTGTACCAAATATTCCAGATTCCCAACATAATATATGTAAAGCCAGAATTGTAAAATTTGCAAAATTAATAAAACTTATTATCACGTACATGAAGGTATACAGATACATGTTAAAATTGAGAGAATACTACCATGGTGTTTTTGTAAGTTACCTACTTAACTATAAACAATTATTTTTCTACACTTGTACATGGTGATCATTTTTAGACGCCGGCCCCGATTTATGGAAAATCGTTAGATATTTATTTTTTTTTGTAAATGTAAAATGGTTTAGTACATGTCAAGGAGTATACTGACGTATTTGACATTTGGTAGTGAAGACGACATTGGGCGCCGCGACGCCAAAAAACTTTTTTTCCATCGACATACCTTTTGTAAAACGGCATTGGAAAGCCCTAATTTTTTTCAACATTTTTTCCTTCAACTGTTTTTTTCTAATTTAGTTTGCAAAAAATTATGCAACAAAAACCCTCTAAAATATTATGGCAACTGTGACTCATCACAGTTAGCATCGATCGTATGCCACGTTTGGCGGTTTTTAAACAATTTATCTAGTAGGCGGCTGTCATATTTTAGTCTGCGAGCATAGTAACTAATATTATTATAATTACTGTCAGATTAAACTATGACAGCCGCCTATTATATAAATTATTTGAAAATAGCCAAACGTGGCTATATGCACCGTGGCCGGGCGTCTAAAAATGGTCGCCCTGTACATGATGTGATATTTAGATACATGTTAAAATTAAGAGAATACTACCATGGTCTTTTTGTAAGTTACCTACTGAACTATAGAGGAAAACTCGTAGAGCTGAAAATAAATTATTTTCCTACACTTGTACAGGGTGAGTCAACGATAGAGTAAAGTTCATTATCTCATTTGTTTCGGGAATGACGAAAAAATGTTAAATACAATAATTTTAGGGTATGTTAAGGTGCACAGTTTAAAATTATTTTTCAGTATACAGGGTACTTCCAAAAAGTGTGGCCGATATAACATATGTTTTTTTTTAAATGGAGCATCCTATTTTCTAATTTATTTTTAAATTCTGCGTAAAATTTTATAGATCTTTTATTAATAAAAACTAAACCTAGTAGTTTTTCTAATATTTCAATCTCTTAAAAAAATACTAGTTTTCAATTTTGTAAAAAATTGCCAGTAGCGCCATTGTTTCTGAAGGTGGAATACTCATAATTGGTACGAGCAGTCTACAGAGATGACAAAAAAATATATGTAAAGAAATTTCAGTATGATGCTACAGGGTGTTCAAAATAAATTTATACGTTTCGACTATTTTAAATTGGAAAATCTCAAATTTTTTAAGTGACACACCCTGTATATTATTATTTTTTCTGATAGATTTTATAAAACCCTTCAACTTTTATTAAGTATATCATATACCTATTTCTAATAGTTTTCGATTTATTTTGATTTTTTAAATTTTTATCCTTGTTTTTAATACACTTACGCTATAACATCACAGTTGCCAAGACAAAACAAAAATGTAGGCATTGTCAAATTTTGACACGTCTATTAAGCAAGTAAAAATAGTTTAATTTGTTGTAGTAACTGACCTAAAAAGGTAATAGTTATCGATTTTCCTAAAAATTACTGGGCGAGACGGGAAAAAAATTGTCTTTTCGCAGTAAGGCTTTACGGAGCGAAGTACTCTAATAGACGTATACCATCTAGCAAATCTTTTCAATGTTTAATGGAACGGTTTGATGGTAGTGGTAGCGTTGAGTATACGAAACTGAAAGTTGTTGTTGATAATCTCCAGACCAGCAGCCGTCAGCTAGCTGACTTATCTGACACATCCCAATCTGCGGCTACTCGCACCACGACAAAATACAAGTATCATCCCTTTCATATGAAACTACATCAAGAACTTCAAGACCGTAATTCTGAACGATGAGTAAACTTGTGTACCACCATGAATAGAGCAATGGAGATCGATTCAAATTTTTTATCCAAAATAATGTTTTCTGGTGAAGCTACTTTTCGCAGTAATGGAGCAGTTAACAACCATAACATGTATTCTTATTCAACAGTTAATCCATTTTGGGTCCGGGAAGTTCAAAACCAAAACCATTGGTCACTTAATGTATGGTGTGGAATATTAAATTTTCGAATTATTGGTCCATATTTTTTCCGCGAACCGCTTAACGGGCCTAGATATCTAAATTTTTTGCAAAACGAATTACCCCAGCTTCTTGAAGAAGTTGATAACTTTGAAAGGGAACAAATGTGGACTCAACAAGACGGGGCTCATTAGCATCGGAAAGTTCGGGAATTTTTAAACGATCGTTAATTCGTGGAACCCTCGATCATGTGACTTAACACCTTTAGGCTTCTTTTTGTGGGGCTACATTAAAGATCGTGTTTATGTTAGTTCCCCTACAACACCAGAACATATGGAAAATAGGATACGGGATGCGTGCAGGGCAATAACGCCCTTTATGTTAAGGAATGTGAAGGAAAATATAATAAAACGACTAAACATGTGTAATCAAGTAGACGGGCGTATTTTTGAACATTTATTATGTCATAATAATTAATCATTAGAATAGTTAAACTACATTAAAATTATTATTAACTATTTGTTTATATTTTCACAATAGCGTAAGTTGTCCAAAAACAAGGGTAAAAATTGAAAAATACAAAATAAGTCGAAAACTTTTAGAAATAGTTATGTGACATACTTAATAAACGTTGGGGGGTTTTGTAAAATCTATCAGAAAAAATAATAATATACAGGGTGTGCCATTTAAAAAATTTGAGATTTTTTTTAATTTAACATAGTCGAAATGTATAAATTTATTTTGAATACCCTGTAGCGTCTAACTCAAATTTCTTTACATATACCTCTTTTCATCTATACAGAACGCTCGTACCAATTATGAGTATTCCACCTTCAGAAACAGTGGCGCTAGTGGTAATTTTTTACAAAACTGAAAACTAGTTTTTAAAAAAAAAAAAATTGAAATATTAGAAAAACTATTATTAATAAAAAACTTATAAAATTTTACGCAGAATTTAAAAATATATTAGAAAAAAGGATGTTCCATTTAAAAAACATATGTTATATCGGCCACACTTTTTTGAAGTACCCTGTATACTCAAAAATAATTTTAAATTATGCACCTTAACATTCCCTAAAAATTATTCGCGCCTGAACAAACAACACCACAGCAGCTTTGAACTCATCATATTAGGAAAATTTTCAGTCTATAAGACCTTTGTACCGATGTCTGAACCAAAGAAAATCGCTGGATGCTAAATCCAGAGTGCAAGGAGGATGTTACTACTCGCGAAATCTAGAAATTTCAGTAATAACTTAAACTGTGCGAACTTCATGGACTCTGCCCCTGTGGAACAATAACAAAATTTTGGTCCTGCATGGATTCGGAAGTTTTTCTCCTGTGAGCTGCGTCAGATTTTGGATGGTCTTTCCGTAAACCTCTTTGTGAAGATCAGAGTTTTCGCCTTATTTGCAGGTGAAAAGAAAGTTTTTTTTGTGTGATCTCATTAGATAAGACCCTTCTAAGGATAAGATACTTGAGGTACAAGGTCCCAAGACTTTCCAAGAGATGGTAGCACGAACAAACAACAATATGATTTTCAGTTGCTGTTAACTCTCAGAAGATTCGTGTAAAATTTTCATGACATTTTGTGTATAAGTTTGTGAGTTGCAGCTATTTGAGTGACACTGCTGATGGAACAAAAAAGAATTTTGTATGTTGGTTAGACATTGCTTTTACTGGGAAAAAATACAAACAGAACCCAATAATGCCTTGGGAAGTATTGTGGCATATCTGCTTCATCGAAAGCGACTATATGTCGATGGTTTAACGAACTTAAATGCGGTCGTACAAGTACCGATGATGCAGCGCGTTCCGGACGTCCAAATGAGGCAGTCACTCCACAAAACCCAACAAAATTCACCATAGTGTTCTGAATGACCACAAAGTGAAAATGAAAGAGATAGCTGACATCGTGACAATATCAACAGAACGCGTGAGACATCTTTTATATGCATATTTGCGTAAGAAAAAGATATATGCCAGATGGGTACTGCGCACTGTCACAACCAATCGAAAACATGTTGAAGATTCAAAACGCTATTTGGCACTATTTCGGTGCAATCCAAAGGAGTTTTTGCGTTAATTCGTAACAATGGACGAAACATAAATCCACCACTACATACCTGAGTCCACAAGGTACTCCGCATAGTGGCTGAAACCGCATAAAAGCCGATCAAAGCGTCCAAAAGCATAAACATCAACTAGAAAAGTTTTGGCAAGTATCAGCATAGCATAATTCTAATCGACTATCTGCAGCAGGGGCGAACAATTATCGAAGACTACTATGTTGGTTTTTCCGGCCTTGTGAATGGTGAAATGAAGAAAAAAAGGCCGCATTTATTAAAGAAAAAAATATTGTTTCGCAGCTTACAACTCTATAAAATTGATGGCAAAATTAGACCAATTGGGATATGAATTGTTTCCTCATCCGCAGTATTTACGAGATCTGGCCCCCAGCGATTATTACATCTTTCCAAATTTGAAAAGGTGGATTAAGGTAAAGAGCCCTCGCTCAAATGCAGACATCGAATGAAAAACTAAGGCTTATTTTAGAGAGCTCGACAAACCGCTTAACATGAAAGGTATCCAAATGTTGGAAAATCGCTGGAATAAGTGTATCACTCTTAAAGGAAACTATGTTGAAGAATAAAATCGATATTCGACAAAAACATGCAGTATTTCTACAATAATAATCCAATGTGACAAATTATTTGATTGATAAACAGCAAGCTCATCGTATACCAGTTTAACAACCAACATTTCTATCTTTTTAGGTGATTGGGGGTCGCTGATAACTCAGGCAATGGCTGTGCTGTATCCACAAAACGTCATAGGCCTCCATAGAAATATGTGTTTTAGTTTAAATACGTTTCCCCGATTAGTCCTTGCATCCTTCTGGCCTTCCTTATTTTTCAATGAGAGAGAAGTGGAATTGAATTACCCATTAAGTGATCAATTCAGTCGTTCGGTGTTAGAATCTGGATATATGCATTTACAAGCTACTAAGCCTGATACTGTTGGTAAGTAAATTTTAGCAGTTATTGTTTAGTAACTTTTGAATTGAAGGAAGTTCGTTTGGTTAAAAAAGAAAGGGTAAATCAACATCACCCTAGAAGAGTTACCAAAGTTCATATTAACTAATAGAAAATGTAGATTATACTTTGAGGGATTCATCTAAATTCTGCAAACGTATAGAAAAGGGCGTGGATCCGTTGGACAGTGTTGTTTCGACAGGAAACAAAAGACTGCACTAAATGAAAGACCTATTAAACTTTCCTTTTTACAAACCAGTATCTCGAGATCTCTACGACATACTCAGGAAAGACTACCAAAATAGAAAATAACGAATCGCCCATAGATCCAATAATTAAACCATAGCTGACTCGCAGGGAAAAATATTGCAAATGTATAAAATTATCCAATCCACAAGTCGAAAACCCTTCAATATCTCTGAACAAGATTAAATTATACTTGAGTTACTGTTTATTTACTGTGTCAAATCGCGAAACCATCGAGTATATGGCCATATATTGCTTAGAATGGTGTTTATGTAACCGATATTCTGGGTACGCACTATGTTTTGTTTAGAGAGCCAGAAGACGGCCAGCTTTGTAAGATATCGGAATGCAAATTATTAATGAAAGTTATTGTTTCCGAAATTACAAAAATATTTTTTTTTAAATAAATACTAATATATATATATATATACTCGTATATATATATATATATATACTCGTATATATATATATATATATATATATATATATATATATATATATATATATATATTTATATATATATATATATATATATATATATATATATATATATATATATATATATATATATATATATATATATATATATATACATATATATATATATATATATATATATATATATATATATATATATATATATATATATATATATATGTATAGTCCGATCAATGATTCTTTGCATATACGTCATAAATGGCTAAATATAGTGTAAACATCCGTCTATATTATTCTTCTTGTCAACATGTTAAGTATATTTAAAAACTTAAAAACGTGGGTCTTCTCTCATCTGAAGTTATTTACGACATTCGCTTTATTATCTGTCTCGGTGATTTGTACATATGCAAGAAAGACAGCGAACAACCTGGAATTTGGGTATAGCTTAATGTTTTAGAACCCAGTACCGCCGAGTTTATAGGCAATAAAAATAATCGATAATTCTTTGACGATGTCCTTCACAAGTAAGAACTGGGGTGTTTTACACATCATACATTGAATTGCATATATATATATATATATATATATATATATATATATATATATATATATATATATATATCTATGTAGTAATGGTTTTTCGGGTATCTCGTGTTAGCTTGAAGTCCCTTGATGGACGGTTTCGCTGACGTTTCGATGGAATCTCATCCATCTTTTTCAAAGCGTTGATCACTGGTCGGTGTCTTGGCGTTGAATTCAACGCCAAGACACCGATGGTCGGTGTCTTGGCGTTGAATTCAACGCCAAGACACCGACCAGTGATCAACGCTTTGAAAAAGATGGATGAGATTCCATCGAAACGTCAGCGAAACCGTCCATCAAGGGACTTCAAGCTAACACGGGATACCCGAAAAACCATTACTACATTTCACACCCGTGAGAACATTCGTCAAAACATATATATCTATATATATATATATATATATATATATATATATATATATATATATATATATATATATATATATATATTATACACTGAATTCAACGCCAAGACACCGACCAGTGATCAACGCTTTGAAAAAGATGGATGAGATTCCATCGAAACGTCAGCGAAACCGTCCATCAAGGGACTTCAAGCTAACACGGGATACCCGAAAAACCATTACTACATTTCACACCCGTGAGAACATTCGTCAAAACATATATATATATATATATATATATATATATATATATATATATATATATATATATATATATATATATATATATATATATATATATATATTATACACTGCATGTTTAATTGTTTAAATAATATTTCCATATATTTATATGGAAATATTATTTAAACATCAAAAAAAAGCATTGTATCTATTTGTTAATTCGTGTATACTAAATACTATTTTTTGATAGGTGCTGGGTTAAGAGACAGTCCTGTAGGTCTTGCTGGTTACATAATAGAAAAATTCATAACTTGGACAAACCCATCCTGGAAAGATTTACCGGACGGTGGTTTGACCAAAAAATTCACTCTGGATCAGTTACTGGATAACGTTATGATCTACTGGGTCACCAGATCCATCACTACGTCACAACGATTGTATGCCGAATGTTTTAACAGTGATTATTTGAGTTTGCAGATCGATTCGTAAGTATATTTTGATATATTCCAATTAAAACACTGTTGAGATTAAAGCCAAACTTTGATTGTAATAGTTTTCTTTTCTACATTTTTTTTTTAAATATGAACCAGTTTGAGGATAGTAACGATTTCCTACGTGGAAAAAATTTTTTTTTAGTATTCCTGTAAGAATTCCCGCAGCTTGCAACCGATTTAAGTACGAACTTCTATATCCAGTAGAATCACATTTAAGAAAACAACATACCCAACTGATCCACTTGACGGATTTTGAAGACGGAGGCCATTTTACAGCACTAGAACTACCTGAAATTTTAGCCAAAGATATTTTCGAATTTGTTCAAAAAGTCAGGAGTTTGCCTAAAGACAATAAGGAATTGTAACTATTTTGTTGACATTTTTGTTTTGTTATTTATTTTATAAGATGTTTGAAATAAATTCTTTTTTTTATTTTTATTTTTTTTTTTTGTACTGTTCCTGTTTACAATATGCGATAACTCTGCACCTCAAGTGATCTAATTTGATTTTGCTTACGTAAATACTCTAAGTATAATTTATTAAACTTACAAAACTAACTATTAATGTGCTTGTCCTTTTAAGTTTAGTAGAGCGTTGCGAACGTTCGCTATTAACATGGCTATTTTGATTTTATTTGTGGCAGTTCTGAACAGTTGGGCAGATGACAGCCCGAACCAATGGCGCAAGTTCTGGAGTCAAGAGTGTCTTCTTCTCCCGGGTCCCCTCCTGCTGTCTATCTTTCCTTGGGTTATTAACTGAAGTATCCGATATTTACTGTGCCTCATAAGATGTCCGAGGTATTGCGGCTTTCTTCTCTTAATAGTTATTCCCACCTCTCTTTCCTTACCGATTCGACGCAGTACCTACTCGTTAGTAATGTGGTTCGTCCAAGATATTCGCAGAATACGTCTGTACGCTCTCATTTCAAAGGCCTCAATCATTTTCATGGGCGTTTCGGTCATTGTCCACGCTTCTACTCCATACAACAGTACCGGAAATATATAACGTTGGGGCAGTCTGATTTTAAAAGGTAGGGTTATACTGCTGGAGATAAATATTGTCTTCATATTATTAAACGATGCTCTCACTCTTTCTATTCTCACAGGTATTTCTGTTGCCTGGTCCCATCCCGAGTTAACTCTTGTTCCTAAATAAGTGTAAGGTTCCACGTACAGTGCGACCTCGATAATCCTGACTAATTAAAACCGTGGTGATCCGAATTAGTAAATAATTCGTATTACTGAAGCAGGACATTATTTATATTAAAAAACGAATCCTTTAATACGAAACAACTAAAAAATAGTACATACATAGAATAATATTTAAAATAGAAGCATATTTTATCAAGTTTTATCTTATTTGTAATTCTTGTTCACTTGATCCTTCTCTGGTTCATCATAAAAGCAAATTCTTTTAATCTTTGAAGTACAAGAACATCACTTAGAGGGATATCATTTTCTTCTGCCCATCTCATGCACACATTGAAACTTTTAACTGCCTCATCATTCTTCACAGTGTTCTTAACAGTCTGGTTTGTATTAGTATTTAACTCTGAACCTTTTTTATCACTCTCATGTTGTTCATCTGTATCATCTATGTCTTCCAGTGGTAACAAATCTTCCTCATTTTCAAGCCAATTACATATTTCCACGTCCGTGAGAATCTGCTCAGTGAGAACATTCAGCATATCTGAAACATCTGATAAATATTTACGAATTAACCAAAAAAATACTAAAAGAAAAATTTCAGGCTTTACCTTTCATTTCTTCATTCGTGGAAAGCAAATTATGCCGCAATTCACTCAGAGGAATCATATCTTCAGCATCATATTCAGTGTCTGGGTTGGTATCTGCCACATAAGCCATAATTTTGTACCAGCACTTTTTCAAGACTTCAGGGGAGACTTTTTCCCATGAATTGCATAGTAGACATACAGCAACTTTTAGGTTAATGCTTTTTAATAACCTAACAAGGTTCTCTTCATTATTTGATAAAATATGGGCTAAAAGACTTTTCAGATAAAATAATTTTGTCAGTCTGATCGCATTCTGGTCCATAGGCTGCAAAAGTGCAGTACAATTTGGTAGAAGAAATAATGTTGTAAACTGTCCATCCTACTAGTCAGCTCTTCTATAGTTCCATGGCTTAAAGCGTTATCAACGATTAGCAGGGCTCTTTCAGGCAAGTTGAGACTTCTTAAATGACTTTTGACTTGACGAATAAAAGAATGATGAAACTAGTCTAAGAAAATTGCTGTAGTCATCCATGCATTGGCAGTTGATTTGTACTCAACAGGTATGTTCACATTTTTAAAAGCCCTCGGATTTTTTGCCTTTCCTACCACTAAGTTGGGAATGTGGAATCTTTGGCACAATGATACTACTTAGTATATATCACCACTACACCAAACACTTTATTTTTGCACTCGACGCGCATTTCGCTAACCATGTTAGCTTCATCAGGAGCGATGATTGACTCAGTCAATCATCGCTTGGTTATCGAAACGCGCGTCGAGTGCAAAAATAAAGTGTTTGGGGTAGTGGTGATATATACTGAGTAGTTTCCTATCACTAACAACTTTAATTTTTGTGATCCATCAGCATTGCAACATGCTAGAAAG
Source organism: Pachyrhynchus sulphureomaculatus (assembly GCA_019049505.1). Lineage (NCBI taxonomy): Eukaryota > Metazoa > Arthropoda > Insecta > Coleoptera > Curculionidae > Pachyrhynchus > Pachyrhynchus sulphureomaculatus. The sequence continues at coordinate 5,728,889 of CM032451.1, forward strand.
GTAACGCGTTCTTTGTTTATTTTTCGACCTGGTGCGGTCTTTTCCTGAGAACGAACTAGCGTTTTTTCAGGCAACGTTTTCCAATACAGAGCTGATTCATCTGCATTGAATATTTGAGTAGGTCGAAGGTTTAATTCTTTTATCTTATCTGCGAATAAAGTTAGGAAAGGATCGACGGCACTTTCATCATTGGATAGTTTTTCGCCACAAACTTCTAAAGCACGCATACAATGTCTTTTTCTGAAGTTAGAAATCCAGCCTCTGCTAGCTCTAAAATTATCATTCTCGTAGGTTTCAGTGTAAAACTGTTTTGCTTTGCCTGATAAAATTTAGTAGGAAATTGGGACGTGCCTTGATCGTTGCGTACAAAACCATGTATACAAACGAGTTTCCATTTCTGGATATTCGGCTTTTCGTAAGGTTTTTCTGACGCCAGGACTGGAATCACATTTGGAAATAAATCTAAAAGAAGTTACACGTCCATGGTGAGTGTTCAAAATTATCTTTAACATAAATCATATATACATACCTTTTGATTTTCCCTTGCTTCTTTTTTATATCCGAAATTGTGGATGTTTCTACTCCTTATTCATTTGCCAACACTTTTCCGCTTTCACCAAGAACTAGTCTTTCTAATATATCGGACTTTTGTTTTATTGTTAGTGTAATATGTTTTCTTTTAGAAGGCATTTTAATATGTAGGTACATATACGTAAAAAAAAAACGTTTACATACTTCTATGAACCACATAAAGTAAAATAGAACGTAGGTATGTTGTACTTGTGACAATAAACAAACAACTACAAAGTCCTTAACCTTTAGACGCGATACGCGATGCGTTGTAGGCAAATCAAAGGCACCTACAGTTTGTGTGAATCCCAGATGTATTAGACTGGAAGATTTCAGTTTTCCCATGTAGTTAAAATTAAGTAGATGTCTAAAAACGCCAGTCCGGATTACCTAGTACTATCAAATCCGGATTATAAAATACACAATGCAATAGAAATGTTTGTCCGGATTATTAAAGAATCCGGTTTAATGGCGATTCGCCACTACGCCAGAGTTTATGAATGTTCAATTTTTGCCCCCAATATGATATATATTTATACTACGTGGGGTGAAAAGTCCAATATCTGAACCCTACATTAGATTTTATACTCCTATTTCGTCTGTGTAACAAAATTATCTCTTAGAGATATTATCGCCCGAAATTTGCAGTTGTATACCATGTAAATACCATATTTTAGACCAATATAATTTACATATTACACTTTTCAATTTCTGTTCAATCAGATGAATAAATTTTCTGACCCAAAATGACTGAAAGTTAATTTTCTGTAAAGTATTCAGTTTAGACGTCATAGGCTATTAAAAAGTAAAAAATATCGTTTTTGGAACGTAGAAAGAAGCAATCATATGAAGCAGAAAATTAAGAGAGTGTCTAGATCCCCTAAAACGGAATTCTCTTAAAACAAATCAAAATTCCGGAGAGATATGTTTTATGAAAATTACTCACACCTATAAGAAACGAAACATTAAACATTGCAAAACACAATGCAAGCGAGAAGCTCAAAACAATTAAATGGAGGTATTCTGGGTCGAAGCGACACATGTCTAATGCGATGCGAGCAATTTTTGAGGCCTCTAAAGTTACCACACTTTTTGACGCTATCGCGCGACTAGCGTCAGCTGCTAGTTCAATTTAGCAAAAGTTACAACCTATCACAACCAAATCAAGTTGTATTTTTGCCCAAAACCGATTTTATTCTTTAAGAGCGATATACACTACCGTCAGAAAGTATTTGCCCACCCAGAAATTTCATTGTAACTGTCAAAATTTAATACCTAATTAAACCTTTTTATTATATTAGGTATATTTAATTGTTCTTAACAAGTGTCCATCATAAAATTGTTTAGATAAGCCTTTTTGGTGAAATCACAAATTAAAAACCAATCAGAACAAATTTCCAAATTTTGCATGATAATCGTTTTGAGGCGATTACTAAGAATTCCAGTTAAAGAGTAAGAACTCATTTCAAGTTGCTAGGGATTATGGGAATTCCTAGTGATATTTTTTGATAAAATCTATGCTATAAATACCATTGCCCTTTTGGAAATTAACTATTCGCAAACAGTACTTGCTGCTCAATTGTTTTGCGAAAATGCCAAAAAGGAAAGAAGTTTCCGTTGAAAATCGGGCTCTGATAATTGCGAGACATCAAAATGGTTACTCGAGTCGACAAATCGCGAGTGACATGTGGATGCCAAGGAGAACGGTGGATTACATCGTAAAGAAGTTTTCTGCGGGACATGGAATTCCCAACCAAAAACGTCTAGTAAGGCCTCGAAAAACGACTCCCGCTGAAGGCAGTGCTATGACGATGTCCAGCAGACGTAATCGTCGCCTAACAGCACCAGAAATCACAGCTGGAGTAAACCTGGAGCGGCCCATCCCCATCAGCGTGACAACAAGTTAGCAGAAGGTGGACTACACGGGAGAGTTGCAGTTAGGAAACCACTTCTTAGGAAAGAGAATGAACGTAAACGATGGAATTCCGTCCCTTGGAGCGACGAATCTAAATTCGAAATTTTAAATCAAAATTTAACTTTTAAAACTACACGGCTCTGATAGGGCCATCAATTCCTATACTAGTACCGAATTTCAACTTGCTATGTCAAATAGTTTCGGAAAATCGGGTGTGACAGACAGACGGACAGACTCCGAAGTCATCTTATAAGTGTTCCGTACGGAACACTAAAAACGTTTTCTGTAGTACGAAATATGGATATTAGAATATCTGTACTGCCGTGATACGAATATGGAAATAAAATACATAATTTTATATGTAAAATAGTGTTTATTTACATAACCAACAATAAATTAATAAGTAAATATTACAATTTACAATTTCTCAGTAAGTTTGGGTAAATTTCTGACTTTCTCTACAAAGTCAAAAATATCTTTGGCCAGAACTTCGGGTAATTCTAATGCCACAAAATGTCCGCCCTCATTAAAATCCGTCAAGTGGATCAGGTTTGTGTTATACTCTCTCAAAATGCTTTCCGGTGGATACATCAATTCATATTTAAATCTGTTACAGGCTGCAGGAATCTTGACAGGAATACTGAAAAGGAAAAAAAAATACCTTGTAGGAGAGAGGATTTAAAATTTTTTTAAAAGTTATAACGATAACGGCAAACTCGCCTATGTATTCAAATCTAACCTTCCTATGTGTTTACCAGGTGACAAGTATGAAATGCGGATTTCAGATAACAGATGGTGCACCAAGGCAGTTTGTGCTATAAAGATTTGACAGTGCGCCATTTTGTTGTGTCATCAAGAAGTGTCAGACGCGTACAAATGATAAATTAGAAAAGTGCGTGCGTAGTGTTGTGTTGTTGTGTTCCATATGTCGAAATTTATACCGAATAAAGAGCATTCGCAGACAGCATTAATTTTTTGTTTTCATTTGAAGAAAACTGCTGTTGAATCTTACCGATTACTTCGAGAAGCTTATGGTGAACATGCTCCATCGCAAGATACGTGTGAACGATTGTTTCGGCATTTCAAAAATGATGACTTCGATGTTGCAGACAAGGAACGTGGAAAACAGCTAAAAAAAATACGAAGATGTGGAATTGCAAGCATTGTTGGTCGAAGATGATTCGCAATCACAAAAACAATTCGCCGATCAATTAGGCGTTAGTCAACAAGCTGTTTCCAATCGGCTACGAGAGATGGGAAAGATTAAGAAGACCGGTAGATGGGTACCATATGAGTTGAACGACAGGCAAATGGAAAAGCGCAAAAACACGTGTGACATTTTGTTCGCTCGGTACAAAAGGAAGTCGTTTTTGCATCGTATAGTTACAGGGAATGAAAAGTGGATCTATTTTGAGAATCCCAAGCGCAAAAAAATCATGGGTAGACCTAGGCGCACCATCCACATCGACCGCAAGACCGAATCGCAGAAAGACGATGCTCTGTGTTTGGTGGGACCAGAGAGGCGTGGTCTATTATGAGCTGTTCAAACCTGGGGAAACGGTTAATACTAAACGTTACCGGCAACAACTGACCGATTTGAACCGTTCGCTGCTTGAAAAAAGGCCAGAATACCGAAAGAGGCAACACAAAGTCATTTTTGCAAATCCAGTTCGCAACATGTTTGAAGCACTCAGCTGGGAAGTTCTACCCCATGCGGTTTACTCACCAGACTTGGCTCCTTCCGATTACCACTTGTTTGCCTAGATGGGTCACGCACTTGCTGAGCAACGCTTTGGTTCGTACAAAGATGTGAAAAAATAGCTCGATGAATGGTTCGCAGCAAAAGAGGAAGATTTTTACTGGTATTCACAAATTGCCCGAAAGATGGGAAAATGTATAACAAGCGATGGAGCATACTTTGAATAAAGCACTTTTTATCATTCTTCCGAATTTAACATGTTTTTTTAGAAAAAAAAATCCGCATTTCATACTTGTATACCTGGTAAAAAGGAAAATATTTGACAGATGCATATTCCTCGTTCTTACGTACGGAGCAGATACTCTCACAAGACGAAGAAAAATATCAATAAAATATGTGTCATGCAACGAAAGATGGAGAGGTCAATGTTAGGCGTTAGTCTTAAAGGTCACATCCCAAATCACATTATCAGGAAGAGAACGGGGGTACAGTCGCAGTCAAATTTACTCTGTATCTTAAATGGAACTGGAATGGGGCTGATTACATTGCTAGAATTAAGAATGGACGATAGACAAAGAGAATTGTAGAGTGGCGACCAAGATCTGAAGCCTATCGGAGTAGAGATAGATCACTAGAGACCGGATTATATCATTTGCATATTTTCATATGCATTTGCATATTTAGACCATTCTCACCGATTATTGCATATTTTACCCAAAATGTAGTAATGATGCATATCTTCCCTATATTTACAATATTTCTTGGTATTACTAGGCAATTGAATTGCTCAGGGTATTGTTAATGTCGCCGTCTGGAACCGATCTTATCGCCGGGACATTATCTGCAATAGTCTAAACATCGATTAGGTTATAATGCCAAGGGAATACCCAAAATTACGACGGTATTTTATTCCTTTGTTTCTTGGTCGGGATATTAAGTCATAAGTAGTTAGTTTCTAAGAATATTTGTTTGAGCGTGGATCAAATAAACAATTTTCTCGAAGTCGAATTTTTATTTTAAAACAAGATATCAGTTTTAACATTATTGTTGACGCGCTTGCATCAGTGTAGTCTTTTTGCAATGTTTAACGTGTATCATGCCACCCGCAAAAAAAGTGTCTCTTCGTGGGTAGCTGATTATCCTGGAACATTTACATACGACGCGACGGAAATATTTTATATTGTCGAGTTTACGAGAAAAATGTTTCGTGCACAAAAAAGTTTCAAATTGACCAGCATGTCAAGACAAGTCTTCATATCGCAGGAATGCAAAAAAAGGCGCACGACAACAACTTATAACAGCAGCAAGTAGCAGTGATTCCACTTCTATAGGCAAACAAAAAAAAACACTTTAGCATGGATTTATGTGAAGTATTGCTTGCAAGTAATATTCCTCTCCACAAACTTACAAATCCTACATTCAAAGATTTTCTGCGAAAATATTGCTTGAATCAAAAAATACCAGACGAATCAATACTTCGTAAAAATTACATACCAACAATTTACCAACATGTTCTGGAAGAAATACGTAACGAACTTAAGGATGACATTATTTAGATTGGATGGCTGATGAAACTACCAACAGTTGTGGTCGCTATATTGCGAATTTAATTGTGGGTGCATTAAGATTAGAGCCTTCTTCTTCCTATTTGGTAGCCTGCAAAGTACTTTACAAGACAAATCATTCTACCATCGCTAGATTTGTGAACGAGGGTATTAAAAAAATATTTCCTGAATCTTCTGCAGATGAAAGAGTGCTTATATTTATCTCAGATGCTGCTCCCTATATGATCATGGCAGCCAAAGACCTTCAAGTATTTTATCCAAATTTAACTCATGTGACGTGCTTTGCTCATGGAGTCCATCGACTCGCTGAAGAAGTACGATCCACGTTTGGAAATGTAAATAAACTGATTTCATCAGCAAAGAAAGTGTTTCTTAAGGCACCTGCTCGCAATAACGCCTATAAAGAAAAACTGACAAATGTGCCTTTACCTCCCGAACCAGTGGTAACTCGATAGGGAACATGGATTGAAGTTGTACTATTTTACAATGAACATTTCGAGGCCATCAAAGGTGTAGTAAATGACTTTGATAGTGCAGAGGGTATGGCAGTTCGTCAATCCAAGGAAGCATTTAACGATTCTAATATTAAAAAAAAAAACATAGCTTTGATTAGCACTCACTTTTCTCACATACCTGTGGGTATTAAAAAGCTTGAAACTCGAGGTTTGGCGTTGACCGAATCAATTCAGTTAATGAATAAAATCCGTCAAATAAACTCCACATTGTCAGATGTATTCCCGCGTAGAGTTAAAGAAAAGTTTGAAAACATTTTGTGCAATAACCCGGACTTTGAACCTTTGTGTCAAATTGATAGTTTTATTAATGGGACTGGTGAACTTTTGCCAGAAATAATAAGTGCTAACATAGCACCCAAATTCAAATACTGCCCAGTTACCTCAGTGGATGTGGAACGGTCGGGAAAAATATTTTAAGTGATCGCAGACACAATCTTACTACCCATCATTTGGAACAATATCTTATTGTTTACGTGTATAAGAATACAATGTTAAATGATTTTAAAAAATGTTAAATAATTGTTAATTAAATTTAAACATCGTCGATAACTTGTTAATTTTATGCTGATTTTGAAATAAAAAAACTAAAAATTACTACTTTTATTATTATTTAATATTGCATATTTTGACCCTTTTCATGCATATTTTAAGCACTTTTCATGCATATTTGCATGCATATTTCAAGATTTTTATGTTGCATATAATCCAGTCTCTATAGATCACCAAGACAATGGATTGATGATTTGAAAAGAGTGGCTGGAAATTGGATACAAGCGTCCCAGAATAGAAAAAAGTGGCAAGACTTGAGGGAGGCTTTCCCCCAGCACTGGACAGTATAAGCTGATAATGAAGATGATTATGATGCGGTGGCTATGGACCGTAGCTCGATACTGACACTTAATACGTATACAAAGTTTGGTTGTCTAGCTTTCATTGTGCTATTTAAAGTGAATTAATTTTTGAAGACGATATAGCTGACAAATATTATGAATTTATCACAAAATTTTGTTGTGCAGTATAGTGTATGCCACTGGAAGTTTAGAATAAAGATTCTGGGTACATCGCATTGTCACTGACTTATTCGTACATTCAAATACCAATTCGGTTTTAAAACTGATTTTGAAAGCATTAAATTTAGTAAAAATACGTACTTATCGAATCCCAAGTTCCTATATTCACTGCTGAAACTTTCAGTATAAATTCTCACTGAGGTAGTGATCGACCTGGTAATCCAGTAAATCATGACGTTGTCCAGTAACTGCTCCATGGTGAACTGTTTACTGAGACCACCATCTGGTAAGTTTTTTTCAACGAAGGATTAGACCAAGTGATAAATTTTTCGATGATATAAGCAGCCAGGCCTACAGGACTGTCTCTCAAAGCAACACCTGAAAAAAAGCGGCATAAAAATACGAGGGTCATTTAGTAAGTAAAGCGACACGTAGCTCTAGCTCAAGAACGATTTATCGGTTGGCTACAAAATTTGGCCTACTTTTCGACATAATCCTCCCAACGTTAATACAATTGTGTCACCTTTCTGCTAGCTTCTTGATTCCTGTGCCAAAGAATTCTTTCGGTTGACGTCGAAGCCATTTTTACCCTTTTTCCGTCTCTTCTTCATTGTAGGTGAACCTCTTTCCACATAGGGTATCTTGAGAGGTCGCAACAGCTAAAAATCACACGGAGCCAGGTCTGGGCTATATGCGGGATGAGGCAAGATCTCCCAACCCAGTTCTTGAAACTTTTTTTGGGTAAGCCGGGTCGTATAAGGGCCGGCATTGTAAATGATTCTGAATAATATTGTGAACAATTCCAACGCTTACCCCAACCTCCCGAGTTATCATTTCAACAGTAATTCTTCTGTTATTACGAATAAGTCCATCAATCCTCGATTCCAACAAGGGACCGGAAACGTCGACTGGACGTTCACTTCCCTGCTCGTCACACACACTCTTATTCGGCCGCTTTTGAACCGATCTATCCACTTATAAACGTTCACACGGTTCATGAAACTTTGTCCATACTGTAATAACATTCTAGAATGTATTTCACTTGGCTAACACCTTCTACTACTAACAATCTGATGACAGAACGCTGCTCTTCTAAAGTGTAGTCATCTAATGGACTCGCCATGGTAAACTGGATATTTTGAGGTTATGTTTACATTACATGATTGAACAGCTGATTAAAACTCATCCTAAGGTTGCCAACTTGCACTCCTAGAAGTATGAAGCGATTTCGTTGGATGGGTTTAAGCTGAGGCCAATTGTCTCTTTACTTATTGAATGACCCTCGTATTATTCAAAATTAAACCTTTTCTTTTTGAGAATAAGTTAAAACAATATACCAGGTGTACAAGTATGAAATGCGGATTTCAGAAAACAGATGGTGCATCAATGCAGTTTGTGCTATAAAGATTTGACACTGCGCCATTTTGTTGAGTCATCAACAAGTATCAGATGCACACGAGTGATAAATTGGAAAAGTGTGTGCATAGTGTTGTGTTGTTGTGTTCAATATGTCGAAATTTATACCGAACAAAGAGCATTTGCGGACAGCATTAATTTTTTGTTTTCATTTGAAGAAAACTGCTGTTGAATCATACCGATTACTTCAAGAAGCTTATAGTGAACATGCTCCATCGCAAGATACGTGTGAACGATGGCTTCGGCGTTTCAAAAGTGGTGACTTCGATGTTGCAGACAAGGAACGTGAAAGCCGCCAAAAAAATACGAAGATGTGGAATTGCAAGCATTGTTGGACGAAGATGATTCGAAAACACAAAAACAATTCGCCAAGCAATTGGGCGTTAGTCAACAAGCTGTTTCCAATCGGCTACGAGAGATGGGAAAGATTCAGAAGACCTGTAGATGGTACCACATGAGTTGAACGACAGGCAAATGGAAAAGCGCAAAAACATGTGTGACATTTTGCTCGCTCGGTACAAGTCGTTTTTGCATCGTATAGTTCAGGGGATGAAAAGTGGATTTATTTTCAAAATCCCAAGCGCAAAAAGTCACGGGTAGACCCAGGCGCACCATCCACATCGATCGCAAGACCGAATCGCTTTGGCAGAAAAACGATCCTCTGTGTTTGGTGAGACCAGAGGGGCGTGGTCTATTATGAGCTGTTAAAACCTAGGGAAACGATTAATACTAAACGTTACTAACAACAACTGACCGATTTGAACCGTTCGCTGCTTGAAAAAAGGCCAGAATACCGAAAGAGGCAACACAAAGTCATTTTTCTTCATGACAATGCTCCATCACATACGGCAAAACCAATTCGCGACACGTCGGAAGCACTCAGCTGGGAAGTTCTACTCCATGCGGCTTACTCACCAGACTTGGCTCCTTCCGACTATCACTTGTTTGCATCGATGGGTCACGCACTTGCTGAGCAGCGCTTTGGTTCGTGCGAAGATGTGAAAAAATGGCTCGATGAATGGTTCACAGCAAAAGGGGAAGATTTTTACTGGCGTGGTATTCACAAATTGCCCGAAAGATGGGAAAAATGTATAACAAGCGATGGAGCATACTTTGAATAAAGCACTTTTTATCATTTTTCCGAATTTAACACGTTTTTTTAGAAAAAAAATCCGCATTTCATATTTGTACACCTGTGTAAAGGAAAGGTCAAAAATCGACCGTAATATAATATAATAGAAAATGCAGTTGTAACTCTGTAATAACTGTGTCAAATTAGACTGTTTCTTCTGCAACAGATGCAAAGCCTATACAGCATACACTACCTTTACGACATGTCAGTTAAGATTAGGTATTCCTTGCGAGAACTGTCTGTGTTACTTAAATAAAATTACGGTAATTTATTTCTCCCGCTACATACTGGGTTACCAAAAGGAGCGTTTTTCTCGTTCGATGTCTTTAGTACCATATCAAAGGTAATATAAGGCGCACCGGGTCATACTTAGCGTCAGTTGAAAACTGACATTTGACAGTAGTAGACGTGCTAAAACTGTAGGGATCCATTTGTTCAGATGTAATTTAAAACGCCTTAAAGATGCAACTGGCCTCTCAAGAAATTTGGACTGTTTATGGTCAAGATACGTTACCGAAAGCAACAGCCAAGTGATGGTTCAGTTGCTTGCGTTTTGGAAATTTCGATGTCAAAGTTGCTCCACACATTGGTCGACTAACTACAAAAAAGTTAATATAATTTTGGCAAAAATTGAGGAAGACCGGCGTGTAAGAAGCCACAACATCGCTATAGAACTAAACATCTATCAGCAAACAGTTTTAGACCATTTGGAGGGAGTTGGCTACAAAAGGAAGCTCAATATTTAGATGCCACATGATTTAACTCTAAAAAAAAACTTAACAATTATCTCAATTTTGACTTTCAAGGATTCAATACCTTTTCGACAATTCTTTATTCCCAACCGCTAACATTTATAACGGTGCTTTTAAAGTTTGCGCCTCAAAAAAACACTCTGCAACGGTTTTCAGCTCATCATCAGAGAAAAGGTTTCGGCCCTTGGGGTTTCCTTCAAATGAGAATCGCGAAATATCGTTTGCTAAGCAACAGAATGATCTTGAGAAATTCCTTTCCTACCCAGTTACTGCTCTGTTGTCAGAAATTTAAGGATTCATCGTGTAGAAAATTTTTTCATCCGTAACTCCTGTTAGATAATCTTCAACTTCTTGAGCAAGGAAGCGTGATCTTCTTTCGTCTATCTGGTGGCAACAAATCCTCAGGAAGCTTGTTGATTTCCTAAGTTTTTAGATTCCTTAAACCAAAATTTTATTTGAAAATAAAATAACCTGTCATTGCAATACACCCGGAACATTCTTTCGCGAATAACTTTTAGACCAAGAGGACCATCCGAAATTTTGATCTATGGACTTACCGTCTGCCTAGTTGTTCATTCTATTGGACGAGTCGAATAAAAGCCGTTGATTTTGCGGCCCCCGTGCCCTAGAATGCCTAAAATACTCTCGTTTAACCACTTTGAATGAAGTACCATAACATCTGTTGACACTAGAAAAATCGAGTGCCCCGAAGGGTAGGTGTCGCTGAGACCAGACCCGGCTTTAGGGTTCAAAAAACGTCTAATAACATAAAATCAACAAATTTAGTTTGTTCTTGACAAAATAAGAGATAACCTGCAAAGGCCAGACGCCGCCAATACCGAAGGACGAAGCTGGACCTGCTCTTCCCAGTCAAAAACGGTCGTTTTTCGAGTTCTTGAATAAATAAGATCGTAAGTCCCAAGTTTTGGGACCTACGCGTCTGCCCAAGTTATTTTTGGAAAATTTAGACCTTAATTAATAAAATATCATGAGGGCAGACGCCTCGCTTGGACCCGAACAAGCTAAGACACTTTCAAAGTTCAAAAAAAAAAATCGGAATTCTGATAGTATAGACGCCATTATAGATTCGACACAAAATTCGTACCGGAATTGTTATTTCTTTATGTTTTTCGACCCGTAGAATTCGAATTTGCCATTTTCTAGGCCCCATAGCATTCAGGCGTTTCGCCTTAGACCCGAAAAAAAAGCCTGTTTTTATGCAATTTCTAGGACAGCCTATCTATTGGGAGGGTAAATTGACCATTTTGATATGTAATAAATCTCGTGGAATTCGGAACAACTAGCCCAAATGAACAAAATCGTTTAGGTTTATTGCCATGGGCCCAATTAGGTCCAAATCCGTATTTGTTTGTAATACCAGCTTTTGGCATCAAATTGAAAATTTCCGGATTCTTTAAGTATAATTACATTCGGGAAGGGATAATTTCCTATTTTCTATGAAACATTATGCCGATAGTCGCAAGAAATTCATACGGTAAGTACTTTTAAAAATTTTTTTCTGTACATTTTTATTATAAAAAATAACACGTAGGCAGAAAACTTTTTGGTCTGACACATAGATGTCGCCCTTTTCAAAAAATCCATGTGGTTTTTAGAAAGCACCAGCCTTCAAACGATACGTGTCAAAATTTAATGACATATCAATGCTTAATTTACAAGTTACAGTGGTTTTAGTGACGCTATTTTTGATATTTTCAAAACAATGGAAAAAATCGAATTTCGTGTGTTAATTAAATCCTGTTTTTTGATGGGAAAAAATACCGTTCAAACAAAGCAAAGGCCTGATAAGTGTTACGGAGACTGTTCCTCTGGAAAATCACTCATTATTTACTGGTACGTACAGGTACAAATGACGCTAAACGCTATGGACGCCCAAATGAGGTGGTTACACTGGAAAATATAAAAAATTCCACAAAATTGTTTTGGAAGACCGTAAATTGTGTGAAATAACTGACACCCTAAAGATATTAGAAGAACGTATTGGTCATATTTTGCATGAATATTTGGGCATGAGAAAGCTCTGTTCGAAATGGGTACCGCGTTTTCTCACAGTAGACCAAAAACACCAACGTGTTGATGATTCTGAGCGCTGTTTGGACCTGTTTAAGCGCATTAAAAAAGGATTTTTCTTGCGATATATGACAATGGATGAAACATGGATCCACCACTACACACCGAAATCAAATTGGCAATCAGCGGAGTGAACAGCAGCCGGTGAAAGCTGCTCAAAGCGACCAAAGACACAACAGTCAGTTGGGAAGGTTTTGGCCTCTGTATTTAGGGATGCGCATGAAATAATTTTGATCGACTATGCTGAGAAAGAAAAAACCATCAATAGTGAATATTATATAAAGTTATTAGTGCGTTTGAAAGCAGAAATCGCAAAGAAACGGCCCCAAATGAACAAGAAAAAAAAGGTCTTTCATCAAGACAATGCACCGTGTCACAAGTCAATGGTTACGATGGCAAAATTGCATGAATTGAAGTTCGAATTGCTTCTTCATCCACCGTATTCTCCAGATTTGACCCCCAGCGACTATTATCTATGACAAAAAAATGCTCACGGGTAAGAGATTTGGTTCCAATGAAGAAGTTATCGTCGAAACTGAGGCTTATTTTGAAGCTAAAGACAAATCCTTCCCACAAGAACGGTATAGAAATGTTAGAAAAGTATTGGACTGATTGTATCGTTCTTAAAGGAGACTATATTGATGAATAAAGTCGAATTTTGCAAAAAAAAAATGTGTTTTAAGTAGCTAGACCAAAAACTTCTCAGCCTACGTTTTATGCTGGAAGATATTTCTTTTTTAATACACTGTAAAAAAACTATAGACGAATTTTAAAGTATTTATTTAAAATCAAGTATTTTTCAAATTTTTCAAGCCTTTAATCGAAATCGAAAAACTATATCACTGCGCCATATTCCAAATTGCTCTCATTCATTTTCAGGAAGAAAAAAAACCTAAGAACAGCAAAGTGCAACAAATTGGAACCAAATTTAGTCAAAGTACTTAGGACAGTAACAGTAATTTAACAACCATGTAATTTTTTGCATGAAGTCATTTTCACGTCTAGGTCGACAACTTCAAAAATCACCCCCATATCATAAAATTCTCTAACTGATCACATTTGGTAACTTACCCACAGTATCTGGTTTAGTAGCTTGAATATGGAAATATCCCGATTCCAGTATAAGAAAACTGAATTTTTCACTTAACGGATAATTTCCGTCGATTTCATTCTTGGTGAAGAACAAAGACGGCCACAATGCTCCAAGGAATAATTTTGGTTGAACGGTAAGCGCGGGGCACATGTTTCTGTGGACTCCAATGACATTAGTCGGATAAAGAATGGACATAGTTTGGGCTATAGCTGAACCTACATCTCCTAAAAATAAAGTAAAGTAGGTATTTGGTTTTACTATTCCTAGAAATGAGGCTATTAGTGCAGAGCCACACGCATAAACTTAAATCCCTTGACTTATGTTTATTTATTTCCTTAAAAATGTAAAGCTTTAAGGTACGAGAGTGGAGTGAAAAGTATTGTAAAAAAAAACAAAGAAATAACCGGTCAAGTACAAGTTGAACTTGCGCAATTAGTGTTCCGTACGTTGATTGCTTTTAAAATAAAAAAATGTTGTAACGGAAGTATAAAATGATCAGTGACTTTACAAAACACACCCCAAATGAGTTTTTAACAAAGTTTATTTCCAATCTTTACTGAAAATTGATGACCTTAAAATTATATACCAGATAAATTATTACAGGTAATGCACTCCTGATAATTTTCGTTTAATCTACACCCCGTGGAGAATATTCCAGAATTTTTTGATAAGTCCTTTTCGAGATAACGCGGGTGAACAGCGATTTTTCGCGATTTTTTAAAAATAATACAAAGAAAAGTGCGCGCAAGTATTACATTATATATATATATATATATATATATATATATATATATATATATATTTTACTCGTGTTTTCACAAGCTTTCATTTGACAGCACACTTGATTACCTAGTAAAAAATTTTTTTTTTTCACTTCCGATTTCATCCCCCAAAACTAACCCCTTAAATCAAAATTTAACTTTCAAAACTACATGGCTCTGATGAGGCCATCAATTCCTATATTATTACCAAATTTCAACTTTCTATGACAAATAGTTTCGGAGAAAATCGAGTGTGACAGACGATTTTTTATTTCCTCTTCGTTGGACGAAAATTTCTTCCTTCCAAGCTAGTTTTTGAGGTTCTTCTTTTTTCTTATACGGTGTGCCATATAAGTGGGCATACTGTTTTATCCCCTTTAGACTTCTTCCGATATGAACGTCCAACATTCCTTCGACCTTTCGGAGGTCGGCCATAGTTCTTCTACCATAAGGTTTATTGAGTTTGACCCTTTTTACCAGTCTGTTATCCTCCATCCGATCTACGTGTTTATTGCATTGTTATCTTCTATTGCTGATCCATTTGGACATTTCTTGGATCTTATTTAATTCTTGTACATCTTTATTGCAGATTTTGCCGTGGATAGTTTTTCCATGTATGTCCCTAATCACCTTAATTTCTGTTGCCCTCATCATTTGTGCTATTTTACATATATCAGCTCTTGTTTCTATAGCATAAGTGAAGATCGGTCTCACTGTTGTCTTGTATATACTTATTTTGCTTTCCACTGTGAGATATTTATTTTTCAATACTATATCCGTCAAGCAACCTGCGAAGGAATGGACAAAAAGCATCACGATACCAATATTTAAAAAAGGCAGCAAAAAAGACCCGAGTAACTATAGAGGAATAATGGTAGCAAGTATTATGAAAGTGTTCACAAGTATTCTGAAAAGTGAAATAGAAAACAATATCCACATAAGAGACGAGCAACAAGAGTTCCGCCAAAACAGATCAACCACAGACGCTATCTTTGCAATAAGGCAAATAAGAGAAAAGCTATAGAATACCAGAAACCAGCATTTTTTTGTTTCATCGTCTTAAGGAAAGCATTCGGCAGAGCCAGGTAGAAAGATATATTAGAATTAATAAAGGACCTAATTCCGTACCCAATACCACAAATAATCCAAAAACTTGTACCGTTTGAAATTGGTTGCTTTTTGCGGCGTCTTTTTGTACCCTGTGAAAATTGTTTTTCCCACGCTTGGGCACAATTTTCTTGCAACCTCTTTTTAATTTCTGAGAATGAATTGAGTGAATAATGATTTTAAAAGAACTAAAGAAATTAAACAAACACTAGCTCAGTTTTCCTTGGTAGAGAAATATGGGTAAGAGATAATTGTTATACGTCTTTTTGGAATTATTTTCTATTTTTAAAAAAAAGCTTCAGTCGTACAAATTTTTGGGCACCATTCATTTTAAAATAGAAAGGATCTAACTTCAGTTAAAAAAATGAAAAAATACTGAAGTGTTTTACGGATATTACTAAAAAGAATTATACTAGTACAACTTTTCTTATCCTGAAAAGAAAAATAGGTATTCAGTGAGACACTAGCTTTAATCAACAAAAAAAGAAAATTTATTCATGATTTAAAATAAAAGTTCCAACCTTTGCAGTTTTAAGGAAATAAAAAAAAATTCTAGCCTAAAAGTAGTTTTTATAAATTAGAGTCCCTAAATCAGAGATTTTACTTCTAAATCTTGACTACACCCGAAATCGAAGAGTCGTGATTTTCACTTCGCGATTTTTCAGTTCAAATTGCTGTTAAAACACTTATTTGCGGGGAATATATTTATTGATGTATGTTCTGGTAACTTACGGTTTTCCTACGGGCTTCTAGGCCTTCAATGCAACACAAAACCGATTTCACACTTTTGAGAAGAGCTACTTTAGCTACTCCATTTAGAAAATACACAACGCCCACTACGGCTTTATGATAAAAAAACTCGTGCTTAACCTGGCTCTCGTAGATATTGTCGTAAGCCTCTACTGCGGCTCGGTGGAAATTAGCCTCGCTGCGGCTTGATGGTACTAAGCCTCTCGGCGGCTTGATGGTACTGCCTGGCGGCGGCTCGGTGTTCTAAGCCTGGCGGCGGCTCGGTGTTCTAAGCCTGGCGGCGGCTCGGTGTTCTAAGCCTAGATTCGCGTCCTCCGGACCCTTAAATAAGCCGTGGGCATTCTGTCTGTAATATGGCGACGCCGGAACCAAAACTCCGGATACAAACATTTGACCAATCCCGGCGTATCGATAGATTCGGTCGCAAACCCGCACAGCACACTATATAACGAGCGGCTAAGAATTTCTGATTAATATACCGCTCGATACAAAAATGAAAAGAAGTACATTATTAAGAGAAAAATCAGTAACATTATATGGTCTTAAAATCTAGGAAAAAATGAATGTTACAAACTCAAATACGGTAACACAACAAAAATAAGAAGTAATAACGAATTAACAAAGGAAATAAATATAAAAGTAGGAATAAGATAGGGAGATAGCTTAAGCCCGTTACTATTCTGCATAATAATGGGCAAAATCATTGAGGAAGTAAAACTAGTCAACGATGGATAAGAACTAGGAGATAAACAAATAAAGATACTGGGATATGCAGATAATATTGTTCTAATATCACAATCGGAACACGGTCTACAAAGACTGTTCTATAAATTCAAACAAGTAGCAGAAAGATACAACATGGAAGTCAATACCGATAAAACAAAATGCATTACAATAGCTAAAGAACCAGTAAGGTGTAAATTAGAAATAAATGCTAAATTAATAGAGCAAGTAATGAAATTCCCGTATCTTGGAGTATTAATTACTAGCTACGGAGATATAATAGAAGAAATGAGACAACGAACAAATAAAGCAGCAGCAATATCAGGGGCCCTTAGAGATGTAGTTTGAAAAAACGAAGATCTAAGTGTAGAAGCTAAAACAAGAATATATAGAACTTGCGTTAGACCCATAGCATAGAAACACGGACAGACACAAACAAACCCAAACAGCTACTAAGAACAAATGAAATGAAAATACTGAGAGCAATAACAGGAAAAAGTTTATGAGACAGAGTAAGTAACAACACCATAAGAGAACAACGCAAGGTAGAAGATATAGTCAGATGGGGAAGAAAGAGAAAGAGAGAGTGGCGAAGGATGGAAGTTACGAGAATGATAAAAATATGTATGAACAAAAAACCACATGAAACAAGACCAAAAAGACGACCATCAAAGAGATGGAGAAACAGCTGGACATCCGAGTCACAAGAGGCTTAATAACGAAGTAGAATACGTCTGTGACCTACTCAGAAGAGGAAGTAAGTAACCTGCTATTAGTGATTCCTTCATAAACTATTGTTTTACTTCCCTTCCTCCGTATTGGGGGTTGAAGGTACCCCGGGGCAGTGTCCCACATTTGAGGCAGGGCACCTTACCATAAATAAACAAATAGTTACATAAATATGTAAACTATAACCAGAGATATAACATCGAATGAGGATTAAAAATTTAAAATTTGATTCAGTTATAATAAGAAGGGGTACCTGTTCAATAATACTTCCTTGGATCTCCAGCTTGCATCTTAATAATTCGTTTGAAACTACCATACATTTTGTCTTGGTTGTGGTAATAATTATGTTTAGTTTTCGCGCTTCCAAATCGAAGGCATGAAAAAACTTCTGAAGGTTGTCCTCTGAATCGGAAATGAGGACTGCATATCGGCGTAGCAGATTGTGTGGAAGTATGTGTGTGGCCCATTTTGTATCCTCTAGTTTTTGGAAGATTCTCCACTATTCTGTCCATGACGAGGTTGAAGATTAAAGGACTAAGCGAATCACCTTGTCTTATTCCGGCGTTTATTTTTACTTTCTTGCTCAGTAGATGTCTCAATTTTATATTTGTTTTGCATTCTGTGTTAATGTCATGTATGATTTTTATTAGTTTTTGGTTTGTCTGCTTTTCTTGTAATATTTATACATATATAAACACAAGTTTGTTAAATTCTTTAGCTTTTCCATTATCTGCCTCACTATAAATATGGCATCTGTGGTCGATCGATTTTTGCGGAATCCCTATTATACCTCTTTTATTTGAATATCCTGCTCATTTCTTCCAGTATGATTTTTGTTAACACTTTGAAGGTAGTATTTAGGAGCGTAATTCCGCGGTAGTTTTCGGGTGACGTTTTTTGCCCTTTTTTGAATATTGGGATTGTTATGCTAGTTTTTCAATCCCAAAATTTATATATATATATATATATATATATATATATATATATATATATATATATATATATATATATATTATTCTTCATTGAGTTAAATACATTTTGTCCAGCCAGATTTAAATTTTTTCCATTCCCTCTTCATTGGACGAAAATATCTTGCTTCTAAGCAAATTTTTGAGGTTCGGAAATAAAAAAACTCACTTGGAGCCAAATCTGGAGATTTAAGTGAGTAGGAAACTATTTCGAAGCGTAGGTCGTGCAGTTTTACAATAGGCGTGATGACAGTAACAATGAATCACCGAAATTATGACTTTAAATAATGAAATAGATAAAAAAGTTTCTAAAAAACGTCCTTATTTTTATATTGAAAGTGATTAATATTATTTTGTTAAAATAAAAATACAGCAATCCGCCATGTTATGTGGAACACCAATCAGAGCGAATGACGTCACGCCTAAGTAAACATTATTTCGGTCGAACTTCTTTTTTGTTAACGATAATCCCTGCGCCGTTTATCAATTCATTTGTGGTGTTAAACTATCGAGTTGCCTAGTTTTGTGTTACAAAAACTAGAACCAAGAAATGTTAGCGATGGAAGACGCATTTATCAAGGCAAATAGCTCTAATTTACCTAGAACTGATTTCCTGATGCTTGGAGAGTTTCTTGCGTCAAACAAAGACTCTTGCTCAGCAGAATTTAGAAATATCAAAACTTCTGTGTAAGTATATAAGTAATCTATATTAAAACTACAATTTAAAACTCAAAAACCCATAAAAACTGCACTTTATTGCTACGTCATGGTTTTATTAGTTTTAGGTTAGGTTGTGATTGTTATGAAAATGTTGATATGTCGTATGAGTAAGTACATGCTAATTGATTTTATTTATTTTAGGTCCTCACGCCCATCGTATAGCAATGACGCTGTAAGCGATGTGCAGCTTAAACGTGATGAAAAAATATGCATAGTGAAATGTAAAATCTGCCCAGAACATAAGGACCATGCAAAGTTATATGCAGTTACGTTAATAGTCAATGAAGAAGAAGAAGCAGTTATTTCCGTGCAATGCCATGACTATGTTGTCTCTCAAAGGAGCTGCAAGCACGCCATAGCATTCCTCATGTGGGTCCATCGCAAGAGTGAAGACCCGTTCTGTACTTCACTGGAATGTTACTGGATGAAATCCGAACTGTCTAGAGTTGGCACTAACCTAAAATACATAACGGCAGAGCAATTATCAAATGGTAAGCCTAGTTTACCATCAAATAGTAGAGTTCTTGAAAAGTTTTTGGAAATGGGAAGAAAAAGAAAACTTAACAACTGTGAAATAATGAAATATCAATCGAGTTATATTTGTGATGATACAGAAATTGTATCTATGCACCAACTTGTGCTCAAACATAAAGAGAAATCCTGTGATACATTTTTGCTCGTTCTGACTGATGCACATATTTTTTAAAACTGAAAAAGAGACCAGAGAACAGCACCAAAGTAGTCTTTGGTATGAATTGAGGTATGGCAGAATCACAGCATCCCGAGCATTTGAATTTAGTCGTTGTAAAACAAATGATGATACACTTATATTATTAATTATGGGAGAAAAAATTCCAGATACACCAGCTATGAAACTTGGTAGAATATTAAAAGATGAAGTGCGGAAAAGTGTTAATATTAAACTGACCAAAAAAATTAAGAAGTGTGGTCTGATGTTGTCTAAAAACTACCCAATGCTAGCAGAATCCCCTGATGGGATATGTGTTGAAATCAAGTGTCCCATGAGTGCAAAGACTTATTAAAATTATGTTAAAAATGATAAACCTACACAGAAATATAATGCCCCAATGCAGATACAGATGTATTTGACTGGATTTCAAAACAGTTACTTTTGTGTTGCCGGTTGTAACTACAGCACAAACAAGAATGTAGAAATTATATGTGTAACATTTGATGAGAAATATGTGTCTGATTTTCTAAAAGTTTTAGTGTCATTATGGAAAGCTAATGTGTATCCATTGCTGTACCAAAGTACATTGTAACCTCAATAATGATGTGACTATCTAAAGGTATTATTTAAATAATTAACAATTTCTCAAACAAGATTATTACGACACACCTCATTTATAATAATAAAATATTAAGTTAAAACTTATATCAAAATGGTCTTCACAGAAATAAATTGAAAAATTTGGATAAATGGCTGTCTCGCCGTGCTAGAGTTAGCCACTTATTTCTTATTATTTTCTTGTTTGGAACGTAAACAAATAACTTGTTAGGAGTTTTTATCAATGTGTTTTTACACTGAGGAACAGCACACCACTTATACACTTTAGAATTCATTTTAACGCACAAAATAACAAAATTATTGTATAGACACTGTATACTTCACTGTTGTTGACATGAAGTTTACAAAGGCGTGACGTTACGAGCAGACGCCATGACACCTGCGAGCGTTTTGTCGTGAAATTCAAAATTAGTTTAAAAAAGGCCAATTTTATGCTAGGAAACCTGTAATTTCTTCAGAAATACATATGTTTTGGAAATAATAGTTCCGTAAGAACATCGTGGAATAGTTTTTCAAAATTAGTCATCATGCCTATTACAAAGGCCGGCGTGTGCTAACCTACTGGACTGCTGCGTCTGGTTCTTGGCTAGCCTTTACTATTAAATAAAGAAATTATAGTATAAGTTTACACAAAACTTTAAAAAATAAATATACCTGAGGCCATAGTTACGCTGATAGCCTTTAATTAACGTAACCTATTTTAAAACCTAGTCCCCATGATTTTTAATTTAAATTTGCACATATTTACCTCCTTGAATATAATATCTGTCAAAACCTAATCTCTTCATAAGTGTATTAAATATCGGTGCAATCTGAGCTGGACCCAATCTGCTCTAACCGCTCCGTCGGAAAATCCATAGCCGGGTATTGAGGGAGCAATTATTTCAAATACAAACTTTGCTCCTAAAAATTTGGCACGCGTAAATATAATAATAAAGCATATTTGTAGATATTTGTGTATTTTAATAAAGAACTGTACTAGATGTTTTTTTTTATTACCTTTTTGAGGTGTTGTCAAAAGTGGTATTATTTCATAAAATTCTCTGACAGATCCGGGCCATCCATGCATAATTAAAAGAGGTAAAACTTGAACTCCTTGTGGTACATTTTTAGGTTTGGCATGGATGAAATGTATATTTAAACCCTGAAATAGGTTTAGTTATAAAATATACCTATTGAGGATGATAATGAGGGTGTTTTTAAGGTATCTACCTAGCTATGAATGATAACTCGTGAAACTTATATTTTTCTACTTAACTGCCTTAACCCTCATAATCAGTCTAGCGTTTTTTAAATTGTTGCATTCCTTCCATGAATAAATAATAAAACCATACTTGAAGAAGTGGAAGAAGTAAATCTAGAAGTAACTTTAGAACAGACAGAAAGAATTATAAGAAGTCTTAAAAATAGAAAAGCCTCAGGATCAGACGACATTACAAATGAAATGTTAAAATATGGAGGAGAAAACCTATATCATCAACTATACTCTATCCGTTTGCAATCATGTAAAATTATGTAAATTAGTAATAAAAGTGACCCAGTGGGTAATAAATCAAAGGCGGGTTGTTTTACCTGATGGGGTTAACTTGGATTATAAACCGTATCCAGGGTATACTCTTAGTTTATTTTCTCACGTAACACGTAGTGCATCAGTTCAGAACAATAAAGATGTCTTCCCCAAAACGTCAAAAAAATAACGGCTTTAAGCTTAAATGAAAAGATCATAATTAGGAATGTGTTGAATTACAAAAGTAATGAAGACCTTAGTTTAAGTGTCGACGATAGTATTCAAAAGTGTTCCCTAATGACCGGGGTTGAAAAAACAACTATCGAATTATGAAGGAAGAAAGGGCAGAGGAGTTACTGCGCCAAAGCTAAAAACCAGGTAAAATAAAACTGGAGCTGACAGAAGATGTAAAAAATTTCCTGCGAAGAATCATTCATGGGTTTTTCATTGAACAAAAATCCCGACTTTGGACTTAATTCTAGAGGCTGTTAAAAGTAACCCACAGATGGCAATGATGGGCAGGACCAAATTGTGGGACGTTTTAAAATCAATCAATTTTCATTGGGAAAAATTTCAAAGAAATTCTTTGTTAATTGAAAGGGTCGAAATCGTACGCTGGAGAAGAGATTATCTGAGAAAAATTAGACATGAGCATTCTCAAGGAAAAACGTATTTATTATTTAGACGAAACTTGGATAAATGAAGGGTACACCGTAAATAAGTTTTGGCAGGACAAAAACGTTTCGAGTTCAAGACAAGCTTTTATGGAAGGTTGGTAAACTGGTCTCCGTCCACCATCTGGAAAAGGACGCCGGTTAATTATAACACTTATAGGGAGTATCCACGGTTTCGTTAATGGCGGTCTGCTTACATTCGAATCGAAAAAAACAGGAGATTACCACGAGGATATGAATTCCGATGTGTATGTGTTTGAAGAATGGTTTACGCAGATGATAGATTTGATTCCCCGAAGCTCAATAATTGTCATGGATAGTGCAAGTTACCATTCCAAAAATGTTGAACGTGTTCCCACGATGGGATGCCTTAAACGTCTTGGTTAACTCAGCGAAATATATTATTCTATGATGACAATGTTAAACGTGAGTTAATACAATTAGTCAAACAAGAAATTTTAATAAACAAAGATAAGTACCATAGGTACGTTATCGACGAAATTGCCAAAACTGATATAACTGTTCTTCGTTTGCTACCATACCACTGTGAGCTTAATCCTATAGAGCTTATTTAGGCTCAAGTAAGCGGGAAATTATTGCTAAAATTGAAAATTACTTGAAAACCTTAAAAAAAATGTTACCAAATTGGAAAAATAATTTTAAAATTCTGGAAATTGTTGCGCAATGTAGCAAACTGTTTAAAAATTCTGGAAAATGTTGCAAAATGCTAAAAATTGTTTAAAAATGCGGGAGAAAGTTGTAAAATGGAAAAAAAAATAGTTTAAAAATATAATAGTAGTAGTAGTAGTAAAGTGAACGGGTGATATATTGAGTCCCTGGTGTTACCTAGATCTAAAAGTTCTTCTGTGACTCCCCACTGGGTCGCAATCCTAGTCCGGCATTTTCTGCCAAGAGACCTAGGCTACTCACCCTGACCTTTTGGGTTCACAGAGTAGTTGACCCCAGTATCTATATCTCTTGACCATTAGTACAGGACATTCCTCGCACAGGCGACATGTTTTCCGCTCAGCCAGTTTGAGGTTATATAGATGGGCATGTAGAATCACATGTCCCGTAAGGAGTCCTATGCTCAGTCTAACCTTTGTTTTGACATCGACAAGAGTTCCTTTGTCCTGCCTGTCGTAGTTTGTTCCATCAGAAGTTTGGCTTGACAACATCCCGTTCCTGTACTCCAAGAAGGTTGGTGTTCTTTATCCAACCATTCCCTAATTTTGTTTTTTCCGAAAGCGAATGGAACTCCTACCACCTGTTCAAGTGGGTCCTCCAAGGTGCCTCTTTTGGTGAGTTCGTCCGCTGTTTCATTTCTAGATATGCCTTGGTGGCCTGGTACCCACATTAGGGCAACTTCGTTGTTACCTCCTAATGTGTTTAGTTCTTGTACAGCAAGCTGTCCGTGGTGGATTTGGCAAGAGCTTGTATAGCTGCTTTACTGTCGCACCCAGGTTAAAATTTTTGTATTATTTATCCCTTTCGAGATTTGTAGTTTTACACATCTGAGGATGGCTAACACCTCACCTTAAAAAACCGTGGCCATATTAGCCATGGGTATACTTTCCCTGTAGTTTAATTTATGGCAAAAGATTCCCCCCCAAAGCGGCCATTAACTCCCGAACCATCAGTATACCAAATGTCGGTATTCGGTCTGTTCAGGAGCTTTCGCATGTCTTTCCTCTCAGGGATATGGACAGAAAAATACTTAATCACTTGTCTTGTTTTCGTGATTTTATCTTGTTTTAAGACGAATGGGCGTTGATGGAGGAATTTCAGACCTGAGTGTCTCCGGTTCCTATTCCTCCATTCGCCTTGACATTTTAATCTGTATGCTGTTAATCTCACAGTGTAGATGATGAACTGGTACAGTGGTGGGACACAGAGTACTACTTCTAGCGCCTCCATTGGTGTCGTTCTCATAGCCCCCACTGCCGCCCTAAGGTAATTCCCCTGTATGCTGCGCAATAGGTTCTTTTTCACTCTGCCCACTCTGGACCACCAAATCACTGCTGCACGTTAATCTCGGCAATAGCACCGCCCTGTATATCCACAGTGCGACCTTGGGTTGTACGCCCAAAGTTTTGCCAAGAGCTTTCCTACAGGCCCAAAGGGACGTGTAGAATTTGTTCCTCTTTTCCTTGAGGTGTTGTTTCCAGTTTAGTTTTGGGGCCAGACAAGCTCCAAGGTATTTCACCGATATCGTGTAAACCAGCTCATTGCCCCAAAAAACTAAGTGGTGCAATTTCTTGGGGTTTGTATTTCCTGGTAAAGATCATGGCATTGGTACCGTTAGTCCCTTTACCATGCTCCATCTTTGAGTAATCCTAAGGGCCCTCTGCATGATCTCCTTGAGAGGTTGTAGAAAGTTGCCTCTACATCATCAGCGTAGCCATAAGCGGAGATACCTTCTTCCTGTAGGGTCATCCACCAACATGCACCACAGTAGGGCTGACAAAACCCCTCCTTGCGGGCATGCCTTGACGAGCTACCCCCTAATATCTGTTCTGTTAGAATCCTGCTGGTTAGCATGCTTCCTACCCAATCTACTAGTGCACTGGGTGAACCGTGATTGGTCATCGAGTCCCTGATGACTGAATATGAGGTGCTATCAAAAGCTCCCTCTATATCAAGGAAGACGCCTAGAGCGTATCTCTTATTCGTTAATTGTGCCTCTATGCCGCCCACCAGATCGTGCAGGGCCGTTTCAGTCGACCTGCTCTCCGTGTAGGCGTATTGATTAGAGGCTATAGGGTGTTCAGTCAAGAGACCTCACTTCAGATACCCATCAACCAATCTCTCCAAAAACTTCATCAGGAAGGAGCCTAGGCTGATCAGCCTGAAGTCTTTCGCCAAGATGTGTCCTTGTCTTCCTGGCTTGGGAATAAACACTACTCTTGTCTTGCCCCAAGTTACAGGAATGTCTTATTGTGTCTTAAAAATGTAAATTAGGGGCCTTTTCAGCCCGTCTATCCCCTCCTGCAGAAGAACAGGATATATGCCATCTAAACCCGGTGACTTGTAGGGTTCCAAGGACTTTATTGCCCATTCCAACCAAGACCACTGTTGCAAATTTTTCCAATTTTATTTAATTATTTATAACAATTACTCAAAATTAATGGAAAATACTCAACTAAAATGTGTACATTTTTTATGCAGAAAATGCATGTAACAAAATGAAATTTTTTACAAGAAAAGACCTTTTCCTACTTGTCAAAAAACCAATTACATGATAACATAAATGTAATTATTATAACTATTGAACACTGACAAAAAAAAATGGCATACATATATTTGGCCAGAAAATTCGAGGAAGCCGATTGTCAATTGATGACAGAATTCCGAAATAGATGGCAAAGTCCACAGAATCCAAGCACAGTTCTTCGGAAAGTTTGATGATTGGTTCAACGTTTGTATGCCGTTAACAGAAAAGTATGAAACGGAATCAACAGGAATGAACACCTCAGTGCGTCCTTTATTGGGTTGGGCAATTCGCCATTTTAGAGCCTCCATTTTGTTTTTGAAATCTATATTTCATATTCATAATTAACGATCCCAGAAACCCATATATACAGAGTTTCATAAAACTAACTCACGTTTTTCCAAAAATAGTCTTCAATTTTGGAGGCGCCATTTTGTTTTTTTTTGAAATTTGAACTACATATTCGTGATCAGCAATTCCGAAAATCCCGATATACCGAGTTTTGTCCAAATCGAATACTACTTTCATATTTTGGCCAGCTTTTCGGGATATTTTTCTTCTGTGCGAAGCGCACACAA
Organism: Pachyrhynchus sulphureomaculatus; assembly: GCA_019049505.1. NCBI lineage: Eukaryota > Metazoa > Arthropoda > Insecta > Coleoptera > Curculionidae > Pachyrhynchus > Pachyrhynchus sulphureomaculatus. The sequence goes on from CM032451.1 coordinate 5,755,684, forward strand.
GTGACTCATTTTGGATTTTACGTGATTTCGACGATACTTTTACTAAAATGCGCCGTAGACAAGGGTTCACTCTACCGATTTTTGGTTGAATCGCTAGAATCGCATCTACCAAAAATGAATTATCGGGAACACATTCTTACTTGACAGACAGTAAGTAGGTAGCTTCATTCGTCGTTATGACAACAGCAAATCCTAAATAAACCTGATGATTTCCGCAGCTCCTACCTTGAATTGAGTCTCGGCCCCATCGAAACTGTTATGACCGTATACCTGGAACATTTTTTCCAATTACTTTCACTTATCTCTTCTTCTAAAATACCTTGAAGGATTCAACATTATTAGCGATCATCAATATGGTTTTCGTAAACATAGATCAGCAGGAGATCTTCTGACTTATGTGACACATGTTTGGAACAAAGCAATTGAACCCTTTGGAGAATCTCGAGCGGTTGCTCTTGACATATCCAAGGCATCCAACCGTGTTTGGCACGATGGACTGTTGGCTAAGCTACGCTCTTATGGTATGTCTGAAAAGTTCTGTTTGTGGCTCTCATGTTTCCTTAGAGAGCATTCTTTACAAGTCGCAGTCGACGAATTACTTTCTTACACCTTTACACAACGCCGGTGTGCCCCAAGGCTCCATACTGTCTCCTACTCTCTTTCTCATTACATTAACGATCTGGAAAAGACCGGGAATCCAATCTACAGCTTTGCAGATAACAGTACGCTTATCTCTTCATTCACTTTGAACGCTCGGACATCGGCTACTCAGACGAATATCCGCAGACAGCAGGAAGTCATTCAACTTAACAAAGACCTGGAAGAAATTCTATCTTGGAGTGACAGTAACCAAGTGGAATTTAACGCTACAAAAACTCAGGCGGCAGTTTTTTCTAAAAAAGTTAACATTGCTGAACCTGACATACCCAGTAGGAAGCGAGAGAGCAATTTGAGGTCCTACCAACCTCTCAAGAAAATGGGACTTTATCAGGGCATATTATAATATCTTTTTAACGTACGTTTTGGATTTGAGTCTCCATTTACTCACCTGAATATTGGTCTTAAATTGTGAAAATTGATTTAAAAACTCCTGTCTTTCTGTCCAGTTGTATTTATTTTTCCAATAGTCAACAATAGTTTCTAAAAGTTGGGTATTTATACCATAATTATGGTTAACACCCTCTAGCGGAGGATGAAATGGCAACGCTCTCTTTAATCTATCTTGAAGATCCTTAATAACCTGCAAAAACATTTTTTGTGTACGTGTTTATCTAAAATTTACTTTAAAAAAAGTTAGTTATTCACTTAAAATAAACTAATTTTTTTACCTCTTCTGGCACGTTTATTTTAAACGATTTGACAGTAACATCTTCTTTTTGGACCTCACCAGGTCCCCACCATTTTTCTTCAATGTGTGGTACCGTTGTCTTCTTATTTATTTTTAGATAAACATACACTGCACCTAACAGTACCAATGTACCAAAAATTTTACCAACTGTACCCATTTTTCACTATTTTTTTCCTTATTTTTTGTACGCCCGTATTATTTCTATACTGGAAATTATCTGTACTAAATTCGTTGTAATAATGAGATTATATATTATAGTAATAGTTGTTTTACGTACTTCATATCAGCGGTTAAGATGTTTTTATATTCAATGAGTTGTATTTTGTGTGTTTATATGAACAGGGTTGTACTTGGCTATTTAGCAACTGTAGTACTTGAAACAAATGACGTGATGACTGGCTTAAATTATTGGCATTACTTCCAGAATGATTTTTTAGGGGACGGAAAGAAGTGCCTATAACAATGGCAAAAAATAAATGATTTCTTCAAGGTTGTTCAGTCTTACATTTTAATATTAACTATGGAGTTTCGAAAGACATGTATAAGCTGGAATTAACCAATTTTTATCTGTGTAGTTACATAAGAAAATCTCACTGGCATGAATAGGTGGTGCGATCCAAATTTCCTGGACTACTTGCCACCCCCTATTGGGGCGAGTCGATACTATTTCGCGTTCTTGCTAAGTAGCCAGGTTAGGCCAGGAACTTTTAGATTGTACTAACTTACTTACATGCAAGTAAAGTCCGTTTGTTTGGAGTTGATAGCACGCAACATGAGTTATAAACACTAAAATGTCATAAACCATAAGCATCAGAAATTTCTCTACCAATTATTTGCATTTTTAGTGTTCCGTACGGAGCACTTATAAGATCACTTCGGTGTCTGTCTGTCCGTCTGTCACACCCGATTTTCTCCGAAACTATTTGTCAAAGAAAGTTGAAATTTGGTAATAATATAGGAATTGATGGCCTCATCAGAGCCATGTAGTTTTGAAAGTTAAGTTTTGACTTAAGGGGTTAATTTCGGGGGGTGAAACCGGAAGTGAAAAAAAAATTTCTTACTAGGTAATCGAGTATGGTGTCAAATGAAAGTTTGTTAAAATACGAGTAAAATATATATATATATATATATATATATATATATATATATATATATATATATATATATATATATATATATATATATAATGTAATACTTGCGCGCACTTTTCTTTGTATTATTTTTAAAAAATCGCTGTCCACCCGCCTTATCTCGAAAGTACTTATCAAAAAATTTTGAAAAAATTCTGGAATATTCTCCACGGGGTGTAGATTGAACGAAAATTATCACGAGTGCATTACCTTTAATAACTTATCTGCTATATAAAAAAACAAAAATTTCAAGGTCATCAATTTTCAGTAAAGATTGGAAACAAACTTTGTTGAAAACTCATTTGGGGTGTGTTTTGTTATACCTCCGTTACAAATTTTTTTATTTTAAAAGCAATCAACGTACGGAACACTAATTGCGCAAGTTCAACTTGAACTTGACCGGTTATTAGTTTTAATCACCTTTATTTTCTATCTCTATACAATGGTGCGACCTTTTTTTAAAAAATATTTTATTACATGCCTTCTTAACTTTACAATAAGCTATATATATATATATATATATATATATATATATATATATATATATATATATATATATATATATATAAAAACGCATGTCAAAGTTGATTTTAATGAGTAAAGCCGGGTTTTCCTAGGAGCAGGATTTTTACGCCGCGTACGACGTGAAATGTCCAGCACAACACGCCGGCGACTCCCCAATAGGAAAATACTGCTAGCGTTCTCCTACAGAGCGCAACACGTTCTGCGCCAGCGTATTACGCCGAGCGGGATAGGGCGACTGCTTTCGGAGGAGTCTATTGCGTCATACGCCGCATGCTAGTGCGTACAAAATGGCTCTAAGTCCTAAAAAGTTAAGGTTTTCCTCTGAAGATGACGAACAACTAATAAAAAACATAAGCATGTACGAGCTTATATGGAACAATCAAAACAGGGAATATAAAAATGCTACAAAAAAGGACCAAATTTGGCAAAAAATTGCCGATCTGCTGAAGAGATCAACATTTTTGTTTGTATTTATTTTTATTTAAACACTATAACAGTGTTAAGAAACAGATATTTTTATTGTTCAGTTTTTTATTAATTAAGAATTTGAATCATCAAATATTTTTCATTACAATATAATAAAATACAAGAACTTTTTGGTTGTTAAATGCTCACTTTTTATGTTGTTCCCCTGTTAAAGTAGTCTGTAAATCTGCTTCTTACTTGAAAACCTTCAGATTTGGCAAAACCACCTGTGCCTGCTAGAGGAATCATATTGTCTGAAGGAAGCCCCTCTGTGTTTTCTTCGTCAGTAGAGGGCGAGCAGATGAATAGTCTCTCCTTAGTATGTTGTGTAAACAACAGCACACAAAAATGATTAAGTCTGCGGTTTCAGGCGTTATGTTTATGGGTGTAAAAAATATTCTAAAAGTTGCACACATTATCCCAAAGGCATTTTCAGAAACTCTTCTTGCTCTGCTTAAATGATAATTAAAACTGTTTTTTTTTTTAAATCTGTCAATGCTTGTTTCTTACAGTATGGTTTCATGATATGTTTGTTTAGAGTGAAGGCCTCAATTATTACATGCGGTAGCAATATATTTGAGTCAGATAGATACTCAGGAGGAGGAAATATAGCTTCTTTTCCTACTAAACTCGACATCCGTGATTTTTTGAAAATTCCAGAATCGCCTTCCTTACTATATGAACCCACGTCAACAAGTAAAAACTTGTAATTGGCATCAACCAATGCAAGAAGTACAATTCAAAAATACCCTTTTTAGTTGAAATAGATACTTCCTGAATTGGCGGGTGCTACTATTCTCACGTGTTTCCCGTCAATAGCTGTAACACAGTTCGGAAAGTCCCAGCGAATACAAAATTCCTCAGCTTTTCTTTTCCAGTCCATTTGGTCGTGGCTTGGCAGAAACTTGGGCAGCAACTTTTCTTTTAGTGATTTCAATACTTGTGGTACAATTACACATATAGCAGACGGAGAGATGCGGTAACTGAATGCCAAAGATCTATGAGATTCTCCCGTGGCAAGAAACATGAAACAATATTCACAAGAGCTATTGTACATGGAGTAGACTAAGGAATGTTCACAAAAGTTGCATACTCAAAACTGTCAATTTAATTGTTGTTTGTAGTGTTGTTATAGTTATTTATTCATTTTATTCTGTTTTCCCTGTGTTAACAGGACCTGAATGGCAAGCGCGATGGAAGAGCATCCATGATCATTATATCATCATTAAAATTTAATTATGAAAAATTATATCTCGCAAGTGGTGGCCATTTTCTGCTTCGCATATTCGTGCTCTTTCCAAAACATTTTCCATAACCTTTCGCAAAACTTCAGGTGTTATGTTGTTGATTTCGTCGCGTATATTGTTTTTTAATTGCTGGATGGTTCTAGGCTTATTAATATAGACTTTTCCTTTCAAATAACCTCAAAGGAAAAAGTCTGGAGCGGTTAAATCCGGTGAACGCGGAGGCCAATTAAAATCGCTTGTACGCGAAATAATTCGTTCACCAAAGATGTCGCGTAAAAGAGCCATTGTGTCCCTTGCAGTGTGCGCTGTGGCTCCATTCTGTTGAAACCATACTTGCGGATGGTTTTCCACGGCTGGCCTTAAAAAATTTTCCAACATTGTCCGATATCGAACACCAGTGATGGAAACGGCGACACCGTGTTCATTTTCAAAAAAATATGGGCCTATTATCCTTTCCGACGAAACACCGCACCAAACAGTACACTTAAGTGGGTGTAATTGTCGCTGTTGAACTACTCTTGGATTTTCCGTAGCCCATATCCTGCAGTTTTGCCTATTAACGAACCCATTTAATTGGAAATGGGCTTCGTCGCTCATAATTAAATTATGAATAAAAACATGATTTTCTTCTGCTTTTTGCCGGAAATAAATTGCATAATCAAGTCGTTGCTGGTAATCTGTCGGTTTCAATTCTTGGACAAGCTGAATTTTGTATGGAAACATTCTTATTGTATGCAAAATTCTCTGCAGCGACCCTCGTGAGAGGCCAAGTTGTGTCGAACGTCTCCTGGTTGATGTTTCTTCATCTTCCCGAATACTCTCCTGTACCCGTTCAATATTGTCATCCGTGTGCACCGTTCGTCGTCTGCCGGCACCAGGAAGGTTCCTTGCTGTCGAAAATTTGCAACCAGACGGTTTATTGTTGACTCTGAGGGTCCAACCCGCACATTAAAATAACGACGATATGCACGCTGAGTCAAAACAATGGACAGTTGATTTGAGAAATAAAGTTCAACGATTTGGGCACGTTGTTCAATTGTGTACTGTTCCATTTTAAATTCCCCAAGTCTTCTTTACAAAATACTGGAAAAAAGTTATAAGGAATTCAAACCCCTTCGGTAATTTTGGGCCACCCTGTAGTATGATGTCGTCCTCGAAGATTTTATATTTGACTGTGGGAGGAATTTGTTTTGTCAGAGAGGTCATTGCAATGTTAAAGAGAATTGGGCTAAGCACCGACCCCTGGGGAACACCTAGTAATGAAATTTTGCCCGTGCGTAAAATTTGCTCGACATTCCCCTAATCTGGCTGAAATAAATGCAGAGTAATGTTTTATTACAATTACGATTTTTTGTCAATAAATTTTTTACCCGGTGAGAAAAAAATATGACATTTATACTAAATATCGTCCCACAAATTATTGTCACGAAAAAGAAAAAAGTTAATTTCAAACTGTATCCCAACTAAATCTATTAGGTAGGAGAGATTTTTAGCATTTACTTTTGATAATAAACACAATTTGTATAACGCTCCACATGTTTCCTCTAAATAATATTAAAATACATAACACGTAGGCTGAAAAGTTTTTGGTCTGAAACATAGATGTCGCCCTTTTCAAAAAATCCATATAATATTTAGTAAGTATCAACCTTCAAGCGATACGTGTCAAAATTTCATGACATTTCGACGACTATTTTACAAATTACAGTGGTTTTAGTGACGCTACTTTTGATATTTTCAAAACAATGGAAAAACCAAATTTCTTCTGTTGATCTGTTTTTTGAGGGGAAAAAATACCGTTCAAGCAAAGCAATGGCTTGATAGGTGTTACGGGGACTCTGCTTCTGAACAAACTCTTCATTTACTAGTATGCTGAATTTAAACGCGGTCGTACAGATACAAATGATGCTAAACGCCCCTGGACGCCCAAATGAGGATCGGCAAACTTCAAAATAAATCCCCAATATTGCTTTGAATGACCGTAGAGTGAAATTGCGTGAGATAACTGACACCCTAAGGATATCAAAAGAACGTATTGGTTATATTTTGCATGAACATTTGAGCATGAGAAGGCTCTGTTCGAAAAGGGTACCGCGTTTGCTCACAGTACAACAACGTGATAATGATTCTGAGCGCTGTTTGGACCTGTTTAAACGCAATAAAAAGGATTTTTTCATGCGATATGTGACAATGGATAAAACATGGATTCACCACTACACACCGGAATCAAATCGGCAGTCAGCTGAGTGGACAGCAGCCGGTGAAAGCCGCCCGAAGCGACCAAAGACACAACAGTCGGCTGGGAAGGTTTTGGCCTCTGTATTTTGGGATACGCATGGAATGATTTTCATCGACTATGCTGAGAAGGGAAAAACCATCAATAGCGAATATTATATAAAGTTATTAGTAACTTTGAAGGCAGAAATCGCAAAGAAACGGCCCCAATTGAACAAGAAAAAAGTGCTCTTTTATTAAGACAATGCACCGTATCACGAGCCAACGGTTACGATGGCAAAATTGCATGAATTGAAGTTCGAATTGCTTCCTCATCCACCGCATTGTACAGATTTGGTCCCCAGCGACTATTATCTATTCGCAGACCTCAAAAAACTGCTCGTGGGATAGAGATTTGGCTCCAATAAAAAAGTTATCTCCGAAATTGATGCCTATTTTGAAGGGAAAGGCAAATCCTTCTACAAGAAAGATCTAGAAATGTTAGAAAAGCGTTGGACTGACTGTATCGCTGTTGAAGGCGACTATATTGATGAATAAAGTCAAATTTTGCAAACCAAATGTGTTTTAAGTAGCTAGACCAAAAACTTTTCAGCTTACACACACATTTATTTCCACAAGAAAATAACGAAGTTGTTTAGCTTTCGGCTAAGCCGGAAGTTATAGTTCTAATTTTTTACGTTCAAATTATGCATTTATTTGAATGTTAAGCTTAGCTTTCTCTTTCCTATTTCTTACAAAATAAACAAAAGATATACGGAAAAAATTACAATTCTTTATTATTTTTAGGTAAATTTCTAACTTTATGTACAAATTCGAAAATGTCTTTGGCTAGAATTTCTGGTAATTCCAACGCAGCAAAATGTCCGCCATCCTCAAAATCCGTCAAGTGGATTAAGTTTGTGTTCAATTCTCTCAAAACGGCTTCTGGTGGATATGAAACTTCATGCTCAAATCTATTGCAACCAGTGGGAATTTTCACTGGAATTCTAAAAAAAATAAATTGTCTTGTAAATAGTCTACCACAACAAGCTTATATTTTTCTATGAAGAAAAAGTTCCGGTGTAACAAAATAAAGTATTTTTTATGTAGCATATCCTATACTTAATTTCAAGTGCTTTGTGTGTGTTTAAAAATGTAATATGCTACCTTCCCCATCCCTGTTAGACTTAGTTACGCCCGCCCTTTTATAAGCCAGTAATTTTGCCTTTTTTTGGTCCTGAAAACCGCACCCATGCTAAAACTTGGTTCGCCATTGAAATGACGCTTTTCCCAGTATCGCATAGGCTGTAAATTTATGACTATATGTGTTTTACTACCTCCTTAACTTTGTTTTAATAAATAAAAAGTGTCTCCTGATATTTTTGAGACAAGACAAAGTTAGTAAATCAGTAGCGGTCATTACGTCTGTCTGTTCCGAATTAGATATATTAAGTTTAAATTATTGCATTGGGGTAGCTAAAGAAGAACAAGGGAAGCACATACCTCCTCGAGCTCTATATCTCGCTTTTTCCCCTAAAAAAAGTATTTGGGATTCAGGTGCCCCATCCCCCACGTCTAAAACCTTACTACGCTATTAGTGTCTACCATACTTACTTGCTTATTTCTAAATCCCTATATTCCTTGGTGAGAGCTGCAGAATATAATCTGACTGCTGTAGTTATAGATCTGGAGACCCAGTAGATCATGACGTTATCGAGCAACTGATCCATGGTGAATTTTTTGGTCAGTCCTCCATCGGGAAGGTCTTTCCATGCCGGGTTAGTGATGGTAACAAATTTCTCAAGGATGTAAGCTGCTAGACCAACAGGACTATCTCTCAAACCAACACCTAAAAATGAATGATACGTGAGTCGTTTCAGAAAAAAAAGAAGTCTCGGGTATTAGAAGTGATGTAAGAAGCTCACGTCTTGTAATGTTATTTTCCTTAATAGTCGTTAGAGACAAATTTTAACGAAAAACTATCCTTAAATGTTAATAGGCTACATTTTGGCATACAGGTAGTTTTTTGGACGTAGAATATAATAAAAAAAAAAATGAAAAATTCTATTTTTCGCAAGTATCTCTAGCACTAAAACTAATAGCACCACCTGAAAGAACGGGAAACATTACAACAAAATAGTTTATAGATTACTTTTTTAGTTTTATCGTAATTTAAAAAAAAAAAATAAAAATGGCTGGTTTAACTCCTTCAGTTGTAGTGGGAATTATGCGTCCAACCTCATTTATGATTAAATTCACTTTTCTGTATACCGTTAAATATTTTCAAATTGGCCATTAAGGGGTTTCTCGGGATGCTGATTAAGAATCCGATGACAGATTTGAAAAAATCAAACTCGCGGATCCGATATGACGACCAGAGAGTATGTAATTCGTTCAATTTCTTTAAGTAATTTAGAATTTTTGTGTTTTGAATGACTGTTGCCTTTGTACTTAGATGTTTAAATGAAATATAAGTACTTTATACTTTTAAGTATTTTTAAGTTGTATGATTAATAAGCGAAAAATACGTTTATCATGAACACTTTTTTAAGAGCAACATTACAAAAAAAGAAAAAGTTTTTTTAAAGTTTTGAATGATTTTCTAATATCAAGTACAGTAAAACCCCGGTTATCCGAAGTAACGTAGGGGGCACCCTCCTCGGATAACTGAAAACTCGGATAATCCGGATTTATTTTTTATTCATTCAAAAAACAAACACCAATATTTTAAACCGATGTATTAACGTTTTTAACATATAAATAGGTATATACATTATAAAACAGTGAAATAGGCATCTATGCGCTTCTGTTTCATATTGCATCTTCTCTATCTCATCTCCATCTATTAAGAAGAAGCAAATCCGCTGGGGTTGCCTCTGGTTGTTCTTCGATATACCTCAAAGCTTTGGCCAAAGAAGCAAAACCTGATGAGAGATCTTAGTGGGAGACTGTTCATCCACCGGCGCTTCGTCATCATCATCGTCATCTGATTTTTCGGTTTCCTGAAAGGCATTCGTTATTTCTACAATACTCATTTCTTTTTCTAAATCATCTGCTGTAATCCATTCAACAACATCTTCTCTTGTCACATTTTCGCAACCTTTTAATTTTTGCATTAATTCAAATAAACTTTTTTCTTTTTCTTCTATCTCGGTGTCAAAAATTTGAACAGGACATTTCTCCATGGCTTCTCAATTTCAAAGCCAATTCATTTAATGGAGTATCATCTTCACTGTCATTATAGTCCTCAAAATCAAAAATTTTTGACCAAGATTTTTGAATAGTGGTAGTACGCACAGAATCACAAGCTTGACGTACCTAGTAAATAACATTTTTCAGTGTACCCTTTCTCATCCCATTGATAATATTCTCTTTTTCTGTGTATACTAACAGATGTTCAAGATATAAACGCCTATAAGTTTTTTTAATATTCGAGGATGCCTTGATCCCTTGGTTGCATTGTGCCGGTTACATTTGGAGGAAAAAATTTTACAATTTCGCCCACATGCAGTCCTTCTCTAGGGTGAGAGGGGGTATTATCCATTAACAAAATTGCTTTAATAGGAAGACGGTTTCTGTTCAAAAATTTAGTCACAGATGGCACGAACTCTTCTTCAAACCAATTAGTAATTAAGGTCGCATCCATCCATACGCTCTTCTGACTTTTGTAATAGATTGTTTTGCTCCATTATAATACGACAAACAAAAATTCAAAGAAAGCAGTTCGTATTAATTACACTTAACTACCAGAACTTCAACCAAATAAATTATGTGAGTATACTCGTACTTCCTCTTAGTAAACGCTATAACGCACTGCATTCACGCAAATTTACATGCTGAAAGGGTCCAAAAACATAAATAGGGGAACCCCTCACACGGGCCAGGGGGATTCCCCGAAGGCCCCGACGATTTTAAATGGAAATATGTACATACATATTTTAGAAGCTTGGTTAATACGCAGCATAGACGCGCGTACCTCGGATAATCACGTTCTTAGATTGGCTTGGTTAATCCAGAGCTCGGATAATCGCGACTCGGTTAATCGGGGTTCTACTGTATACTTTTAACTGTAACTAAAAAAACATGTCCAACTTTTTTTGGCGATTTCGTACTGCTCTGAACGTAAAATTGCCGGCGGCGCACTACAGCAGGCAAATTTCATATTTTAAAATCAATTTTTAAATAACTCAGATATTGTGTGTATTTTTAATTATTCTTATATTGAAACTTAAGGTATAATAATGATATATGCACAAGGATATTTTTTCAATATTATATTTTATCAAATATTTGTAATCTATTGCATGCCCGTAAAATCGTGCGACCAAAAATTTCGTTTTAAGTTATACCAATTATAAAGCAACAAAAATAAAAACTATTAGTATCATCGGAAAGCTGAAAGTCTGCTTTTCAAAAAGCTATCTTTTAGTTTTTTTTTACGCTCTGAAAACAAGTGATATCGATTACCCTTCGAGCGGTGCGCATAGACTTTCAAATTAATCTGTTTGGCGTGCTACCCTTTTTGAATCACTTATCAGAATTCTTAGGCTAATAAAAGAAATCTGGAAAAAAAATCTATATACTTTGTAAAATTTCCCGCTCTTTCACTTGGTGCTATTAGTTTTTCGATATCTTTTTTATTTTTCGAGATATTACGGAAAACCCGAATTTTTCATTTTATTATGGATTTTGTGGGCTTAGCGCACTAGCAAACTTTAGCAAACTTTGTTTTTTTCGTATTCTACGCCCAAAAAACTACCTGTGTGCAAAAATGCAGCCTATTAACTTTTAACGAGAGCTCAAAACCCCTGGCTATAACCAAAATCCTGTAAAATTTCAGCTTGCTCTATTTTGTATTTATTGACAAATTCTTAAAAATATATTAAAAATTAAAAGGAGAAGGGCATTTTCAATATGTAAATCTGAACATCAAATAGAATAGCACCAATAAAAAAAGGTTTTTGTGGTAACTTCTGAGTACATTCTATGGAACTCTATTTTTCTCTGGAGAATATCTCCAGTTTTTTTGATTGATAAAGACAGTCACATGAACGAGCTCACGTATATATAAGAGATATTTTAAAAATAACACAGGTCTGCAACAAAAATGCTGTCTGGATGTTTTCAACTGATTTCCATGTATTTAGGTGTTCTGAAAACTAAAAAAATACTCAAAAAATTCCAGAACGTCAGGTTATTTTGCAAAACGCAAAATTTTATTATAAAAAAGGGTTTTTTTGGGCTAACTTGAAGTCATAAATAAATAGGTAAAATTTTATTTTGATTACTGTTTTTAAATATATACAGGCCATAACTATCATTACTTTCTAAATAAAGAACGCCCTGTGTGAGCTAAATTAACAAACATAAACGTTGTAACCAGAACGTGCGCGCTCCGATAGTGTAGAAAGTGGCGCGGTACAATTACGTATTAACTCGTCATTGTTTTATAGATCTTGGTTCAATATAGTGCAATGTCATCTGTGCGGAAGTGTGTGAATTCGTCTGACAGTTTCTGTTATATTTGTGGCGAATATATGGTATTAAAGCAACAACTTAATATTACGGACTTTGTAAAAAAAGTATACTTCACGTATTTTGGCTTAAAACTTGGAGATCAGGATAAAGTTTGGGCACCTCATAAAGTCTGCAAACGATGGTTGAAGACCTTCGAAATTGGTTTAAGGGCAAGAAAAAAGCTTTCTGATATGTGATTCCTATGGTATGGCGCGAGCAAAAGAACCATAGTGATGATTGTTACTTTTGTTCGTGTAATGTGAAAGGGTATAATTCAAAATGGAAGCAGTCCATTTCATACCCCAATCTGCAATCAGCTATTCGTCCCATCCCTCATGGGACCGAAATACCAGTGCCCAAGGCCCCTGCTACCTTGGAAGAGATTCCAAGTTCTGACGAAGATGGTGCTGTACCTGAACCCGATGACAAGTCAAGTTTTCAATTTGAAGATGACAGCAGTCCGAAATTGTTTTCCCAGGGCGAGCTAAATGATTTGGTAAGAGACTTGAATCTTCCCAAAAACGCTGCTGAGTTGCTTGGATCAAGGCTCAAAAGCAGAAACTTACTTTTGCCGGGAGTGTCTTCCTCCTGGTTTAGATATCGTGAGAAGCGGTTCACTTCCTACTTTGCCCAAGAGGACGAGTTGGTTTATTGTACCAATATTGAAGGTTTGATGGATACATTTAAGATTTCATACGACCCAGCACAGTGGCGTATTTTCATAGATTCTTCAAAAAGAAGCCTTAAAGCAGTTCTGCTTCACAATGGCGGTTTCTATGCTTCCATTCCTGTCGGTCATTCCGTACACCTCAAGGAAACCTACAAGAACTTGGAATTGGTTCTTTGCAAATTAAAATATAAAGACCATGGTTGGCAAGTGTGCGGTGATTTAAAAATCTTGGGCATGTTGCTCGGACAACAATCTGGGTTTACCAAATTCCCTTGGTTTTTGTATCTATGAGATAGTAGAGACCGAGCAAATCACTGGACCAAAAAGTGTTGGCCTCCAAGGGAGCTTAAAGTTGACGAAAAGAACGTCCTGCATGAAACTTTGGTGCCTCCTCATAAAGTTCTTCTACCACCGCTTCACATAAAGCTGGGATTGATGAAGCAATTTGTAAAGTCACTTCCAAGAGATGGAAATTGCTTCGAATACTTAATATCAAAGTTTCCAGGCCTCTCGGAGGCAAAGTTGAAAGAAGGTGTTTTCGTTGGACCAGACATTAGACGGCTTATGGCTGATCCACAATTCATCACATCCATGACGGATCCTCAAAGAGAAGGGTAGATTGCCTTTAAAGAGGTCATAGAGAAATTTTTAGGCAATAACAAAGACCCTAACTACAAACAAATCGTCAAAAGAATGTTAAAAGCATTTCAAGCTTTAGGTTGCCTAATGAGTTTAAAAGTACATTTTCTTCATTCCCACCTGGACTACTTTCTAGAAAATTTAGGAGCTCTGAGTGAAGAGCAAGGTGAACGATTTCACCAAGATATTAAGGAGATGGAAACAAGATACCAGGGAAGATGGAGCGTCTCAATGATGGTAGACTACTGTTGGACGCTTCAGAGAGACCCTCCAGATGCTTCCTACAAGCGAAAATATACCAAAAGGAGTCTCGCTGGGAAAAAGAAATGTGTTTAGTGCTTACTAATGAATGTATTTTAGATAAAAAAATAAGTTTTGTTACGCAATTATAAATTAAAAAAAAATTTTTTTAGTCTTTTATCTTTTATTTTAAGATGATAACTTGTTTAACATAGATACCTACATTGTCAGAACGTGACGTTCTATGACAAAATGAAAGTCACTTTCGGATTCAGTACATCCAAAAACATAAGAATTACGCAAAAAAACCAATAAACAGCTCTCAATTTTTTTTTTTTTTTGCAGACTTGTGTAATTTATTATATTAAACTAGATGGCTCTCTAATTGTATTAAAAAAAATACTTACCAACAGTGTCTGGCTTAGTAGCCTGCAAATGGAAATATCCCCCTTCCAAAATCAAGAAACTTAATTTTTCACTTAATGGATAGTTTTTCTCTACTTCTTTCTTCGTAAAGAACAAGGATGGCCATAGTGCTCCAATAAGCAACTTTGGATGTATTGGCAAGCCAGCCATACACCAGTTTCTATGAACGGCTATGACATTTTCTGGATACAGAACGGAGATTGCTTGGGCCACAGCTGAGCCCCAATCACCTAAAAATTTAATTTAATAAATAATGATAATAATAATATACCGTGCTGGAAGACCACGTTAAAGCTGAATCTACGATCCAGACACAAAGTCGAAGGAGTGGAAACATATTGCCTCACCGCGTCTCAAAAAGTTTCACTTACAGAAAACAGCAGAAAAGGTGTTTTCTTCAATAATTTGAGACAAAAGTGGGATACTTATTACAGATTACTTGAAACACGGAGGATCATACTTCCATACTCATGTATGCCGATGACACCGCCATTACCGTTGATTAGACATTTTTAGGCCCTTGGCTCGAACACTGGAGAATCCAACTGAACATAGTCAAAACACAAGCCATCATCATAACCAAATCCACCAGACCCTTTCCAGCCAGCCTCACCGTTCCTGGCGCCTGATCCGAATGGACCAAAATCATCAAGTACCTGGGCCTCGTTTACGAAAAACGGCCAGATCGCAGCCACCAACAAGAAAGCCAACCAGCTCCCAGCCAAAGTCTACCGCTTCCTCAACAAGTCCAGTAAATTAACAACACACAACTAGTTGATAATTTACAAAATGATCAACAGGGCCGGCTTCACCTACTCCAGTCCAGCATAGTGCAAAATATCACGTTCCCATAGATCCATCCTTCAGATAGTCCAAAACAAGGTGCTCCGCATCATAGTCAACGTCTCATTGTTCTTTCGCAATAGCCCAATTCACAGTGACAGTAGATATGAGCAATGCTCAGCTTAGATTCCGGGATAAACCACCACACCAACGCCAGAGTCAGAAATGTTTGCGGACTTCCGTCCGACGACGGGACTCGCTACGCAAGACTGTCAGATTCTCGCCCTCAGAATTAGTATTAAGCAAGTAATAATTCCTAAATTATCTTAAGTCTTAGATATTTTAAGTTGTTATCTCATTTATTAGCCCTAGGTTAACTTAATTAAGTTACTACCATATACCAGGTGTACAAGTATGAAATGCGGATTTTTTTTCTAAAAAAACATGTTAAATTCGGAAGAGTGATAAAAAGTGCTTTATTCAAAGTATGCTCCATCGCTTGTTATACATTTTTCCCATCTTTCGGGCAATTTGTGAATACCACGCCAGTAAAAATCTTCCCCTTTTGCTGCGAACCATTCATCGAGCCATGTTTTCACATCTTTGTACGAACTAAAGCCCTGCTCAGCAAGTGAGTGACCCATCGATGCAAACAAGTGGTAATCGGAAGGAGCCAAGTCTGGCGAGTAAGCGGCATGGGGTAGAACTTCCCAGCTGAGTGCTTCCAACGTGTCGCGAACTGGTTTTGCCGTATGTGATGGAGCACTGGCATGAAGAAAAATGACTTTGTGTTGCCTCTTTCAGTATTCTGGCCTTTTTTTAAGCAGCGAATGGTCCAAATCGGTCAATTGTTATTGGTAACCTTTAGTATTAACCGTTTCTCCAGGTTTTAACAGCTCATAATAGACCACGCCTCTCTGGTCCCACCAAACACAGAGCATCGTCTTTCTGCCAAAGCGATGCGGTCTTGCGGTCTTGCGGCCGATGTGGATGGTGTGCCTGAGTCTACCCACGATTTTTTGCGCTTGGGATTCTCAAAATAAATCCACTTTTCATCCCCTGTAACTATACGGTGCAAAAACGACTTCCCTTTGTACCGAGCGAGCAAAATGTCACACGTGTTTTTGCGCTTTTTTCCATTTGCCTGTCGTTCAACTCATGTGGTATCCATCTACCGGTCTTCTGAATCTTTCACATCTCTCGTAGCCGATTGGAAACAGCTTGTTGACTAACGTCCAATTGCTCGGCGAGTTGTTTTTGTGTTTGCGAATCATCTTCGTCCAACAATGCTTGCAATTCCACATCTTCGTATTTTTTTGGCGGTTTTCCACGTTTCTTGTCTGCAACATCGAAGTCACCACTTTTGAAACGCCGAAACCATCATTCACACGTATCTTGCGATGGAGTATGTTCACCGTAACCGGTATGATTCAACAGCAGTTTTCTTCAAATGAAAACAAAAAATTAATGCTGTCCGCGAATGCTCTTTGTTCGGTATAAATTTCGACATATTGAACACAACAACACAACACTATGCACATACTTTTCCAATTTATCACTCGTGCGCGTCTGACACTTGTTGATGACACAACAAAATGGCGCAGTTTTAAATCTTTATAGCACAAACTGCATTGGTGCACCATCTGTTGTCTGAAGTCCGCATTTCATACTTGTACACCTGGTAAATATCTTAAGACCCAGTAGTTATGCATAGCCCTGCCTAGTTTATTCTTATTATTATTATTTTATATAAATGATTAGAGATAACTTGGAACACGACAAAACAGTGATGGAGAATATTATTTTTTATTATTCACTAAATCTAAACAAAAAAATTGTGGAAAAACGCCGAGTAAAAGTGTCTAGAGTAGCGCTTCCTCGCACTTTTTCAATCTAAAACCTATACTCACCTAAACAAACTCGAACTATCCCGACCTAACCCGAACTAACCTAAATAACAGAAGGTTAGTACGGGTTATTTTTTCAATTTTTGTCAATTTAGCGATATTGGACAATCACTGTTAGTTTTGTAAAAAATAAACGAATTAGATATTCGGCTGATCAATCGCCCCCCCCCCCCCCCCCCATATTAATCTAATTTAGCTCCCTGGAATTATTCCCAAACTAAAAAATAAAAATGTAATAAATGTTTTCGAACAAGTTTGTGATCGAAGACGAAGAATTTTTTTCAAAGATATAGAATTACTACACTACATGTATCAAGTTGAATGTAGAAAAAATAGCTTGAGTAAACAATTTTTTTTGTTGAAATTTGCTTTTTCTTTCTACGCTAGGCTAGAAACGTATCCATATGCCCTTGTTGGTGTAACATAAATTCGAAACTCATGAAGTAACGAAAACTATATAGATATTTGTACGAAAGATAGAAATTCAATTAGAATATTCACCTCCTTGGACGTAATATTTCTCAGAACCTAATCTGATCATAAGTTTGTTAAATAACTGGGCCATTTGAGCTGGGCCCATTCCTGGTCTGACTGCAGCATCAGAAAATCCATAGCCTGGCAATGACGGGGCAATTACTTCAAAAACAAAGTTGGATCCTAAAAGTATAAAAATTTAAATTAAAAAATCATAATTACATAAAAAAAAATGAGATGTTACACAAAAATAACCGGTCCAGTGCAAGTTAAACTTGCGCAATTAGTATTCCGTACGTAGACTGGTTTTAAAATTAAAAATTGGGTTATTTAGGTATAAAATAATCAGTGACTTCACAAAACACACCCCCAAATGAGTTTTCAACAAAGTTTGTTTCCAATCTGAAAACTGAACTTTTTGTTTTTTTTTATATATCAGATAAATTATTAAAGGTAATGCACTCGTGATAATTTTCGTTCAATCTACACTCTGTGGAGAATATTCCAGAGATTTTTCAAAATTTTTTGATCAGTACTTTTCGAGATAAGGGGGGGGGACAGCGATTTTTCGCCATTTTTTAAAAAATAGTACACAGAAAAGTGTGCGCAAGTATTACATTATATATATATATATATATATATATATATATATATATATATATATATATATATATATATATATATATATATATATATATATTACTCGTGTTTTCACAAGCAATTTTTTTTTTCACTTCCGATTTCACCCCCCCAAAACTAACCCCTAAGTCAAAAGTTAACTTTTAAAACTGCACGGGTCTAATGAGGCCATCAATTCCTCTGTTATTACCAAATTTCAACTTTCTATGACAAATGGTTTAGGAGAAAAACGGATGTCACAGACAGACGGGCGGACAGACACCGAAGTCATCTTATAAGTGTTCCATACGGAACACTAAAAATATTTTTTCAATTCAAGTGTAACATTGCCTAAACGTATAGTTGTTAAGCCAAAAATACAGCTAATTTCGTTCTAAACAATTAGTTTTTGATTGAGCAAACATGTTCTTAAGACAAGTTTGGAGCAAATACATAATTTTGAGAATTTCTTATACAGACCATATTACTAACGAGGATGTCTTACGTCGCATGAACAAGAGAGTGGAAATTATGGAAACTGTTGAAGTGGGAAAATTGGAGTGTTTAAAACATATATTTAGAAATGCCCACAGATATGGATTACTACAGTAAATACTCCAAAAGTATATGGAAAAAGGGAACCAGCATGGAGACGCATCTCCTGGCTAAACAATCTGCGAAATTGGTTCTCAACAAATACTACTCGTCTTCTCGGAGCTGTAGTGGATAAAGTAATAATAGCAAGAATGATTGCCAACATTCGGACCAAATAGGCACTTTAAGAAGAACACATATCCAAATCATAAGAATATTTTGTCTTAATAATAATAATAAGTGATATGTTCTCGATTAGAACTTCGTTTTTGTGAAGCAAGGATACTCTTACCTTTTTGCGATGTTGTCAATAGTGGTATCATTTCATAAAATTCTCTGACAGATCCAGGCCATCCATGCAAAATTAGTAGAGGTAAAATCTGGACTCCTTGAGGGACGTTCTTAGGTTTGACGTGTAGAAAATGTATATTTAAACCCTAAAAGATATATTCATCTATATAACACGAGAAGTTCACAAAATCCAAGAAAATAGCGCCTGAACAATAATATTTTCTCACACTAAGTAGCTTTAGCTTATTCCATCCATAGTCGGATGTAAGCCTCCCCAAGTTGTCTCCAATGAGCTTTGTTGTTTGCTTTTTGCATCCAATCGTGTCCGGCTAATCTTTTTATGTCGTCCGTCTATCTTGTCTGTGGTCTACCTCTGCATCTTTTGTTTTCTCTAGGTCTCCATTCAACTATACGACGTGTCCATCTGTTATCATTCATCCTTGCGACATGCCAGCCCAATTCCACCATAATATACATGTTCGTTGTATTACATCTGTCACTTTTGATCTTCTTCGTATCTCGATGTTAGGAATACGATTTTGGAGTCTACTAGTCTCTTCTCCATTGTTCTTTGGGTTACCTGGAGTTTATTTGTTATACTTTTACTTAAAGCCCACGTTTCAGTGCCATATGTTAATACCGGCAGTACATATTGATTGAATAATCTGGCTTTTATTGTATTTGGGATGTCTAATTTAAATGTAGATTGTAACATTCCGAACGCAGACCAAGCTAACAAAACTCTTCTATCGAAGTCAGCCTTTAGATTATTTTGGTCCTAAATATATGAATGTTTGTACCTTTCCTATTCTTTCATCTTATATTAATAGTTCCTGGCTGTTATCTTCACTTTCGTTGTTCAAATCTTTGGTTCTGGTGAAGTTTATTAGTACTCCTTTATTTTCCCACTCTAATGATTTGAACATGTCTTCTAGAGACAACGTTAACAGCTTTGGGGATATCGAGTCGCCTTATCTAATTTCTCTTATCGAGTCGCCTTATCTAATTTCTCTTACAATATGACAAACTTAAACCGTACTTTTACTTGATTAGGCTACAATTTTTACTCACGATAACATATTTCACTTCAATGCGAATATTTTAGGTGCTTATTTTTTTGAATTTCCTTTTCCTTTTCTCTGTTAAGTTTCTTGTATAGCTTTTTCTCCGATGTGATGGATTTTGTTGTTATCTATGAAGCGACCAACAGTAATCACCCTTCATGTTGATATTCCACCGTCCCTGGTATCGTTTCTCCATCTCCTTTATGTCCTGATGCAACCGTTTTCCCTGGTCTTGTGCAAGAAGTGGACTTTGAGGCTCATCAGACAATCCAGAGTTTTGAACTTGTCTGCCATATTAGCTACGATTGGTTCATAGTTAGGGTCTTTCACATTGCCCAAAAACTTCTTTAAATGATATCCAAGTCTCCTTTTCCTTTGTAATCATCTTTGCTTCAAAGTTGGAATCGAACATCATTTTACGAATATCAGGCCCAACGAAAACCCCTTCTTTCAGTTTGGTTTCTGATAAATGAAGAAATCTTTTACAGAAATATTTAAAACATTCACCTTCTTTAGGCAAGGCTTTCACAAATTGTTTTATTAAGCCTAACTTGATGTGTAGTGGAGGTAGAAAAATTTTTTTGGGTCTACTAAAGTTTTATGCAAAATGTTCTTCTTGCCAGGTGTTAAAGTTTTTCTTACGCACCATTGTTTTTTGAACCAATGTTAATCCCTTGCTCTGCTGTCCCACTCACATATAAAACATGGAAACTTTGTAAATCCCTTTTATTGACCAAGAAACATGGGGACAACTTTTAAATCTCCACATAGTATCCAATCGTGAGCTGGATAGTTAATTTTCTGTAAAATCATGTTAAGATTTTCGTAAGTTTCCTTCATATGGACTGAATGAGCAACAGGCAGTGAAGCATAAGTATTCGTGTAACACACCTTTTAAATTAGTTCTTGACGATTCTATAAAAAGCCTCCAATCTTCCTTCTTGTACTCAATGCTAAATTCGTTCATTAGACTACCAATATTATGACAGTAAACCAAATCCTCTTCCTACTTTAAAAACTAAGCAAACTGTTGATATCTTGTTCTATAATGGTAAATAGATGTTCCAGATTCCAATAAATGTTTTTCTTTCAGCCCAGAACCAAGCAATTCTACTTTTTCCTTAGTCAAATCCAAATCTCTCACTAAATCATTTAACTCAGCTTGTGTAAACAACTGTGGTTTTAAATTTTCTAGAGAACATTGAAACTCATCATCATCCGGTCGACTTTCATTAAATTCGGGACTGGACTGTAAAACGTCATCGATAGACTGAGGTAGCTCAGGGACAGGAAGTCCCGGTCTATGTCCTACGGGCCTTTAGCTGAAGTAAAGGATAGACAATTACTTTCTTATTTTTGGAGTTATATCCAGAAACATCAACGCTGCAAAAATAATAATCATTTGAATGATTTTCTTGCTCTCTCCATACCATAGGTACTGCAAATCTAAAAGCTTTCTTTTCTTTCTTATACCATTTCCTAAAATCCTCGGCACAAACATAACATACTTTGTGAGGAGCCCAACATTTTTCTTGATTACCGATTTCTACACCAAAATATGCAAAGTATAATTTTTTTACAAAGTTAGTAATGTTTCTTTGATGTTTTTTAACTACAAACTCACCACATATATAACAAAAAGTGTTGGGAGAGTTTTTACAACCACGATTAGCCATACTTTGAGTGTGAATTAAAGCACATGGGTTAAACACTGCAATGCGAGGTTATATTAACTGGAAGCTGTGACATTTATCGGAACTTCCAACCTAATAACATTTGATTTTACTGCCAACCTTATAAAATTATGATTTTATTGCCAAAATTCGAATGATAAAAAATAAACTCTTCACATTTTGAAAATTAAAATGTGAAAAATTGGTGGGTGATACGACTTTTTTATTATTATTTTCGGACTCAGCACACCAAAAAACATAGGAATCAGGTAAAATTATTAAAAAAAGTTTTTTCATCGTGGGCCTGTGTTATTTGTAATGTGGCATTTTTAAATTGTTGTGTATCTTTCATCGACTCTGCTATTACTTAAAGCGTTAAGGACTGCCTATATCTCTACAGAATCAAATGCTTTTTCGTAGTCAACCATCGCTATCTAAAAGGTGACTTTATATTAATTTGCTTTTTCCACTAGTAACCCAATTGTTTGAAGATGGTCCAAAATGCTGTATCTCCGTCTATATCTCGCTTGTTTACGTGATTGATAAGTGTCCTAATACTACAACTCAGTATTTTACACAAAAGCTATTTTATAGTGAAATATTAATAAAATGATTAAAACCTGGGAAACAATGCATAATACGCTATTTAAGAACCCCCACTTCTTTCAGCAATTTTTCCTAAAAAAATTAAAAGTTGTGAAGTTAATTTTCAAACTCCTTGACTTGTATAACCCTAAAACGGTAATATACAAGATATATGCGAAGCTCCTAAGATACCTATTTTACCAGAAATAATATGATGAAAATTTTTCCATTATTTCAACCAGAAAACTTGGAAAAATTCTTATAATTCAGTATTTATGGACTGCCATCTCTTTCCGCTCTGTTCCTATATTAAAATTAAGAATGTGTACCTAATTTTTGGGTTCTTCGACTCCGAGAACCCTGAAAAGGACATATAACAAGATTTACCTGAAACAACCCATCTAATCTCCTCTCTCACTCCTTTAACTAATAATATGTTTTACCATTAATAATTATGTACAAAATTTATTTATTATCTCGACAGAGACCGGCAAGAATTAACATATTACAATTAAAACCTCGACGCTCACCCCTTTCTTCTGAAGCGATATCGCCGAAGAACTGTAGGTTTCAAGCCACTTTCTACGGTCGATAAAATCGCCTTTTTAGAAAGTATCCTATTGGAAAGTATTATATTTCAATAATATTCTACGAAAATTTCAAAATAAGATTTCAAGTACTTTCGAAGTTATAGACGATTATAGCGCCAAGTTTAAAGATAGGCCAATCGACCGCGCGGCGTGCCAACTTACCTTTCGGCCGTTTACAAAGATTTTGCTCTGCCTGCGTCGTGGAGTCGCTGAAGTGGACAATTTTTGCGGCCTGATGGATTTAGGAACGGGCTTTTATGAAACATTAAAATCATCGAAAATTTTAAAATCGCACGGAGAGGCGAAATAACACTTGAGAGCGAGGCATATGAGGAGTCGGAAGGAGTTTTGTATGCAGGAGGCATAGCTGATTGAATGTAAGTAGATTTTATATGTGAAAATTCGTTTCTCAAACCTTTAAACGTGTTTTTCTCAAGACAACTTTTTTATAGTCGGCGTACACGATAACTTAAAAACGATTTAACGGATCGGTTTGAAACTTTAATATATTCTTCTACACAACAATAGCCCCAGTATAAACTAAAATAAAAAAGATTGTTTACTTTTTCCTCAATTTTTAAAGTTTTTTTTTTACGAAAAAAAATGCTATTTTTGAGACCAGCAACTTTGGAGGTCCATGATTTTATAAATTTTTGCTCAATCAAAATAATCGTAGTCAATACTGGGGCGCCACAGTACTTTTTCTAAGGATATATACATTTTTTTTTCAGATGTTCCAGTGAGCCGCAATCGTGCACGCCAGCAGATGAAAATGTTTGACGTCGCGGCGCCCAGCATCATTTTTACTACCAAATGTTAAATATGTCAGTATACTCCTTGACATACACTTTACATTAAAAAAAAAATTAATATCCAACAATTTTCCCAAAAAATGGGGCCCGGCGTCTAAAAATGATCGCCCTGTACATTAGTGACTTTCAGCGTGTTAGACATATTAATCCTTACATGATACACTTTGGTAATACACCGATTTCACGCTAGTCATGTCTGCTCAGCAAGTGCGTGACCCATCGATGCAAACAAGTGGTAATCGGAAGGAGCCAAGTCTGGTGAGTAAGCCGCATTTGGTAGAAATTCCCAGTTGAGTGCCTCCAACGTGTCGCGAACTGGTTTTGCGTATGTAATGGAGCATTGTCATGAAGAAAAATGACTTTGTGTTGCCTCTTTCGGTATTCTGGCCTTTTTCAAGCAATGAACGGTTCAAATCGGTCAATTGTTGTTGGTAACGTTTAGTATTAACCGTTTCCCCAGGTGTTAACAGTTCATAATAGACCACGCCCCTCTGGTCCCACCAAATACAGAGCATCGTCTTTCTGCCAAAGCGATTCGGTATTGTGGTCGATGTGGATGGCGCGCCTGGGTCTACCCATGATTTTTGCGCTTAGGATTCTCAAAATAAATCCAGTTTTCATCATCTGTAACTATACGATGCAAAAACGACTTCCTTTTGTACCGAGTGAGCAAAATGTCACACGTGTTTTTGCGCTTTTCCCTTTGCCTGTCGTTCAACTCATGTGGTACCCATCTATCGGTCTTCTGAATCTTTCCCATTTCTCGTCGCCGATTGGAAACAGCTTGTTGACTAACGCCCAATTGCTCGGCGAGTTGTTTTTGTGTTTGCGAATCATCTTCGTCCAACAATGCTTGCAATTCCACATCTTCGAATTTTTTTGGCGGTTTTCCACGTTTCTTGTCTGCAACATCGAATTCACCACTTTTGAAACACCGAAACCATCGTTCACACGAATCTTGCGATGGAGCATGTTCACCATAAGCTTCTCGAAGTGATCGGTATGATTCAACAGCAGTTTTTCTTCAAATGAAAACAAAAAATTAATGCTGTCCGCGATTGCTCTTTGTTCGATGTAAATTTCTACATATTGAACACAACAACACAACACTATGCACACACTTTTTCAATTTATAACTCGTGCGCGTTTGACACTTATTGGTGACACAACAAAATGGCGCAGTGTCAAATTTTTTATAACACAAACTGCATTGGTGCACAATCTGTTGTCTGAAATCCGCATTTCATAATTGTACACCTGGTATATGTGTGTATTTGCATATATTTGTATATATATATATATATATATATATATATATATATATATACATATATATATATATATATATATATATATATATATATATATATATATATATATATATATATATATATATATATATATATATATATATATGAAACTGCGAAAAAAACCCCTATAAAAAATCATTTAAAAAAATTATGTAACATTTTTTTTCTTGTATTTGAAGATTTAAAATATATGTCAGAAAAATCACAGTCTCAAAAAATGTTTTTTTTTAATAATTTATCAGTCCCATAACAATTATTAAAATTTTGGACCGAGAAAGTATAATGTTGTTCCTTTAAGTATTATAAACGCATCAAGTCTGAAGTTGATATCTTATTTCAGTTGAGCATTATCGTGCCAATAGTCCGACAGACAGATAAACAGACCGGCGGAAATCAATGACTATAGTTTTCGTCATTTAGCAACCGTAAAATCTAAAAAAAAGGAAAACTCTCGTGGTGGGCTAAGTTTTTCACAAATACACTACTTCCCTATAGCAAAGCAAGTAAAAATAGTTAATAGTTATGTCCCCCGGGGCGCTATTTGGTGGGATTTCGGATCCTAAACACGAAATAAATCAAAAAGAAAAATGGTGAATTGGTAACTCTAATAGGGTAAGCTTAAAATTGCAAGACGTGATCACATTTGACCTATTTAAAATTTCATATTGCTTTCATTAGCTGTTTCACTGCATACTAACCTGTATACTAGTCTTAAATTGAGGAAATTTATTTAAAAACTCCTGCCTTTCCTTCCAATTGTACTTATTTTTCCAGTAATCGACAACTGTTTTTAAGAGTTCAGTATTTGTGCCATAATTCTGATTAACACCTTCCAAAGAGGGTTGAAATGGTATTGCATTTTTAAGTCTGTATTGAAGATCTTCAATAATCTACAAGAAACAAATTTGTCAACCATGGTTTTTAATTTTTGTTTTGATTTTTTGTCTCTCTATATAGATTTCAACATATCACATTATGAAAAACTTTTTAGGACACCCTATACATATATTTATATATATATATATATATATATATATATATATATATATATATATATATATATATATGTATATATAATACATTAAAATTCCGGGTTTCAGTCCGTTCGTCTAACAATGAATTTGCACGACGTTTCGCCAAAATCTCATTTAGTATTTTCAAGTGTTCTTGCTGCTGCTGCTACTCGATACTATGATCTTGCTGCTGCTGCCGCTTGAGGCTAACTCTAGCTAAAGCACGACGTTTCGTCAAAATCTCATTTGGCATTTTCAAGTGCTCTTGCTGCCGCTGCTACTCGATACTGTGATCTTGCAGCTGCTGCTGGCGCTTGAAGTTGACTATAACTCTAGAGCTAAAGCAAGTTAGGTTCAAGCGACAGCAGCAGCAAGATCACAGTATCGAGTAGCAGCAAGAGCTGGCTGACAAATGGCGAAATGTCATGCAAATTCATTGTTGGACGAAAGGATTGAAACCCGGAATTTTATTCTGTTACATTCCACCATCCGTGAAACTTCATATATATATATATATATATATATATATATATATATATATATATATATATATGTATATATATATATACATATATAAATATATATATATATATATATATATATATATATATATATATATATATATATATATGTATATATACACAGGGTGTCCCAGTATTCGGTGTACGTAGAGTTACTGTGGGTTTCTGGGATAAAAATATGACCATTTAACCTAACTTACGTAAGTCCAAAAATTCGTAATTTTTGGGATACAGTGTATACTTTGTTGTTGTCATAACTTTTTTATACCACTCTGTATGATATTTTTAATTAAATAGTCGCATTCTCCGCCTTCTCCTGTCTAAAAAAGTTCTCTAGGTAAATATTGCTCCGAGCAACAGTTTCTGAGATAGTGGAATGTTTGTTCCCATTTTTTAACTCCATTGTCAAATTCGCAAATGCATTCCTTCTTATATATCGGGTTTTCCGTTAAGAGCGTCCTAACTTTAAAATTGAATAAAACAAAGAGTTTTTAAGCAAAATTGATTCTGAAACTTTATTTAACGGGAAATTTTATGCCATTTAAGATTTAAACAAGATGTCGCTCAAATGGTCGCCGCTGCTCTTTTTGCAGACACAAATCCGCTTACACAAATTTTCCATGACTTAGGCCAGCATTTCCGGTCTTACGCCGGCTATGGCATGACGAATGTTGGCTTCAAGTGCAACAAGGGTTACTGGTTTGTTGCTGTAAACTTGTGATTTAATGTGGCCCTAAAGAAAATAGTCCAAAGGCGTTAAATCGCACGATCTCGGCGGCCAAGCAGTAGGCCTATTTCGTGAAATTAATGACTCACCGAATTTCGCACGCAATAGAGCCATGTTTGGGCCGAAAATATGGGGCAGTGCGCCATTCTGTTGGAAATAAAAGTCGTCTGCGTCCATTTCGTCAAATTCTGGGAGAAATATTCCTATAGCATGCAGTTATTTTGGAGTAATCGAGTAATTTTGGACACTTTCCAAGCGTTCTTTTAACATGAAACGATTCATGAGTGAATGGCAAGCCTTACTAAATACAACTGATATCAGACGTCAAACATCTGCCAACCAACATGGCCGCGATTTGCTGTCAAAAGTCGAACATCCCTAATAGAACATCTAATATATATTATTATTGTTGTTAGCCTTATATATATATATATATATATATATATATATATATATATATATATATATATATATATAATACATTAAAATTCCGGGTTTTAATCCGTTCGTCTAACAATGATGTTCGCCAAAATCTCATTTGGCATTTTCAAGTGCTCTTGCTGCTACTGGTACTCGATACTGTGATGTATGTTGCTCCGAGCAATTACCAAGTTTTTTAGACAGGAAAACGCGGAAAATACGAATATTTAATTAAAAATATCATATAGAATGGTATAAAAAAAGTTAGGATAATTTAAAAGTATACACAGTGCGAAAAGTGGCGCCCCCTACAATT
This sequence comes from Pachyrhynchus sulphureomaculatus, assembly GCA_019049505.1. Classification (NCBI taxonomy): domain Eukaryota; kingdom Metazoa; phylum Arthropoda; class Insecta; order Coleoptera; family Curculionidae; genus Pachyrhynchus; species Pachyrhynchus sulphureomaculatus. The sequence goes on from CM032451.1 coordinate 5,783,803, forward strand.
TACAACAAAACTGTAAGCTGATTTCGATTTCTCATCTCACAAAACCCTTAGCACCGAATCTTGTACAAATAGTACAATTATTAAGAAAGCTACTTAAGAAATTCTAAAATAAAAGTATAACTTTGACACCCTGTATATCAAAAATTACGAATTTTTTGACTAAGGTAAGTTGGGTTAAATGGTAAATGTTTTCATCCCAGAAATCCACAATAACCCTATATACACTAAATACTGGGACACCCTGTATATATAATAAAATACATATCCTTACCTCATTTGGTACGTCAATTTTAAATGGTTTGATAGTTGTATCTTCTTTTTGGGCCTTACCGGGTCCCCACCATTTTTCTTCAAGTTTCGGTACCGGTATTTCTGTATTTAATTTCACGTAAACATAAACACCACCTAATAGTACGATAGTTGCAAATATTTTACCAACAACACCCATGTTACACGCAACAAAATTAGTTTATTTGCCTAATATAACGAGTATTAAAACTGTGTATTGATGAGGTAATTTTTAAAAAACGCTTGTAAATTTTTATATATCACTTCTATATCGTTATTTTAACAGATAGCGGGCTATTTTAAACCTCGAGATGTACAAAGTACAAGATGGTACAAGGTTCGGTCAAATCTTTTCTGTAAAGTATATAGAGTAGTACCCGAACTATTTAATAAATAGCTAACAGAATGATTACTTTGCAAAAACTTGTCACTATCTGGAGATCAATGTTTATAAACTTGTGTTTTTATGATTTGCATTTTTAGACAAGCAGTACCGGTTCCATATTGGGTCGACAATATATTTTATATAAAAAGCCGTATGAATAATTAATTCTATGCTCGTCAATCATTACTTAAGTTGGAATTGCCAATGAAAAATCACTTGAGTTCTTGAGTTGCAACTTAATTATTGAAATTATTTTAATACCAAATACTCAAATTGAATTTTGTCGGGTTTTGGATGCGTACTATGGGCAGTGGGCAGAAAAATGAGGCGGAACGTAGATATTTGTTTATCGTTGTTGATCTATTTTGTTCTTTTTTTCAGTAGTGAATAGAATGAATACGATGTCTCGTGTAAACAAGAATATTTAACAGTTACCAGGTGTACAAGTATGAAATGTGGATTTTTTTCTAAAAAAACATGTTAAATTCGGAAGAATGATAAAAAGTGCTTTATTCAAAGTATGCTCCATCGCTTGTTATAGATTTTTTCCATCTTTCGGGCAATTTGTGAATACCACGCCAGTAAAAATCTTTCCCTTTTGCTGCGAACCATTCATCGAGCCATTTTTTCACATCTTCGTACGAACCAAAACGCTGCTCAGCAAGTGCGTGACCCATCGATGCAAACAAGTGGTAATCGGAAGGAGCCAAGTCTGGTGAGTAAGCTGCATGGGGTAGAACTTCCCAGCTGAGTGCTTCCAACGTGTCGCGAACTGGTTTTGCTGTATGTGATGGAGCAGTGTCATGAAGAAAAATGGCGTTGTGTTGCCTCTTTCGGTATTCTGGCCTTTTTCAAGCAGCGAACGGTTTAAATCGGTCAATTGTTGTTGGTAACGTTTAGTATTAACCGTTTCCCCAGGTTTTAATAACTCATAATAGATCACGCCCCTCCGATCCCAAAATACACAGAGGATCGTCTTTCTACCAAAGCGATTCGGCCTTGCGGTCGATTTTTTGCGCTTGGGATTCTCAAAATAAATCCACTTTTCATCCCCTGTAACTATACGATACAAAAACGACTTCCTTTTGTACCGAGCGAGCAAAATGTCACACGTGTTTTTGCGCTTTTCCATTTGCCTATCGTACAACTCATGTGGTACCCATCTACCGGTCTTCTGAATCTTTCCCATCTCTCGTAGCCGATTGAAAACAGCTTGTTGACTAACGCCCAATTGCTCTGCGAGTTGTTTTTGTGGTTGCGAATCATCTTCGTCCAACAATACTTGCAATTCCACAACTTCGTATTTTTTTGGCGGTGTTCCACGTTCCTTGTCTGCAACATCGAAGTCACCACTTTTGAAACGCCGAAACCATCGTTCACACGTATCTTGCGATGGAGCATGTTCACCATAAGCTTCTCGAAGTAATCGGTATGATTCAACAGCAATTTTCTTCAAATGAAAACAAAAAATTAATGCTATCCGCGAATGCTCTTTGTTCGGTATAAATTTCGACATATTGAACACAACACAACGCTATGCACACACTTTTCCAATTTATCACTCACTGACACTTGTTGATGACACAACAAAATGGCGCAGTGTTAAATCTTTATAGCACAAACTGCATTGGTGCACCATCTGTTTACTGAAATCCGCATTTCATACTTGTACACCTCGTAGAATGTTGCACATTAATAAAATACCTTTTAACTGACTGAGCCTACTTATGAGGTACTACGTTGAGTGTGTAGAATCTTTGGCTAAATAACACTACACAATAATTATCAGCACTATAAGTGCGTGCATAACAGCCCTGACAAAACTTTTTAACGCCATTTATGAGACCGGAATACTACTGTCTAATTGGCTGAAATCAACATTTGTCATGATTCTAAAAAAGAACAGAGCAACCAATTGTATTGACCACCGAACAATTAGTCTCATGAGCCATGTTTCAAAAATATTTTTAAGAGTGATACATGGCAGGATATACAGTGTGTCCCAAAAAGTTTTATACAAATTGAGAAAAAGTTTATCTCACACATTATAAAAAAATATATTTTTGATAATGATAAGTTCTGCATCACATGGAAATCCATAATCAAGCATCAAAACTGTAAAATATTTAATGGTATACTAGAAAAAATAAAAAATAATGATTTATAATGAAGAGTAAAATGTGTTTTTAACAGATTTGCAACAATTACATCCATAATAAACTGTATTTAAATTTAAACACACTTTACTCTTCATTATAAATCATTATTTTTAATTTTCCCTATATACCATCAAATATTTTAAACTTTTGATGCTTAATTATGGATTTCCAAGTAATATAGAACGTTTTTTACCAAGAATAAATCTTTTTGTAACATGGAAGATAAACTTTTTCTCCATTTGTATAAAACTTTTTGGGGCACACTGTATAATAAACTTGAAGAAAGGATTGCGAACAGTCAGTATGGTTTTCGAAACGAATTAGGGACTAGAGAGACACTATTTGGTATCCATGTGTTATTCCAGAGATGTACCGATGTCAACCAAAATGTGGTCCTTTGTTCAATTGACTTTGAAAAAGCCTTTGACAGGGTGCGCCACGAAAAACTACTAGATATTTTAAAAACGACCGGTATAGATGACAAAGATATTCGTATCATCGTCAATTTGTATTGGCATCCAACAGCTGAAGTACGGTTGAAGCAACAACTATCGGATGGGTTATATTCTATAGGTCTTGTTCTTCAACCTTTTTTCGGAGGTGATATTCAATGAAGCACTCACTGATACCACTGAAGAATTCAACATCCACGGCGTAAACATAAATAGCATCACTACTCAATATATATCACCACTACACCAAACACTTTATTTTTGCACTAGACGCGCGTTTTGCTGACTATGTTAGCTTCATCAGGCGGAACTAATGGCATAGGTGAGGCCATCAGTTCCGGTCAAGTAACCATTAGATGAGACTAAAAGGAATAGGCCCTCTAGGTCTTTATTTAAACTACTTTTACATTTCATAATTTCCATACTTTCGTATGCGTACAACAACTCCTATCGGTATGATGAGCTTCAAAGGCATGTTCGTCAATGCTCGACTTTTCTACTCCACTGTATTTTAAATTTGCCAAATGTTCTTTAAAACGTGTTTTAATTGACCTAGTTTGCCCAACATACTTTTTGTCGTAATCATTCCGACTAATTTCATAAATTCCACTTTTCTTACCATTAGGAATCTTGTCTTTGGGATTTCCTAATATATTCCCAGATTGTCTGATGACTTATAGACTAAGGTGAGGCCTACCTTATTAAATACCTTATTAAGTCCCTTGCTATATTTCGGATTATATGGTATGGAGATATACTTGATCTTATTTTCTTCGCGTGTAAAGAAGATAGAATTTTAAATATTTAACCTGAACTCATGTCCATTTAGTAACTTGTTTACTAGGTCATCGTCATAACCATTATCTCTAGTTATATTTCTAATACGATTCCTTTCATTATTGAAGTTAACTCTACTCAAAAGAACTTGAGAATTTACCATTAAATACTTTTGCTGTGAAGTATTCTTTAGAATTCATTAATAAAAGAAATAAACTAGTTCTTAATGAAGGTGAAATCGTAATTTCTTTTGATGTCAGTTCCTTGCTTCTAAGTGTGCCAGTACCACAAACTTTACAATATCTCGAAGAAATACTTGATATGAATGACTTTGAGGACGAAATTATTCATGAATACTTAATATTATCTAAACTTTGTAAGAAACAAAATTATTTTCAATATAACAGTCAATTTATGTACAGAAAGAAGGAACAACTATCAGTAATCGCTTATTACCTTTCATAATCAATTTATTCATGAGTAAGTTTAAAACTGAAGCCGGTCAAGAATTTGAGTATTTCCCAAGGGTATGGTATAGGTATGTGGATGATGTTTTCGCGATTTTTGATAAAAAGAAAGCATGCCTATTCTAGTTATTTTAATTATTAAAAATAATAATAGGTTAGAATTCGATATCTATAGAAAAGACACAGTAATGGATAGATATATTCTTAATGATTCATTTCATTGCAAACAACCCAAATTAGCCGCATTACATTTTTTAGTTCATCGCTTGGTCACTTTTCCTCCGAATAGAGTAAATTTCAATAAAGAAAGGAATCCTACTAGAAATATAACTCGAGTTAATGGTTATGACGATGACTTAGTAAATAAGTGATTAAATAGCCATAAGTTCAGGTTAAATATTCAGAATTCCACCTTTTTTATACGCGAAGAAAATAAAACCAAGTGTGTCTCTATACGAAGTAATCCGAAATATAGCAGGGGACTCGATAAGGTATTTAATAAGGTAGGCCTCAAATTAGTCTATAAGTCATCAGACAATCTGAGGAAAAAAATGACAAGTGGAATTTATGAAATTAGTTTTAATGATGGCGACAAAATGTATGTTAGGCAAACAAAGAGATCAGTTAAAACACATTTAAAATACAGTAGAACAGAAAAATCTTGCATTGCCGAACAGGCCCTTGAAGCTGATCATACTGTAACATTACATAATCTAAGATTAATTAACAACGTATCTGATAGGAGATTGTTGAAAGCATACGAAAGTATGGAAATTATAAAATGTAAAAGTAGTTTAAATAAAGACAAAGGGCTTATTCCTTATAGTCCCCTCTACTGGTTACTTGACCGGAACTGATGGGCTCGCCTATGCCATTAGTTCCGCCTGAGTAATTCAAGTGTTAGGCTAAGTATAAATAGGGTAGATTTGTAGTTTAGCTTTAGTCAATCATCTCTCCTGATGAAGCTAACATGGTTAGCGAAACGCGCGTCGTTCGAGTGCAAAAATAAAGTGTTTAGTGTAGTGGTGATAAATACTGAGTGTGCCAAAGATTCCACATTCCCAACATAAATAACAGCAATATCAACGACCATTGGGACTCGACTGTGGAAGTCAAAATTCAAATAGAGGCGGCCCAAGCCTGAGAGTGACGCGAGTCACGAAGCCTAAAAGTTACTACTCCAAATTTTTTTACATTTGTCCGTGAACTTTTGGAACCCACCACGTATATTGACGGATCTTAGTGTTCGTTTTGAACCAAAATTAAGTTTCGTGGAGTACTTTCATAAGGAGTTTTTTAAGGTAGGTCGTACAATTGGCTTCAATGTGCCCAATCGTACAAGTTTTAATGTCCGCAAAGTTCGAACTAATCCGGAACGTGGATTCGAATATAACATTTTTCAGGTTAAGTCAGGTGCAATTCGGACTTGTGCAATTAGTGTTCCATACCGTGATTGCTTTTGAAATAAAAACTTTTGTTACGAGGGTATAAAATGATCAGTAACTTCATAACACACACCCCAAAAGAGTTTTCAAAAATCAATATCTAGGATTCGGACACAAAATTTTGTGTGTGTGAATTTCTATATCTTTAAGAAAATTGCACAACACATTACCTTTCAAAGTTCTGTCTCTAGTAGAACTAGTATCTTTTATCATTTATATAAGCCTAATGCTATTCAAATGGGGAGATAGACTATTATTAATTCGTTCCAAATTTATGTTAAAATTTCCCACAATAATTACACAAAGGGGCAAAATTGGACGAAATCCCAGACCCTGAGACTAGAGTGTACTTCCCCAAAGGTTTTTGGTACGCTCAATCCAAATGTGACCTCAGAATTGCTCCATCACGTCAGATTTTTTAAATATCCTAACCTAAAAATGCAAAAAACTCGGTTTTTCGCTATATTCGGGTTTATATTACACGGTGAATTAATTTTCCTCCACAAAACTCGTTGCGGCTTATAAAAGTTAGTATTTTTCAGGATCTAAGAAAGTGATTTGGCAAATTGATGCAATAAAAACATTAAACGACCGTTAGGATCTTCGCACTATATATATATATATATATATATATATATATATATATATATATATATATATATATATATATATATATGTATATATATATATATATATATATATATATATATATATATATATATGTATATATATATATATATATATATATATATATATATTTATTTATTTATTTATTTTATTTTATTTATTTATTTATTTAAATACAACTATCCTACAGAACAATCCAATTATAGGATAGGAACATTCAAATATAACATGTACAAATAGATAAGTATTTATCAAATTAGTATTTTAATAATTCTAATAACTACACTACAAGCTAAAGAAAAACAAAAATAAAAAGAGACCGACCTAATCCACAGTTAAACATGACCTACGTAGAGATGTCATACTGCAACAGAAAATATCAACCATATGTTTGACCCTTTCATAATTCATGCACATAACGTATATCGGCGAGTACATCAACAAGTTTGTTCTTGGAACAGGCATGTAGAAAAAGGAATGGTTTAGGCGAGCGTGTGTAGATGGCACACGGAACCTAATACTTGAGAGGGTGCAAGGGCATTCAATTCTGTTGTTCAAGATTTTATATAAAAACAAGATTGTAGCATATTCTCTACGCCGAGAAAGGCTAACAATATTGAATCTTCTTAATAGAACATCATTAGGGAAACCCAATGGTGGATAAATACCATCTAATTTAAACCAGAGGAACTTCACAAATCGTCTTTGGATTTTTTCAATATGATATATATATATATATATATATATATATATATATATATATATATATATATATATATATATATATATATGTGTGTGTGTTTTGACGAATGTTCTCACAGGTTTGAAATGTAGTAGTGGTTTTTTGGGTATCCCGTGTTAGCTTAAAGTCCCTTGATGGACGGTTTCGCTGACATTTCGATGGAATCTCATCCATCTTTTTCAAAGCGTTGATCACTGATCGGTGTTTTGGCGTTGTGAATGCGAATGTGACATTCAACGCCAAGATACCGACCGGTGATCAACGCTTTGAAAAAGATAGATGAGATTCCATCGAAATGTCAGCGAAACCGTCCATCAAGGCACTTTAAGCTAACACGGGATACCCGAAAAACCACTACTACATATATATACACCTCCGTTTCAATCTAACATTTTATTGGCTACTTCGTGTTTATAAATATAAAAGAATATTCTTCATTTTATCTGCAGTATTATACTTTAACACTGTGTATTATAAAGATCAATGTGTGTCTTAAAATGTCCGAAGCCCTTTCCATCAGAAGCCGCGAATGTGTGCCCGTTGAGGCAAAAGTGTTAGGGAAAAGTGTTTATTTAAAGTTAGTGAAGCGAGGCCAAGAAAAGTACTTTTCATTGATGTAGACATCACATTTAACAAGCATCCCTGACAGTACAGTTTGGAAAATTGTAAATAATTGGATAGCGCCTAAAAAACGCGAAAAGACAAAGATCTGTTGAAATGTATTGATTTTTGTCAAGAAGACTTAATCCGCCGCAAAATTTATGAAATGTATGCAGAACAAAAAGTTCCTACGTTATTGTCACTTTCACGGAGGTTATCCGAGGATAGTTGTGACATAAAATGTTCCACTACAACTTTATGGCGTATTCTTCGTCATTTAGGGTTTTTGTTAAAAAAAAATAGACAAAAGGCAAGTTATAATGGAATCACGGCGCTTACAACAAGTCAGAATGGAATATCTTAAAAAAAATAAATACAGCTAGATCGGAAAATCGAACGATAATCTACCCAGATGAGACTTGATATGACACCCACGACACACCCAGTAAAGGATGTATTGATAAATTCAAATGAATGCCACACCAAAGCTCCATCAAATAAAGGTAAAAGAATAACTATTTTACATGCGGGCTCAAAAGAAGGCTGGATACCAGAATGCCTATTTCTAGTACCCAAGAATATTTCATTATTATTTATCATTGTGATACAACCGCTGAATTTTTTGAAGATTGTCTTCAAAACAAATTAATGCCGAATATACTATCGAATAACTGTATTGTGATAGATAATGCATCCTATCATAGTCGCCAAATGAATAAGGTACCAAGTTCCACCAGTAGAAAAAGGGAAATACAAGCCTTTTTGTGCGAACGTGACATATATTTCCATGAAAGTTATACAGTTAAACAATTATTAGAAGTTTTAAAGTTACAATTTTTCAAAGGAATATGTTTGTGATAAAATTGCAAAGGAAGCAGGGCACGAAATAATTCGGGCTTTTTTTTTTTTATTTATCTTTAATGCGATCGAGTTGATATGGCATAAACTAAAGTCTATTTTACGTGCTCACAATAATACATCCACTTTAAACAGTAGTGTGATTGAGTTGATAAAGACAGAAGTCAAAAATGTAACCGTTAAAAACTGTATTCAACACGTCAAAAAAATTAAAAACTCATATAGATGTATGTACATAAATATAAATAGTTTAGAACCTGTAAAATAGTAGCGATAGCGAAATTGAATTAGATATTAATTAATAACTCAAATTGTAACAAATGTACGCGAGGACACTGTACACTGTTTTAATATATTTGTGTAATTACTATATTGTGTATTATTCAGTACACTTATCACAATAAAATTTTATATCTAACAATTATACAATCAGGTATAGTGCAGTCCTGCACGATGACTTGTCATTAAACAACCACAAATTAATCACTTTCGAATCTTGTTGAATCTTGAATGGGTATAGGTAGCTAAGTCACTTTCTTAGATCGTGAAAAATGCTATACCATTCCTTCCCATCAAAATGCATTTTAAATTTTTCAGATATCTCAGTTCTTCTCGGATAAATCATCTTTCTAGTAGCAACATTGTTTGTTTCTAATCCGGGTTAGAAACAAACTTCTCGCTTGTCCCAACAATTCCAGGCAGTTAGTCAAAATTTCACCAAATCCACCATACCACCACTCACACGGTCAGATAATTCTATTGTAACGACACCTGTTGAGAAAGCGAACTTGTTGGCCAAACTCTTTACTTCACATTCTACTGTCGACTTCCAAGGAAAAACACCACCTAATATTCCCATAGTGCAGTCAAGGATGCCCGATATTGTCTTCAGACAGCGTATCATAAAACGTATTTTGATGAAGCTACACACCAAAAAGGCTTCTGGCGCTGACGGAATACCTGCCATAGTTCTCAAAAACTGTGCGAGGGAACTAACACCAGTTTTCTGTAGACTTTTCAACCTATCTTCCAGAAAGGGACTATTTCCTTCCTGCTGGAAATGTGCCACAGTTCAGCCAATACCTAAAAAAGGCAAGAAGACCTTGCCAAATAACTACCGACCCATCACACTGCTTTCAATAATATCGAAAGTCATGGAAAAGGCTATCAATCAGCATCATATCTTGAAGGATTCAACATTATTAGCGATCACCAATATGGCTTTCGTAAAAATAGATCAACAGGAGATCTCCTGACTTATGTAACACATGTTTGGACCGTGTTTGGCACGATGGGCTGTTGACTAAGCTACGTTCTTATAGAATGTCTGAAAAGTTCTGTTTGTGGCTCTCATGTTTCCTCAGAGAGCGTTCTTTGCGAGTGGCAGTCGACACCTTCACTATCAACGCCGGTGTACCCCAAGGCTCCGTACTGTCTCCTACTCTCTTTCTCATTTATATTAACGATCTGCTGGAAAAGACCCAGAATCCAATCTACAGCTTTGCAGATGACAGTACACTTATCTCTTCATTCACTTTGAACGCTCGGACATCGGCTACTCAGACGAATATCCGCAGACAGCAGGAAGTCATTCAACTTAACAAAGACCTGGAAGAAATTCTATCTTGGGGTGACAGTAACCAAGTGGAATTTAACGCTACAAAAACCCAGGCGGCAGTTTTTTTCTAAAAAAGTTAACGTTGCTGAACCCGACATAGTTATGTCGGGGCACTCCTTTCCCCTAACATCGTCACTCAACTTGTTGGGCGTTAATTTGGGAGCAAATATGTCCTGGCATTAACATGTTGCAGGCATAGCAAGGAGAGCTTCTCAGAAGTTGGGAATATTATTTCGAACCAGAAAGCTTTACACTTCACAACAACTGTTAATTCTTTACAAAGCTCAAATTCGACCAACTATGGAATACTGATCCCATGTTTGGGGCTCCGCTCCCAAACATACACTGCATCTGTTGGATTCTAATCAGAGAAGAGCTGTTCGTCTGATTGGAGACCCGGAACTGACAGGTGGCCTTGATTCGCTGGAACATAGAAGAACGGTTGGCGACTTGAGCCTATTCTACAAGTATTTTCATGGAAAGTGTTCACAGGATGTGACCCGTTTAATTCCTCCCAGAGCGGTGCATGTTAGAAGTACACGTCACGCTACTAATACTTCACATCCGTATGAGGTTCAGCTTGTTACTCCTCGTACAACGCTTTTCAAGCAGTCGTTTATATGGAGAACATCATCCCTTTGGAATAATTTGCCCAGGACTGTGTCTCCCACCGAGTACAATTTACAGCGATTTAAGAACAACGTGAATCGCTTTATCCGCACACGTGTCGCTCCTGTAGCGCTTTAGGGATTTCCCTGTAGCACGTGTGCTAGAACCATAAAAAAAAAATTGTTTATTTGTTGTCATTTTGTCCCATTTTAATGTACAAGGCTTCTTAATTTTTTTACTTTTAGTAAAAAAAAATTTCAGACAAAAGACGAACGAAATTTTAAGATCAACTTTGATTTTTTAAATGGGAACCCATATTTTTGATGACGTCATTATTTTTCCCTAGCAAAAATACACAAGTTTTGTTCAAAACATTTTTCTCGATAATATTCCGTTCTTAAGTACTTCATTGATAAAAGACATTATACTCCTAATTCCCAAACAAGCATAAAGGCAAATAAACCTAACATAATCTCAGGCGTCGAGAGAAAATTGATAAAGATATTACATTCTCAAATCCTAAAAGAATCAAAATTTAACACAACAGAAAGGCAAACGTAACAAGCTCTTAACTAAATAACTCTAAAGGAATCAAAATTAATAACAGCAGAAATGTACACACCTCAAGCTCTTAAACAAATCACTATAAATGAATCAATATTTGACACAACATAATGGCAAATATCTCAAGCTCTTAACCAAACATAACTAAACGAATCAAAATTTAATACAACAGAAAAGCACTTTTATAAGAAACTTTTATTTCGTACCTGTCATATCAGATCTGTCATTTTGAATTTCTTAAGGTCAGTGGCGAACCATGACTCGATGGGATAAACAGACAACGAATTCAGATTCAGCCTCCCCAAAATAATATAATTACATTATTCTTACCAGCCAGATCAATTTTTGTTTTTTGGGATGGTTGTGACGAAAACGCCAAACTAATTAATTTCAACGGATGATTTCTCCGAGAAGAAATTAAACGCATTTTGAAGGGGAAGAGTAGCACTTTGAAATGCCGCAACGAGTTTTGTGTAGAAAAATTAGTTCGCGGTTTAATATAATCCCATTTCAGGAGCTTTCATTTGACACCCCACTCGATGACCTTGGTAAAAAAAATTCACATTCAATTTCACCCACCAAAACTAACCCCTTAAGCCAAAATTTAACTTTCAAAACTACACGGCTGTACAACTTTCTGCGTCAAATAGTTTCGAAGAAAATCGGCTGTGTGGGTGAGCGTATGTTTTCATTTCAGTTATCGCGTGGAGGAGTTAAGTGTCCTAACCTGTTAATCTAAATAATCTTTTTTCTGCCCAGATAAGACAGTAAACATAGAATGTTTCTCCTACAGGGTCAGTTGCACATGACGAAGACAATTTAGCTATTGCAAGTTGGTTTTCATTGTATCTCTTTAATTTTAAAAATCGTAACATTTATAAAACTTATTTTATTGCATGAATCTTACAAAATAAATAAACAACTATATAAAAAAATTACAATTCTTTGGTGTTCTTAGGTAAATTTCTAACTTTCTGTACAAATTCGAAAACATCTTTTGCTAAAACTTCTGGTTGCTCCAACGCAGCGAAATGTCCACCGTCTTCAAAATCCGTTAAGTGGATCAAGTTTGTGTTAAGGTCTCTCAAAAGGATTTCTGGTGGATAATCAACTTCATGTTCAAATCTATTACAGCCAGCGGGAATTTTAACTGGTATACTAAAAGTTGGAGAAATATAAATATTAATGATAATAGTAATCTAACTACATACACTAACATGAAGTGAAAAGTCCCTAGACTTTCTGATATGATTTTCAGTCAATGTCAAGTCTCAGAAAATTCATGTAAAATTTTCATGACATTTCGTCTATTAGTTTCCGAGTGAGGCTACTTTTAATTTTTGCAAAACGACATTCATTAACAAACGAAAGAATTTCGTACGTTGTTAAAAATTGCTTTTTGATGGAAAATAACCGGTCAAGTGCAAGTTGGACTTGCGCAATTAGTGTTCTAGTGGGCTAAATTAAATGACCTTTCTCTGAATATCAATAAATGTTACTCTATAACCTTTTTAAGACTTGGCAATATAAAAAACAATTCCTATACTATTGAGCATCATAAACTTCAATCTGTGAATTCAATAGAGGATTTGGCGTTGTCTTTGACAGTCAACTTTCGTTCAGGGAACACTATAACCTTGTTGAGGTGAAAGCTTCTCAAATGTTGGGTTTTATTATTCGCACCAGTAGAGATATGTCATTACCGGCACTTAAATTATTGTACTGTTCTTTTGTCAGAAGTCACCTAGAATATGCCTCTACAGTTTGGTCTCCACTTTACAACTGTCATAATGTACAACTTGATAGAATACAAAATAAATTTATAAAATTTAAGTTAGACATGCATAATGATCTAGCAGAAGTGGCAGCAATACTAAATCTGCAATCTTTGGAGTCCAGGAGAGATCGGAGGGATCTAAGTTTTCTATACAAATTGATAAATGGTCTTATGGATTGCCCCTCACTTATTAACAGCATCAACTTGAAGATTCCCTCTAGGACTCTTAGAAAAATGAGCTCTTTCATATACCTTACTCCCGTACAAATTATAATATGCACTCTCCAATCTCGCGCACTCTAACTTATTTAAATTCTCATCCAGATATTGATCTTTTTGTGGGCTCACTCAGTAAATTCTTAAATCTGCTGTGATGACTGTTATTTTTCTATACATATGTGATTATTTGTGATTACCTTATTGTGATTTTATCGAGAACTTATTGTGACTTTTTTTTTATGTTGTTGTCCTGTTTATTTCCTTTTTTACCTGTATTGTATAATTTTAAAATTTTTATTGTAAAATAATGGGGTTTCCCGTATATTGTTTAAAGAAATAAATACTTTTGTAAAATTTCCCCTAGAATCCAAATCTGAGGCCGAAAATATTATTTTGAAAGGAATTGTACGTTAAAATGGCCAAGAAAGCGATAAATAGTAAATTTAGAGCTAAAAATGGCCTGCAAATTGCAATTTCATTTTCCTTTATGTCCATAAAAAAATTCCGATACATTACGAAATCGGTTTCTTGAGTAAAATTTTCCGTAAACTTCGAATCTGAGGTTAAATGGAAAAAATAGTCCATTTAGTAATAAATATCCTTAAATAATTCAAATTAATTTTTCTTTCACCTAAAAAAAATTAGGATGTATGCAGAACTTTCTTTTGTAAAATTTTCCGTAGAAACCGAATTTGATGCTAAAAAATTTTTTTGAATGCAATGGTACGTTAATATGGCAAAAAATGACAAAAAACCAGGAAAGTTCAATTTTTAAAGGTAAAAAAATTTTTTGTGGAGAAGTTAGATTGGGAAAAAAAAAAATTGATTTTTTTTAAAAAAACCCAAATTTAGTCATCTATCAACAGTTCGTCAATTTTTAAAATTTTCGATTTCTTTTTTTTTTTAGAAGGCTAGTGAGGTCCATCACATTTTTTCTTGGGATGATTTATTAAGTAAAACCGGGGAAAAATAAATAAATGTAAAAATGTGGCTTTAAGGGGGAGGGGAGTGGGAGGGGGGCTAAATAAATACCAACAATTATTTTTTTACCCAAAGAACAAATTAAAATGATAAAAAAAAATTTTCGAAGTAGGGCATTTCGACCGCAGAAACTCAGGATACCCTTTAAAAATGTGGCTCCAGACAAGGAGATTTGGAGAAGTGGAATGCGAAACTGAGGCTTATTTTAGAAAACTCGACAAATCGTTTTATATGAAAGGTACCCAAAGGTTGGAAGATCGCTGGAAAAGGGGGATCGCTCTTGAAGAAAATTATGCCGAAGAATAAAATCGATTTTTGGCAAAAACATTGCTTTTCTTCAAAAACCTGGAAACTTTTCACCCCATCTAGTAAAATCGTGGTAGCGAAGGAGAGCAAGGTCGCATATATATTCCAACCCGGATTAAGTTGCTTTATCGTCCTCTGGATATATGGGCCCTCAGTCCTAGAACTTAGGGCGACTCCGGTCCAGCTTTAAATTTTTTAATATATGGATGCGTTTCTGATATTCTTGACTTCTTCTTGATAAAGAATAATTTATAAATCAAGAGCAGCCATTATGTATCTCCTCGTTTAAATACCTCATGAAAATGACGTTATACACAAAAAAGAATTAATATTTTTTGATTCTCTACGCCTTGTCTTTCACCATCGTATATTAAGTTTAGAATGACACTGAGGAGGCAGCTACCTCGTTCGCATCTTTTGAAAAAAAAGAAGGTCATTTAGTACCCCTGTTCCATCAACGGCCTCTTGAATCTGGTTACGCCATTAGTGTCTAACAAACTTACTTGATTATTTCTAAATCCCTGTATTCCTTGGTGTAAGATTCAGTATATAATCTTATCGAGGTAGTAAAAGATCTAGTGACCCAGTAGATCATGATGTTGTCTAATAACTGTTCCATGGTAAATTTTTTAGTGAGCCCTCCATCTGGAAGGTCTTTAAATGATGGATTAGTGCCGGTAATAAATTTCTCAAGAATATATGCTGCTAGACCAACAGGACTATCTCTCACACTAACACCTAAAAAATAATAGTCCTTTAAGAATATGGTTTAGAGATTTTATGATTAAAACGTGATACATAACAGGAATCCTCCTCTAACGTGTATTTGTCAGGTATCAGAGAGACAGGAAAAAATCCAGTATTATTTTTCTTTCTTGTCCGAGTATAGTTTTGGGTCTGTTTTTCCTTTTTGATGCATAAAATAATGTCATGCAAGGGGTCATTGCAGATTATGGCTTAAAATGAATAAATTCAAAAAAAACAGTGAAATATTCCCATTAATACGAAATTTAAAAATAAATTAGGCAAATAGCACCATGGTCAAACTTAAATTAAGCACTTGGAGATACATAATTTTAGTATACGCACGATATTAAAATAAGATTAAGAAAAGAAAGTACCTTCTTTACGTAAAGAACGCCTAAACAATTTGGCAACATTGCCTGTGATGCGCGCTCGAAACGTGCTTTGCGTGCGCAAAAGGAAATTGCGCAAACAAGTGTAGGTACTTATTCACATAATATTTGATTTTAAATAAATATTTCACTTGAAAAAAAATTTATATTAAGAAGACTTTAGCTCTTAGGGAGGGTATAAAAATTATGTCCTTTTAGAACATTTTCTCAACAGAAGAAAACTCAAAGTTACCCTCTCATCAATTTGTGGAGATACTAAGTCTACTAAGGTTAAATCCACAAAACATATTTTTTCTCTAAAAACTATGAATGTAAGATGGGTCCAAAGAAACTTTAAAATTTAAACATTCTCATAAATTTCTGTCAATTTCCAGAAAAAAAGTGGTATTATAGTTTTAATCTTAGTAAACTCCTCCCCCTCAAATTGATCTGAGCCAAATTTTAAATTCTTCTTTTACATAGAAAACATTCTAAAAAAACATAAATTTGAAATTCTCAGGGCAAGCGATAAAATGAACAGTAGTTTACAGAATATTCTCCAAAATAACGCAGAAAAATTGCATAGGAATAGCAGGTTATTTTTTTTTTTAAAGAGATCATAATAGCGCAGTGATATTGTTAAATAAATACAATCCTTACTAAGCCTACGGGCACACATTACTGTACCGATCATAAATCTGGTATATCATCGTAATACCTGTAATAAGAGACGCAGAAAACATCTTTTCATGTGAGGCAAACCTGGATTCCTGACTATGTTGGGAATGTGGAATCTTTGGCACAATGACACTACTCAGTATATATCATGTATACGATTTTTTTTCCAAATTAAATAGCCGATATGATTCCATTAAAATTACTTACGAAATTGAGAACAAAGGACAACTGCCTTTTCTAGATATTTTAATTGTTAAAAATAATAATGGGTTAGAATTTGATATCTATAGAAAAGACACAGTAACAGATAAATATATTTCTAATGATTCATTTCATTGCAAACAACATAAATTAGCCGCATTACATTTTTTAGTTCATCGCTTGGTCACTTTTCCTCTGAATAGAGTAAACATCAGTAATGAGAGGAATCGTATTAGGAATATTACTAGAGTTAATGATTATGACGATGACTTAATAAACAAGTTAATAAATAGATATAAGCTCGGGTTAAATATTCTGAATTCCACCTTTTTTACACGCGAAGAAAATAAGACCAAGTATGTCTCCATACCATATAATCCAAAATATAGCAGGGGACTCAATAAGGTATTTAATAAGGTAGGCCTCACCTTAGTCTATAAGTCATCAGACAATCTGAGGAATATCTTAGGAAATCCCAAAGACAAGATTCCTAATTGTGAGAAAAGTGGAATTTATGAAATTAGTTGTAATAATTGGCGAATAATTTACCTTGGCGAAACATAGTTCGATACCGATGACACTGTGCAAAAAGGGTGGGTTCACAGCAGTACAAAATGTCGCACCTTCAAATAAAGGTATACGAATAACCATTTTGCATGCCGGATCTGAAAAGGGCTGGGTTTCAAATTGTCTACTCTTATATACAAAAAACATAAAAAATTCTAGTTTGGACTATCACGACACGACCGCAGAACTTTTTGAAAATTAGTTTCAAAATTCCCTTTTACCAAATGTTGCCAAAGAGAGTGTTATAGTTATGGAAAATGCAAGTTACCATAGTCGCCTACTAAATAAGGGTCCTAATGCAGCCAACACCAAATCGGAAATACAGGAATAAATGTTAGAAAATGACATTTATTTTGACTTTCGTTATAAAAAAGTGATCTTTTGGAAGTTCTGAAAGACTATAAATTAAAATAGAAATATGTTTGTGATAGTATGGTTGAGAAAATGGGACACACTGTTTTGCGACTTCCTCCGTATTATTGTGTGTTTAATCCAATTGAACATATTTGGCATCAAGTTAAATCAAAAATAAGGGCACAAAATGTTTTCTCCTACTTTAAGCGTGTCAGTGGTTGAATTAGTTAAAAAAATTATAAATGATATACCTTGTGAAAGCTGGAAGAATTCCATTCAGCACGTTGTTAAAGTTGAAGATTCATATATTTATGTAAATAATATAAAACCACTGATAATTATCTCAGCTGATGACAGCGATAGTGAAACCGAATTAGGCTTAAGTTAAAATATATTTTTATTTATACAATATGTCCCCTCTTGTAAACCCCATTCATTCAAACTGTATATTTGTACTTGTTATCCATTTGTTTTTACATGCATCTATAAATAAACATTTCCCAATACACATTTTAGTTATTTGCATTAATGAATAAAATTCTTAAGTTCATCTCTACAACCTATCATAAACAAAAGGTCAGAATTTTTATACTACCCACTTAAAACGGCAAAAATAGGATCTTATATTTTGGGACAGGCTATACGCTTTAAATTAGTCGAAAAATATTTTAAAAATATATTTACCAAGAGTATCGGGTTTAGTAGCATGCAGATGAAAATATCCAGTTTCCAAAATCAAGAAACTTAATTTCTCACTCAGTGGATAGTTTTTCTCTATTTCTTTCTTCGTGAAAAACAAGGATGGCCATAAGGCGCCAATAAACAATTTTCGATTTACTGGTAATCCAGCTATACACCAGTTTCTATGGACAGCTATGACATTTTCTGGATAAAGAACGGAGAGAGTTTGAGCCACAGCTGAACCCCAATCGCCTAAAAATAAATTAAATTTTGTAAATAATATTAATAACGTAGGTTTAGAACAAATTTCAAATATAATATTTACCTCCTTGCACATAATATCGGTCAAAACCTAATCTAAGCATAAGTTTGTTGAATAATTGGGCAATTTGGGCTGGGGCCAGTCCTGGTCTGACGGCACCATCAGAAAATCCATAGCCTGGTAATGAGGGGGCGATTACTTCGAAAACAAAATCGGAACCTAAACAGTAAAAACAAGAAATTAGTGGAAAGATCATGGTTACGTTTAAAAAATAAAATATTATCCAGATAAATACTAATTTAATTCAAAACTTATGCTGTGCAAATATAACACGTAGGCCGAAAAGTACCAACCTTCAAACGATACACGTCACACAAGTTACAGTGGTCTTAGTGATGCTACTTGTGATATTTTCAAAACAATTGAAAAAATCAAATTTCGTATGTTGATTAAACACTATTTTTTGATGGGAAAAAATACAGTTCGAGCAAAGTAATGGCTTGATAAGTGTTACGAGGACTCTGCCCCTGGAAAATCACTCATCATTACTGGTATGTTGAATTTAAACGCGGTCGTACAGACACAAATGATGCTAAACGCTCTGGACGCCCATATGAGGTGGTTACACTGGAAAACATCACAAAAAATCCACAAAATTGTTTTGGATGACTGTAAAATGAAATTGCGTGAGATCGCTGACACCCTAAAGATATGAGAAGAACGTGTTGGTCATATTTTGCATGAACATTTAGGCATGAGAAAGCTCTGTTCGAAATGGGTACCGCGTTTGCTCACAGTGAACCAAAAACAACAACGTGTTGATGATTCTGAGCGTTGTTTGGACCTGTTTAAGCGCAATAAAAAGGGTTATTTCATGCGATATGTGACTTTGGATGAAACGTGGATCCACCACTACACACTGGAATCAAATCGGCAGTCAGCGGAATGAACAGCAGCCGCTGAAAGCCGCCGAAGTGACCAAAGACAGAACTGTCGGCTGGGAAGCTTTTGGGATGCGCGTGGAATAATTTCCATCGACTATGCTGAGAAGGGAAAAACCATCAATAGCTAATATTATATAAAGTTATTGGTGCGCTTCAAGATAAAAAACGGAAAGAAGCGGCCCCAAATGAACAAGAAAAAAGTGCTTTTTCATCAAGACAATACGGCGCATTATCACAAATCAATGATTACGATGACAATATTGCATGAACTGAAGTTCAAATTGCTTCCCCATCCACCGTATTCTCCAGATTTGGTCCCCAGCGTCTATTATCTATTTGCAGACCTCAAAACAATGCTCACGCTCTTGAAAGGGACTGTATTGATGAATAAAGTCGAATTTTGCAAAAAAAATGTGTGTTTTGAGTAGCTAGATCAAATCTTTTTCAGGCTACGTGTCATAGGTAGTGCAATCCGAAAGTTCTAGGACTAATGGTCTATAGCAAGAACGCGAAACAGCGTTCCTTCGCGCTGTATGTATATTCGTAACAGCTCTGCCTAATAAAGTATCAAAACATCATAATACACCAACCGACAATTCGTTGTGTACACAACAGTTTTAGACGAAGAATTCCATGACCGCCATCTCCAAAAAATCAGGTTAAAGTAGATGCTGAAATGTCCTACACGTAGAAAAATCAGTGGAATCGGTGCAATCGGGTGCAGTGGTACTATTTTAAAAGTGACAGGAGTCGTTAAGCCTAAACGTCCGTTACTTCAGATTTTATATTGTAAGTCTTGGAACTTTTGGATCGCCCCACGTAGTTTTTTTCCAAAGCAATTAATAATTTTGATGTAAATAAATGTTTTCATCTTTTTAAGATAACAAACCTTTCTACTTCAATAACCAAAAGATTATTTTGTTTTACCAGGTGTACAAGTATGAAATGCGGATTTTTTTCTAAAAAAACGGTCAAGTGCAAGCTGAACTTGCACAATTAGTGTTCCGTACGTTGATTGTTTTTAAAATAAAAATTTTTGTTAGGGTGGTATAAAATGATCAGTGACTTCACAAAACACACCCCAAATGAGTTTTCAACAAAGTTTGTTTCCAATCTTTACTGAAAACTGGTGACCTTGAAATTTTGTTTTTTTTTTATATACCAAATAAATTATTAAAGGTAATGCACTCGTGATAATTTTCGTTCAATCTATACCCCGTGGAGAAAATTCCAGAATTTTTTCAAAATTTTTTGATCAGTACTTTTCGAGATGAGGTAGGGGACAGCGATTTTTTAAAAGTAATACGAAGAAAAGTGTGCGCAAGTATTACATTACATATATATTTTTTACTCGTGTTTTCACAAGCTTTCATTTGACACTACACTCGATGACCCAGTAAAAAAAAATTTTTTCCACTTCCGATTTCACCCCTCAAAACGAACCCCTTAAGTCAAAATTTATGTTACGGTGGTATAAGATGATCAGTGACTTCACAAAACACACCTCAAATGAGTTTTCAACAAAGTTTGTTTCCAATCTTTACTGAAATCTGATGACCTTGAAATTTTTGTTTTTTTTATATACCATATAAATTATTAAAGGTAATGCACTCGTGATAATTTTCGTTCAATCTACACCCCGTGGAGAATATTCCAGAATTTTTTCGAAATTTTTTGATAAGTACTTTTCGAGATAAGCCCCGGGACAGCGATTTTTCGCGAATTTTTAAAAATAATACAAAGAAAAGTGCGCTCAAGTATAATATTATATATATATATATATATATGTATATATATATATATATATATATATATATATATATATATTTTACTCGTGTTTTCACAAGCTTTCATTTGACACCACACTCGATGACCTAGCAAAAAATTTTTTTTTTTCACTTCCGAATTCACCCCCCAAAACTAACCCCTTAAGTCAAAATTTAATTCTTAAAACTACATGGCTCTGATGAGGCCATCAATTCCTATATTATTACCAAATTTCACCTTTCTATGTCAAATAGTTTCGGAGAAAATCGGGTGTGACAGACAGACAGACAGACAGACACCGAAGTGATCTTATAAGTGTTCCGTACGGAACACTAAAAAACATGTTAAATTCGAAAGAATGATAAAAAGTGCTTTATTCAAAGTATGCTCGCTTCATCGCTTGTTATACATTTTTACCATCTTTCGTGCAATTTGTGAATACCAGGCCTTCCCCTTTTGCTACGAACCATTCATCGAGCCATTTTTTCCCATCTTCGTAGGAACCAAAGCGCTGCTCAGCAAGTGCATGACCCATCGATGCAAACAACTGGTAATCGGAAGGAGCCAAGTCTGGTGAGTAAGCCGCATGGGGTAGAACTTCCCAGCTGAGTGCTTCCAACGTGTCGCGAACTGGTTTTGCCGTATGTGATGGAGCACTGTCATGAATAAAAATGACTTTGCGTTGCCTCTTTCGGTATTCTGGCCTTTTTTCAAGCAGCGAACTCAAATCGGTCAATTGTTGTTGGTAATGTTTAGTATTAACCGTTTTCCCAGGTTTTAACAGCTCATAATAGACCACGGCCCTCTGGCCCCCACCAAACACAGAGCATCGTCTTTCTGCCAAAGCTATTTGGTCTTGCGGTCGATGTGGATGGTACGCCTGGGTCTACCCATGATTTTTTGCGCTTGGGATTCTCAAAATAAATCCACTTTTCATTCCCTGTAAACTATACGATGCAAAAACGACTTCCTTTTGAACCGAGCGAGCAAAATGTCACACGTGTTTTTGCGCTTTTCCATTTGCCTGTCATTCAACTCCTGTGGTACCGATCTACCGGTCTTCTGAATCTTTCCCATCTTTCGTAGCCGATTGGAAACAGCTTGTTGACTAACGCCCAATTGCTCGGCGAGTTGTTTTTGTGTTTGCGAATCATATTCGTCCAACAATGCTTGCAATTCCACATCTTCGTATTTTTTTGGCGGTTTTCCACGTTCCTTGTATGCAACATCGAAGTCACCACTTTTGAAACGCCGAAACCATCGTTCACACGTATCTTGCGATGGAGCATGTTCACCATAAGCTTCTCGAAGTAATCGATATGATTCAACAGCAGTTTTCTTCAAATGAAAACAAAAAATTAATGCTGTCCGTGAATGCTCTTTGTTCGGTATAAATTTCGATATATTGAACACAACAACACAACACTATGCACACACTTTTCCAATCACTTGTGCGCATCTGACACTTGTTGATAACACAACAAAATGGCGCAGTGTCAAATCTTTATAGCAGAAACTGCATTGGTGCACCATCTGTTGTCTGAAATCCGCATTTCATACTTGTACACCTGGTAATAAATTAATTACATAATATATTTCTGAAAAAAAGTCCGTTTTATAATGTAAAAAAATGGTCTTACCTTCTTGTGGTGTTGTCAGATGCGGTAATATTTCGTAAAATTCCCTGACAGATCCAGGCCATCCATGCAAAATTATTAGAGGTAAAATCTGGACTCCTTGGGGTACATTTTTAGGTTTGACGTGTAGAAAATGTATATTTAAACCCTAAAAACGTGTGGATATGATCATGGTCCGTTGAAGTGATGCATTTTCCATTCTATTTTTTTGGTCTAGTTGTTGATTATTATGAATGTTTTACAAGATTCAAGAAAATAGCGGTCTAGCTAACTTAGCAACTTATTTTTAGTGTTCCGTACCAAAATTGAAAAACGAAACACTTACGGAATCATTTCGATGTTTGTCTATCACAGCCGATTTTCTTCGAAACTATTTGACATAGAAACTTGAAGAAATTTGTCACAAATAGAGGAGTTGATGGCCTACTAACAGCTGTGTAATTTTAAAAGCTAAATTTTAATTTAGGTGGTTAATTTTGGGAGGTGAAATCAGAAGCGAAACAAAAAATTTCAAGCTGGATCGCCGGGACGGTTCCGGCGAGGAGAGGCGTCAGGCAGGAGGACACGATCTCACCGAAGCTATTCACCTTGGCTTTGGACATGTTCAAGTGTCTACCCTATAAGCAGAAGGGCATCAACATAGACGGAAGGCGCCCTAATCACCTCCGTTTCGGAGATGTCATTGTACTCTTCAGTAGCGATGCCGAAGAATTAACGATAATACTCCAAGAACTCAAGGACGCCTCCCAAGCTGTGAGCCTCAAAATGAACCTTAAAAATACTAAAATAATGAGCCTGGATAATATGAACGTCACCAACGAAAATCACACTTTGGAAGTAGGCAACGAATACAAGTATCTGGGAGATATTATCATGCTTGCGAAAGATAATCAGACGGAGATCATGCGGCGAATTAGCCTTACCTGGATGACTTTCGGGAGACTCAGCTACACCATTCAGTGCCCTACGATCCCTGTGAATCTCAAAAGGAAAATCTACGACACATGTATCCTACCAGTGGCGATATACGCACTCGAGACGGTGGCACTCACCGCAAATTGTGCCGGTCCCCTCTATGTTTGTCAGAGGGCAATGGAAAGGGAGATGCCCGGAGTAAACCTGAGAGACAGAATCCGGAACGATGAGATAAGAAGAAGAACGGAAGCCTGCGACGTTATCGATCGTGTAGCCAGACTGAAATGGCGCTGGACGGAACACGTGACCAGAAGTGATTCTAAATGGACCAAAGCCCAAATGTAGTGGAGACTAAGAGAGATAAAGAAAAGTGTTGGACCACCGCAGGCGCGTTGGTGAGACGCCATCCACTGGATTCAGACCACCCAACAAAGATCGGCATGGAAACCTCTGGAAGAGGCCTATGTCCAGAAGTGGACTTCTACAAGCTGAAGAAGAAGAAGAATACTCCTCTTTATTTTATTTTTAAAAAAATATACTAAGCGCGCAAGTCCGACTTGCACTTGGCCAGTTTCTTTAAAAAAAAACAAAGAATTGTTAATAAATTAATATACTCATACTCTCCAAAGTTGTAAGCTAAGTAATTTTTCACTTTCTTTAAAAAAATGATTGTCAAGGCAGTTAAGAGGCTATTTTCTTGAATTTTATAAACTATTTTGAATAAAATTAACTAAGAAACAAAATGATTAATGCACCATTTTATAACGAAATTTTTAAATAAAATTCTCAGCAGCTATCGCACTCAACTTATTTACAAGTACTCCAGTCAGAATACGATTTTGAGATGAAATCGTCGGATACTGCTACTTTAGAAAAAAAAATACTCGTCTTGACGAGTACATTACGGAAAAAATATTGCGACCGCTGAAAAATTGGGGTAATACCCTCAAAAATGGGAAAATTGGTCCGGTTTTGAATTTTTAACGTATTTTTGCAATTTTGTTATAAATTTTTGGAAGATAAATTAAAAATTCTTAAAGAATTTGATTCTAGATAAAAAACAAAAAATTTAAGGAACTCTGAATGTCAATTGAATCTTCTGATCGGAAGAAATTAGCCGTTTTTTGTCTTTTTTTGTCATTTTTATGTTTAAATAGGTGTACTTGCAAACTGTAAGCTAATTATTCCAAACATAATTTTAGCCATTTTTGACATATTAGATACATTTTTCACTCCTAATAATATTAATAAATTTTTCCGATTTACGTTTTTTTCTTCTGACGAATTTTTTTAAAAACTTGTTTTTTAGTATATACTACTACCTAACCTAAAATCTCAGAAAATGTTCTTTAGTCCCAAGCTTTCATTTGAGGAACTTAAAAACTCATTTAAACAATTGGATATTTAAGTCTCAAATTTAATTTTATTTAATGCAAATTTACGATTTCTTTTTTAAAAATTTTTTTTTTTTCCTTATTTTTATAATATTCTCAGTAATTAAAGTTATTTTTAATTATTATACACAGGTTACTGTACACGTTGAGTGGCTGAAGAAGTCATTTAGACTATTTAGGCTGAAAAACTGGCCATGTTACTTTCAATTTTATGCTTTTTTTGTTTCAAATTTAAAAAATTAATTTTTCTAGAATTTTATCATATTTGCCGTAATGATGATCATTTTTATTAGTTATAAAATGATTACCATATGTCTTACAAGGCGAGGCCACAGCATTTGGGTCACCGATCTGGATGAGACTTGGTGGAGAGTCTGGTTTGATCTGTATATTAAGAACCCCGTTTTATGTTTTATCTCATAGGATTTTTTTAAAAGAAAATTAATTTTATTTAGCTTCATAATGTTTTGAAAAAGTAGTAATGTTTCTATTAAATAAAAAACCGGCAAGTGCAAGTTGAACTTGCACAATTAGTGTTCCGTACGTTGTTTTTAAAATAAAAATTTTTGTTAGGGTGGTATAAAATGATCAGTGACTTCACAAAACACACCCCAAATGAGTTTTCAACAAAGTTTGTTTCCAATCTTTACTGAAAACTGGTGACCTTGAAATTTGGTTTTTTTTTATATACCAAATAAATTATTAAAGGTAAATTTCTGATTATTCTAGAATTTTTTCAAAATTTTTTGATCAGTACTTTTCGAGATAGGGTGGTGGACAGTGATTTTTTAAAAGTAACACGAAGAAAAGTGTGCGCAAGTATTACATTATATATATATTTTTTACTCGTGTTTTCACAAGCTTTCATTTGACATCACATTCGATGACCTAGTAAAAAAAAATTTGTTTTCACTTCCGATTTCACCCCTCAAAACGAAACCCTTAAGTCAAAATTTATGTAAAGGTGGTATAAAATGATTAGTGACTTCACAAAACACATCCCAAATGAGTTTTCAACAAAGTTTGTTTCCAATCTTTACTGAAATCTGATGACCTTGAAATTTTTGTTTTTTTTGTATACCATATAAATTATTAAAGGTAAGGCACTCGTGATAATTTTCGGACAATCTACACCCCGTGGAGAATATTCCAGAATTTTTTCGAAATTTTTTGATAAGTACTTTTCGAGATAAGGCCCGGGACAGCGATTTTTCGCGAATTTTTAAAATAATACAAAGAAAAGTGCGCGCAAGTATAATATTATATATATATTTTTTACTCGTGTTTTCACAAGCTTTCATTTGACACCACACTCGATGACCTAGTAAAAAATTTTTTTTTTCACTTCCGACTTCACCCCCCAAAACTAACCCCTTAAGTCAAAATTTAATTCTCAAAACTACATGGCTCTGATGAGGCCATCAATTCCTATATTATTACCAAATTTCATCTTTCTATGTCAAATAGTTTCGGAGAAAATCGGATGTGACAGACAGACAAACAGACAGGCAGACAGACACCGAAGTGATCTTATAAGTTACACTAAAAATACGTTGCTACAACTATTTAAATGTAATTTATTATTTTATTTAACTGGTTAAACTTGTATCAATAAAAATTATTATTTAACTTTATAATTTTTATTAATTTAATTATTATATCTTTATATAACATTTATATTATGTAATTTAAGAGTTTTTCTACTTAACAAAAAGTCTATGCTCAGAGATCGGTAATAAATTATGGTTTACTTCCTCAAAAAGGTTCAAATTACTTGCTGAGACTTATGCTAACAAGGGAAGGAATAAGTATTTGGATTACCAATTTAACACTTTAACTCAGCCACTCAACTAACTGAACTAACCTGTATATAGTAATTAAAAATCACTTTGGCTACTGAAAATATAGAGGTCAAGAAAAAGTAATTTTTAAAAAAAAAAAACCTAAATTTGCATTAAAAGAAATTAAATTTGAGACTAAAATGGTCATTATTATGTGAAATGTGAAAACAATAATAAAACAAATTATTTACACAAACTTTCCACTATATTTGTAATACACCGCTATCACAGTAGCTTCTTCAGACTGAGTACTTCAGAATGTAACGTCTGAAAAAGCTACTGTGATAGCGAAACACGTTACGGTGTATTACAAATATAGTGGAAAGTTTGTGTAAATAATTGTTTTATTATTTTTTTCACATTTCACATAATAATAACCATTTTAGTCTCAAATTTAATTTCTTTTAACTCAAATTTACGATTTTTTTTTTAAATTACTCAGTAATTCAGAATGTAACGTCTGAAGAAGCTACTGTGATAGCGAAACATGTTACGGTGTAATACAAATATAGTGGAAAGTTTGTGTAAGTAATTGTTTTATTCTTTTTTTCACATATCACATAATTATTATGGATTTCCACCGAGTATCGGCTGAAACAAATGTATTACTAAAATAGTCAATTTCTCGGGCTTAAATTGTTCAAAGGAGTTCTTAAGTACCCCAAATGAAAGCTTAGGGGCTAAGGCACATTTTTTGATATCTTAGGTAAACTAGTAGTATACTGAAAAAAGGTTGTTTAAAAAATTAGCCAGAAGGAAAAAACGTGAATCGGTAAAATTTATCAATATTATGAAGTATGAAACATATATATGTTTGGTTCAATTAAAGTAATGTCCATGGAACATATTTCCAGAGGTATCTAAAAAAAATTAGCTTGCAGTTTGCAAGTACACCTATTTAATTATAAAAAATTACAAAAGAAAAAACACTCAAAATGACCAATTTCTCGCGACCAGAAGGTTCAAATGACATCGATATCACCTTAAATTTTTCGATTTTATTGTTCCGTACGGAACACTTATAAGATACATCGATGTCCGTCCGTCTGTCTGTCCGAAACTATTTGACATAGAAAGTTGAAATTTGGCTCTAATATAGAAATTGATGACCTCATCAGAGCCGTGCAGTTTTGGAAGTTAAATTTTGACTTAAGGGGTTAGTTTTGGCGGGTAAAATCGGAAGTGAATTTTTTTTTACCAGATTAAGTGGGTGTGGCTTGTAAAGAGACGTGTTCAAAAATATTACCCCGTAATATTTGCGCACAATTCTCTTTATACTATTTTTAAAAAAGTGCGAGAAATCGCTGTCCCCCCCCTTATCCCGAAAAGTATTGATCAAAAAATTTTGAAATATTCTCTACAGAGTGTAGATTGAACGAAAATCATCACCAGTGCATTACCTTTAGTAATTTATCTGGTATATAAAAAACAAAAATTTCAAGGTCATCAGTTTTCACTAAAGATTGGAAAAAAACTTTGTTGAAAACTAATTTGGGATATGTTTTGTGAGGTCACTGATCATTTTATACTTCCGTAACGAAATTTTTTATTTTAAAAGCAATCAACGTACGGAACACTAATTGCGCAAGTCCAACTTGCACTTGACCGATTATTTTATTTAGAATCCAAATCTGCCAGAATTTTTAGTTTATCTTCCAAAAATTTATGATAAAATTACAAAAATACTCTAAAAATCCAAAAACGGGCCAATTCTCCCATTTTTGAGGATGTTGCCCCAATTTTTCAGCTGCCGCAATATTTTTTCGTTAACGTACTCATCGAGATGAGTATTTTTTTTTTTACGATACAGCAGTATCCGACGGTTTCTGTTTTTTGACCTGTTTTTATTTTTTTACTTTTATTCTGATTAGAATAAAATTCACACGATTTTCATTAGATTTTCTGGGTGCCCACTAACCTGTATGCTGGTCTTAAATTGAGGAAATTTGTTTAAAAACTCCTGCCTTTCCTTCCAGTTGTACTCGCTTTTCCAATAATCGACAACAGTTTCTAAAAGTTTAGTGTTTGTACCATAATGTTGATTAACGCCTTCTAAAGGAGACTGAAATGGTATAGCATTCTTCAATCTATATTTTAGATCTTCGATAACCTACAAGAAATAAATTTGTTACTCATATGTTTCAATTTACTCCGTTTTTTTTTGATCATCCTGTGCAGCCATATAAAATATCATATAGTTAACATTTTTAGGACACTCTATGCATTCATATAAGATAAAATATATTTTTTACCTCGTTAGATACATTAATTTTAAATGGCTTTATAGTCGTGTCTTCTTTTTGAGTATTGCCCGGTCCCCACCACTTTTCTTCAAGTTTCGGCACCGGTATCTCTTCATGTACTTTCACGTAAATATAAACGGCTCCTAATAGTACCACAGACGCAAATATTTTACCAATAGCACCCATCTTATACACAATAAAATATTTTTTTTATACACCTAATATTACTAAAACGGTTTAAAAATAAAGTAATTTTAAGATATGCTTGTAAACAATTATATATCATTACAACACAAGTATTTTATCAAGTAGAACCGCGTCATCACCATGCAAAGTTCGAATAAATTTCATTTGTTCAAAGTCTCGAATATATTATCTACATTATTTCGTTAATACACAGCTAATAAGATGGTTATCGTGCAAATAATTATCACTACCAAAATATCAGAAAACTTATTAGAAGGTCACAGTTTTCAAACTTTACTCCTCAGACTGTATCAGTTTAAGAGAGGGACGATTTCGAAAATATTCATCAGTTGAGCATCAAGAATTGTACTAGACAAGGCGGAAAGACACATCTCGCCTAAGACGTCAGTGGCGCAAGGCAGTCTCTAAAGATGATTTACAAAATATAGAACATGTAATAAAATTAGTCCAGCATATTTTAATAGCTGATTAAACACTGTCAGATTTTCCATATTTTCCTTTATATTGTCTTCCGTATTTCTTGAAAAATTCTTCACAGGTGTGTAAAAATCCGTTTAACGTATAAGTCGCATGGCAGAACTTTTATAAACTGCACTGGTGAGCAAAAAAAAAATCAACTCGAATTATTTGGCTTCATTTAACAAGGACCCTAGAATTTAGTGTTCATTTGAAAGTCCATTCTATTCTCTTTCTAATGATACCAAATTCCATATGCCTCATGCTTTTTACTGATTTAAATGATTGGAAGAGGAAACAAGGAGAACAAGAATTGAAAATAGGGATGAGAGAAAGGAAAGTTAAACAAATTTTAAGTTTAAAAATTAAATTTATTAATAAAAACCAAAATCAATATTTTGTATTACCCCCCTAGCCCTTATTACAGCCTCCAGACGGTTTTTCATGGAGCAGGTGAGCTTTTTCACCACTGTCTGTGGGATTCTTCCCCACTCTACCGCCATGGCAACCTTTGAGAACCTCCTCCGTAGGCGACCATTTCAGTAATGCAGCACTGCGCATAGCGCTCCCCAGACTCATCTTCTTCCCTTAAGGCGCGTTCTCACGAGTCAAGTTTAGTTGATCAATTTTAGTTGGTCAACTAAAGTTGAATGAAAAACCTAGTGAAAACCTTTGTTTCAATAAAGTTGATCAACTTTTTAGTGGATCAAGAAAAGTTTGACAGAGTCAAACTTTTATCGTTCAAGTGATGAGTCACGTTTGAGTTGAATCACGGATTGAAACGTCTGCACCTCTGGATCGCCCAGGCCGATCAGTTCGCTTTACCGCGAATTGAGAGCTGCTGTTTTTCCGTCGTGCTAACGTCGTAACATATTGAACAAAATGAGTGTTAAGTGGTCAGAAAGCGCAATGTTAAAATTTTTCGACATGTATAATAAGCATGATTGTCTCTGGAATCATCGTTTAGATACGTACAAAAATAGAGATGTGCTTGAAAATGCTTTAAAATCGATGCTGAAACAATTGGAAATTTCTGCATTAACCATTTCGGACGTCAAAAATAAAATAAAAACAATCCGAGCGATGTATAAAAAAGAGCACTCTTTGGTCCAAAAATCCAAAAAAAGTAGAATCGGCACGGAGGATATATATGAGTCAAAACTGTTCTGGTACAAAAGAGCTGATGCATTTTTAAATGGTGTAACCAACACAAGAGACACGACATTAAATTTAGTAAGTACACTATTTATTTTTTAAATTAACTTTACATTAGCTTGTTATTATAATTATTTATCATCATATATCATATCTAGTTGCCACGGCACAGCACCTTCTTCCGAAAAATATTCTGCGTATTCATCACGCACAGTAGACGCTGATCTGGTATAATTACGACTCCCTAAATTAACTTGCAAATTAACTAAACCATTCACTTGAGTATTCTGTGTTCTGCAAGAGCCTGGTATAGTGCACCGCGTATTAGGATCTTCAGTATCAAGGGAGCCAGTAGGTGTATATACTTCACTCGAACTCATTTTTAACCAGTTATGTAATGCTAATGCTGCTTTGATAATGCTGTCCACTGAAGTAATTGCAACGACTATAGGTCGTTCAAAAACTCTGAATCCGAATGCATTCTCAACTACGCGACGAGCTCTTGACAAGCGGTAATTGAAGATTTTTTGTTTTGTCGATAAATTAGTACATCTCCCGAATGGTTTTAAAATATTTGTTCGTAAGGGGAAAGCATCATCAGCTACTATTACCCCATGTTTTGACCTATTACTGAAATCTTCCAATGCTGCATTCAAAGATGATTTTCCAAAAACGGCAGCATCATTTGCCCGTCCATTTGTACCCACGTCAAAATAGCGAAAACAATAGTTTGTATCTACTAATGCCATCAAAATTACGCTGTATGAACCTTTGTAATTGAAATACTCTGATCCACTATGAGGGGCATTTCGAATAACGATATGCTTTTCGTCTATAGCACCACAACAGTTGAGAAAATTCCATCGGAGGTTGTATTCTTTTTGAATTGCCTTCCATTCTTCTCTAGTTTGTGGCACCTATAACAAAAAAAAGTAACCTATATTGCAAAAAATCGAAACATTGAAATTGCATATACGTTAGCAACGTATTAACATCAAAAAACATTTCTGATGATAAAAGTTTCTACAACAATACTACTTTCTACCTTGTGAAAACAAGTTTTCTATATTTTTGAGAATTTAGTGCAAGGTGAAGGAGCCGAAAGCGAAATGAGCGAAGATACACATGAAACCCCTGAGGATAGGGGATTTCCTGCATCTGCATCTATTACTACCATAAATGCCGATACTCAGGAAAAAATCATACATGTGGAAAACACCAAATCTGCCAATAGGTCTACTCCAAAACCGGAAAATTGTTCACAATATAACCTCAGCGATTGATAAACTTGATAAAGTAGTGCAAAGTAACAATAAAAATGAGACAGAAAACGAATTTGATATATTTGGTAAACATGTTGCTGTCCAGTTAAAACAGATGCCTCTTTACGACGCTATCATCTGCCAGGAGCAAATTCAAACTGTATTAAGACAAAAACGATTGGAACTCATAATGAAACAGTCCCAGCACACTACTGCATCACCCATGTTTTCACATTCATCAAGTGCTACTCCTTCACCAACGTGTACAAACATGGATGGAGAACATTGGTCATCCTCGTTTTCAACTGATTACAACAACAAAGAACAACGCGAAGAAGATTCGGAGCAGCCATCTGATATACTTAGCATAGCTATAATAATATTCTACAGTAAAAAATAAAATGTTGTAAAGCATCTTAAATTTAATACTTTTGTAAAACAAATTGTACTTACTTTAATTAACTGTTCTAAAGCCTCGCACAAACTTCCTTCAAAAAATTGGAAATGGTATTTTTAGGTACACGGTATATGGAAGCAAGCGTTGAAAATGAATCACCTGTAGCTAAATATCTTAATATTACTTGCAGCTTTAGTCTTGGTGAAATAGCTTGTCGCATCACTGTGTTACGTTTCTTTAAGCGGCATTGAACTTTCAATAGCAATTCTTCAATTTTTTCTTCCGACATTCTCAAATGATTTCTATATCCTTCACTATCCTCTAACGCTAGTTCCTTTAGCAATGTCTCCGAAGCTCCCAATAGGTTTCTTCTCAAGATCCACTGTCTCACCCAAAAACGACGCTTTCGACGATTGTTACTTGATAGAATTGTTCGCAGTTCTTCTTGTAACATAACTGTTATAGTATGCACCACTTCGCGTAACCTTCAAAGCCTTTGTAAATACTGAAACGGTTTGATCGATTTCAGTTGAAACATATGAACCAAAAGTGATTCAAGTCGCATTCAACTTTAGTTGACCAACTAAAATTGATCAATAAAACTTGACTCGTGAGAACGCGCCTTTATTGCCATGTAGGTACATTTGGGACTCGTCGGAGAATAAAACAGAGCGCCATTGCTCTAAGGTCCAGTCGACAGGTTCTCGGGCAAATTTGAGTCGCGCTTGTCGATGGGCTGCTGTTAATTTGGGTCCGTTAGCTGGTCTCTCCGAAGTTAGGTTAGCTTCTTTAAGTCTTCTTCTGACTGTCCCATAACTGACCAGCCTATGAACTTGTCGGAGCTCCTGCTGAACCTCAACGTCGGTCAAGTGACGATTTCTTAGAGTTGTGTTGACAATGAAGCGTCTCGCTCCGAGGTACATCTTCTTCTTACTGATCCTGGTCTCCGTGTAGAGATGCCAGTGTCTTTGTAACGTCTGTAGACTCTGGAGACAACTGACTGGCTCAGGTGCAGTTGCGCAGCGATTATACGTTGACTATACCCTTCTTGCATTTTCCGATGACGTAATTAGTGAGCGGATATAGCAGAGATGTTGACGGTTTATGTTCCGATAAAGGAATAATAGAAAAATGCAGTTGCATATGTTTTTATAGGTATGAATAGCGTGTAACGAGTACGTTGGTGAACGAACAAAAACGGTTCTATTGAATAAAACGGTTTTAATCAGTAAAACCTTTTAGAGATCCGGATGTTTTTGGGATTATTGGAAAGAGTAGAAAATCAGCATTCTATTGATACCAACAATAATACTACTGCTTGAAAATTAAATTCAAGGATCAGTCTTGTCATGTCATGAAGCAAAATCGTTTGAGCCGATTTTTTTGCTCACCAGTGCATGAATCGCACAAAAAAACTTTTATAGACTATTTAGATGAGTGAGACTGGACGCGCCGCGCCGCCTCAAGATCGTTATTAAGACGACAGGGACGTACTTGATAAAATTACTGAAATATAATCGAATAGTCAAATGCAGCGTACAAATTTCAGGGAAATGGTGGATCGGAGGGTCTTAAATTTATATATCCAACTACGAAAAAAACTATATGTATATATATATATATATATATATATATATATATATATATATATATATATATACATATACATATACACACTACCGTCAGAAAGTATTTGCCCACCTAGTTATTCTAGTCCCAAGACAACAACATCCCAGATAATATATATATTTTTTTTAATTTAATGAATTATTATTTATTTTCACATTATTTACAAATCTGAAAAATATTTATGATTTTCCAGGAATTTTTCTCATTTATATGTCCTCCTTAGTTTTTAATTACCGCTTTACAGAGTTTCGGCATTCGGTCCAGTAGTTTCTTTAGGGTTTCTTCGGTTATTTTAACCCTTTCCTCTGATGAACGAAAACGATCTGACGTTTTTCGCTGATGGCCTGCTTCAGGTTATAGATCGCCCTTTCGTAAACTTCCGGATATTGTAAAACATTCGTTCATCGAAAATTTTATCCCATTTTCCTCTTTAGTAATAAACTTTATTACTGCTCCAAATTACTTTCAAAAACCAAGTTTTGTTTATTTAATACGTAAGAGTAAAACTCAATCTAAAAAACCGGTCAAGTGCAAGCTGAACTTGCACAATTAGTGTTCCGTACGTTGATTGTTTTTAAAATAAAAATTTTTGTTAGGGTGGTATAAAAATGATCAGTGACTTCACAAAACACACCCCAAATGAGTTTTCAACAAAGTTTGTTTCCAATCTTTACTGAAAACTGGTGACCTTGAATTTTTTTTTTATATACCAAATAAATTATTAAAGGTAATGCACTCGTGATAATTTTCGTTCAATCTATGGAGAGCGGAGAATATTCCAGAGTTTTTTCAAAATTTTTTGATCAGTACTTTTCGAGATAAGGTAGGGGACAGCGATTTTTTAAAAGTAATACGAAGAAAAGTGTGCGCAAGTATTACATTACATATATATTTTTTACTCGTGTTTTCACAAGCTTTCATTTGACACCACACTCGATGACCCAGTAAAAAAAAATTTTTTTCACTTCCGATTTCACCCCTCAAAACGAACCCCTTAAGTCAAAATTTATGTTACGGTGGTATAAGATGATCAGTGACTTCACAAAACACACCCCAAATGAGTTTTCAACAAAGTTTGTTTCCAATCTTTACTGAAATCTGATGACCTTGAAATTTTTGTTTTTTTTATATACCATATAAATTATTAAAGGTGATGCACTCGTGATAATTTTCGTTCAATCTACACTCCGTGGAGAATATTCCAGAATTTTTTTGAAATTTTTTGATAAGTACTTTTCGAGATAAGTCACGGGACAGCGATTTTTCGCGAATTTTTAAAAATAATACAAAGAAAAGTGCGCGCAAGTATAATATTATATATATACATATATATATATATATATATATATATATATATATATATATATATATATTATATATATATATATATATATATATATATTTTACTCGTGTTTTCACAAGCTTTCATTTGACACCACACTCGATGACCTAGCAAAATTTTTTTTTTTTCACTTCCGACTTCAACCTCCAAAACTAACCCCTTAAGTCAAAATTTAATTCTTAAAACTACATGGCTCTGATGAGGCCATCAATTCCTATATTATTACCAAATTTCACCTTTCTATGTCAAATAGTTTCGGAGAAAATCGGGTGTGACAGACAGACAGACATACAGACATACAGACAGACAGACAGACACCGAAGTGATCTTATAAGTGTTCCGTACGGAACACTAAAAAGCTGTATTAAGGCAGAATTATAATCTATCAACTCTCAAATATTTCCTTAAAAACCTAATTTTATATTTACGATATTATCAGTAGTCGGCAGCCGGCTCTGATCCCGCCCATCCAAATGATTTATAGCGTATCAGTTCAAGCTAGTTTTTAATATTCCGTATGGAACATTTATAAGATCACTTCGGTGTTTGTCTGTCTGTCCGCCTGTCTGTCCATCTGTCTGTCTCCGAAGTTATTTGACATAGAAAGTTGAAATTTGGTGGTCTCATCAAAACCGTGTAGTTTTGAAAGTTAAATTTTTACTTAAGGGGTTAGGTTTGGGGATGAAATCAGAAGTGAAAAAATTTTTTTTTTACTAGGTCATCGAGTGGGGTGTCAAATGAAAGCTTGTAAAAACACGAGTTCAAAAATATATATAATGTCTTACATCCGTACACACATTATTTTGAAAAAATCGCTGTCTCCCCCCTCTATCTCGAAAAGTACTGATCCAATAATTTTGAAAAAAATTCTGGAATATTCTCCACGGGGTGTAGATTGAACGAAAATTATCACGAGTACATTACCTTTAATAATTTATCTGATATATAAAAAAACAAAAATTTCAAGGTCATCAGTTTTCAGTAAAGATCGGAATCAAACTTTGTTGTAAACTTATTTGGGGTGTGTGTTTTGTGAAGTCACTGATCATTTGATACTTCCGTAACAAAAATTTTTATTTCAGAAGCAATCAACGTACGGAAGAATTGCGCAAGTTCAACTTGCACTTGACCGGTTTTTTTTGGACATGATTAGCAAGTATCGCAGACGCGACCAAGAATAGACGGAGTATGTCATTTATAACGGTTTCCCGCCAAATCGGTGATTCATTAGCAACTGCAATTACATCGTATTGCTATTATATTCCTGTAGCTCGTTATGTCAATTCCAAGGTATGTGAATCTCATCACCTGTTCTATGCTTTTGCCTTCTACTTTCAAGATGCATTTTGTTTTATCCACATAGATCTTCATGTTATATGTTTGCGCTGTCTTGTTAAATATGTGA
The DNA here is from genome assembly GCA_019049505.1 of Pachyrhynchus sulphureomaculatus. NCBI lineage: Eukaryota > Metazoa > Arthropoda > Insecta > Coleoptera > Curculionidae > Pachyrhynchus > Pachyrhynchus sulphureomaculatus. Next base: position 5,821,129 of record CM032451.1, read on the forward strand.
AGTGACCTTTCTAGATTGTGTTCATTGTCTGCTATCAGAAATGCATCGTCAGCGTAACGTAGTATATTCATTTTGTTAAGTCCCATTCTGTATCCTTCTTGTTTTTTACTTCGCCTATTATTTTATTCTTATCTCCTTGTCGTTATAATCTCACGTTGCGGCGTTATTTCATAACGTCTCTTTTGCGGCGCTATTTTGTCCTTTATGTATATCTTAATTTTGAGAATGGATTGACTGAATATTAATATTGATAAAGGACAGAATTAAAATATCAGCTAGTTCGTTTTTTTTCTGGTAGAGAACATGGATAAGAGATAATTTTTGTGTTTTAAAAAATAGTCTCTACAGTTGTTCAAAACTTGGTTGTACAGATTTGGGCACCATTCGTTTTAGAATAAAAAGCTTCTAAGTTCAGCTCTAAAAATAAAAAAATACTGAAGAGTTAATTAGTTGTTGAAATAAAATTGAATTGGGTAAAACCGTTGCGTCTTGAAAGATAAAGCGGGTAGTTCAGTAAAAGGCTGCATTAACACAGGGAAAGGTACGTTGACAAAATAAAAATTCTTGCAGATTTAAGAAGTTGGGGTAATTCGTTTTGCAAACAATTTAGATATATATATATATATATATATATATATATATATATATATATATATATATATATATATATATATAGGCCCGTTAAGCGAAAAAAATATGGACCAATAATTCGAAAATTTAAGATTCCACGCCATACATTAATTGACCAATGGTTTTGGTTTTGAACTTCCCAGACCTAAAATGGATTAACTATTGAATAATAATGTATCTTATGGCTGTTAACTGCTCCATTACTGCGAAAACTAGCTTCATCAGAAAACATTATTTTGGATAAAAAATTCGGATCGGCCTCTATTGCTCCATTCATGATGATACAAAAGTTTAATCGTCGTTCAAAACCTCGGTCTTGAAGTTCTTGGTGGTAGTTCCATATGAAAGGGATAATACTTCTATTTTCTGGTGGTGCGATTAGCCGTAGATTGGGATGTGTCAGATAAATCAGCTAGTTGACGGCTGCTGACCTGGGGATTATCTTCAACGTAAAGTAAAATCGCCATTTATTTTTCCTCAGCACTGTAAAGATTTTCTAGATCAGGGGTGCTCAAACTTGAACTGCTGGCGATCTACCTCAATATTGTTAGACGACGATCGATCGACTCTGAGAGGCTGCGTCTAGGTAGGGTGTATCGTGGCATAGATATTAGTTTTCCGCACAATATGAATTTTTTTAGTCAAGGTAAGTGTAGGTCTGCTCTAAAATGTCAATGAAAAAACTCATAATTATTCAAAATTGCAAGTTTATTGGTTCTTACAAAAGAAACGAGTTCTAGGGTCTAAACTTAACTAAAGAGTGACTTTGGATGTTGAAGCGTGGCACTGCATATCCTCAGCATACTTTTCATAAGATGGTACGTAATTACCGAATGCTAATCGCAAGCATGATAACATATGTTCGTCAGTTAGTCGATTGCGATATTTTGACTTAATTATCTTCATTTCAGAAAATGCAGACTCGCACAAGTAAGTTGACCTAAACATTGCTGTCAGTTGAAGGGCGATTTGCCTTAGATTCGGATATTTATCTTCAGATATACGAGTAAAACACCAGAATTTTGTATCAGATGCTGTGGCTTTGAGATGTATATCTGATATAATCTGCACTAACTCATTTTCAACAGAACATGAGTTCATGTTAAACTGACTTGCTATTTCAGTAGCTAATTCCTTAATATTTTTACACGAAAAAGGATAACTCATAAATGATGCGATATTTGCCAATTTACTGAAATCATAAAAATGTATTTCGAATTGGCCCAAAAATATTTGATAATTCTGCCTCATAAATATCATAATTCAACTGAGGAATCTTAGCTTTCAAAGATGGAAAATTTTTCAGATCCTTTCTTTTCAGTTGATCTATCATAAGTTGCAATTTACTTTTGAATGCGTTTATGGCGCTAATCATCTCGATAATAGTTTTTTCCTTTACCTTGAAGCTCCAAATTAATGGTGTTTAAATGCATTGTGATGTCTGTCAAAAATGCCAAATCAGTCAGCCATTTTCCGTTTTTTTTTCAGCATCTGAGTGTCATCACCTCTTTCGTCCAGAAAAGCTGTTATTTCGGGCAATAATTCTTGAAACCTTTCTAGGAATTTTCCGCGACTCAACCACCTGACGTCCATGTGAAGAACTAAATCAGTGTTTTCAGCTGACTCACTATCTTCCAACTCCAATTTAAAGAGCCGTCGTTGCAAGCTACGTGCACGGATAGAATTCACAATTTTATTGCAATGCCCATAATCCCCTCCATGTTTAGAACTTTTGAACACAAAACTTGTTGATGTATAATGCAATGGAAGGGGAAAAATGAAGGGAAATCATCATTAGCTCGACACAATGCCACAAAACCGTTTTTGTTTCCAGTCATTGCTGGTGCTCCATCGGTTGTAATGCACACTAGTTTATATACTGGTAGCTTGTAGTTTGTTACGAAATTGAAGAAAAACGTCATATATATCTTCGCCACGGGTCTTTCCTTTCAGAGGAATCATTGTCAAAAACTCTTCCTTAGCCGACATGTCATTGAATACCATTCGAATAAAAATACACAGCTGTGCAGTGTCTGTCATATCGGTGGATTCGTCGAACTGTAAAGAAAAGTATGTACATTTCATGATATCATGTTTTGGTTTATCCGCCATGTCCTGACTCATGACTTCAACACGCCTTGTGACAGTCGGACGAGATAACTGAAGTTCTCTAATAGCAGACATAATCTCTGTTTTATTTTTAAAATCTCCAAATAAAGTCTCACCCGGTTCAATAAATGCTTCCTTCACAACCAATCCATCATCAAATGGTTTCTTGTGTTTTTCGCCAATATATGAGATATTTTAAATGACGCGATCGTTGCAGCTCTTGATTGTTTGGCTGGTCTTGTGAACATGGTTTGTTCTTTTTTCAAACAAGTTATCAAATCACGTACTTTTCGTTTTCTTAATTCACTCTGTGACGGAAACTCCTTTTCATAGTTTTTATGAACCCTTTTATGATGCCTCTCTAAGTTCCCACGCTTAGGTGTTGCAACTGACGCACGGCAAATGAGACAAATGCACTTATCCTTTACCATACAAAAGAAAATTTCTTCCTCCCAATCGTTATTAAAATGATAAGTTTTACTTTTCTTCGCCGCACTCATTTTGGACTATTTATTAATAAACTTTGTATCGATGTATCGCCTTCAAGTTACAACTCAGACTGACTCCTATTCCTGTAGGCGCAACATTTATATCGGCGCGAACGAAGTCTCGAATGTTCCCGTCAAACACGCCGCCCGAAGTTTCTAGAAAAATCGGCGAGAATCAAAAACGCAGCTTTTCTTTGACAAGTTCTAGATGGTATACCACTATTAGGGTACTTCGCTCCGTAAAACCTTACTGCCAAAAGACAATTTTTTCTCGCTTCGCCCAGTATATAAACCTTATCAATTAATTCATTTTTAGGAAAATCCATAATTATTGCCTTTATAAGTCACTTACTACAACAAATTAAACTATTTTTACTTGCTTAATAGACATGTCAAAATTTGACAATGCATACATTTTTCTTTTGTCTTGGCAACTATGATGTTATAGCGTAAGTGTATTAAAAATAAGGGTAAAAATTAAAAAAATCAAAGTAAATCGAAAACTATTAGAAATAGGTATATGATAGACTTAATAAAAATTAAAGGGTTTTATAAAATCTATCAGAAAAAATAATAATATACAGGGTGAGCCATTTAAAAATTTTGAGATTTTTTCAATTTAAAATAGTCGAAATGCAAAAATTTATTTTGAACACCCTGTAGCAACTAACTAAAATTTCTTTACATGTATCTTTTTTTCATCTCTATAAAACGCTTGTACCAATTATGAGTATTCTACCTTCAGAAATAATGGCGCCACTGGCAATTTTTTTACAAAACTGAAAACTAGGATTAGAAAAAAAAAAAAATCGAAATATTAGAAAAACTACTAGGTTTAGGTATATAACATTATTAAGTTATAAAATTTTACGCAGAATTTAAAAATAAATTAGAAAATAGGATGTTCCATTTAAAAAAAAAAACATATGTTATATCGGCCACACTTTTTTGAAGTACCCTGTAAACGCAAAAATAATTTTAACTATCCACCTTAACATTCTCTAAATCTATTGTATTTAACATTTTTTCGTCGTTCCCGAAACAAATGAACTTTACTCTGTCGTTGGCTCACCCTGTACAGCGAGTACATTTGGTACTGCTTGTTTCAAATGCGCTATGAAATCCTTATGACGCCCCGTCATTACTGGAGCACCATCAGTAGCAGCTGACAAAATATTACGAGTAGGAATTTCTTTCTCTTGAAAAAACTTGTTCGTGGTATTAAATATCGATTCTCCATTTGTATCGGTTTCCAAATTTTTGGCAAATAATAATTCACCGAGTTGAATGGAAAATTTGCAAGTCTTTATGTAATATTTCAATGTCTTTAGCTATTTCATCTATTCGTTTTTGCAATAGAGGAATTTTTCTAATGATATCTGATGGTGTTTTAAGATGAGGAACAATTTTTATTACCGCTTTGATTGACGGCAAGATTAATTCCTCGTCAGTTGTGTGCGATGTTCCCGGCTTTTGCGATTAACAATGAAATATTATATGAGGCTTATAGTCCATCATTTTCTTGGTTAGAAGACGACGCAAGGAGGGGTGATATAGTTGGTTGTTTTAAATATTTCTTTTCCAGTTTTTAAAAATAGGATAAATCTTTGTCCTTTTTATCAACATGGGTTCAAATGCTCTTGTAGCCTAGAAGGCTTCATGGCTTCATTTGAAAAAACTTTTTGGCAAACTAAAGACATAGGTAATGACTGGTTTGTAGAAGAGTGCGTAAATCCATATTTCAATTACTCAGTACTGTACTGCCGGCATTTCTTCTTAGATTCAGACATTTGGAAATACAAAATTTGGCACGGTTTATATTTTTTTATATATGTTTATAAAAATAATGGCTATAATGACTTCTATTACTTTGATTCATGAATATGGATTATTGGTGAGGTACACAAAAATAATAAGACATTACTAGAGCTAGGCCTGCCTTTTATAGATTTGATTTCGTGCACACATCAACTTGTATATCTTTGCTCGTTTGCGATGACGGCGCATTTCTCTGTAAACAAATCATTACAAGCTCCCATATTTCTGTCGAATCATGCTTGATTGCGTGTATCGCGCCTTCGCTTACCAACTTGCAAAGACTTGTCAACGACAATACTAAACCGAATAAGTAAGTACGTATACCTAATGCTAATTTAAATTTTTTAATGCTTATTTAAGCGATAACAAGAAGATAAAAATGTTAGACAGCTAGATAAAATATTTATTCATGAAAACAGTAGGTATTTTGGAAGTATTTTATTATATTAATTCCCTAAATAGGGAGGTACGCCACGGTCGCCCCCCACTTGACTGTCTTAACGCCTCCCCCCCCCCAATTCTGGACCCGCTACCGCCATGGAAGGCTCCAACGCCCACTGGGGGGGCGGTACGCCTTCGTTGGGAGCCTATACTTCAGAGTATCGACGAACAGTTAATGCTGAGTGGTATACAACAGTTTGTTTGACAGAAGTCATCGATGAAGTCAAAAAAAACAACCGGAAACGTCGCTTCATTCTTGATCATGACAATGCTCTCACACAGCACGTCAAACAGTTGATAATTTGACGGAGAAAAACATCGCTCTCATTGCCCGTATTTACCTGATTTATAGTCCGACTTCTTTTTGTGCCCAAATGCCAAAAAAAAAAAAAAATGCGTGGATAGCGATTTTCATCACCTCAAGAAGCTGTTAAATTCTTCCAAAACCATGTTTTTGAGATACCAATTTCAGAGTAAAAAAAAATATTTCGAGAATTGGTTCGAACGCAGGCAAAAAAAGGAGAATATTTTGGGGAAATAATAAAATGATTCGTACCAAAAAATTTTTTCTTTCATTGTTTTTGTAAAAACTTAAAAGGTAGCCTTGTAGATATAAGTTTTGTTTCGCCTCTTGTCATTATAGTTTTCATTTCGTTATTTTTATGCATTTCCTCAAGTAGTTTAAGTGGCTTATAGTTTACATTTTGTATTTCTAGTAACTTCAGAATGTCCTTTCTTTTCACTGTGTCGAAGGCATTTTTTAAATCCACAAAGCACATATCACATACATGGCTAATATCATAAACTAAAAGTAATGATTTTCTTGTTTAGGTAGTTCACTCGTGACAATCGGAGGCAAAAGTATAGCCGGATAATAAATACAAAAAGCTTAAAATACTCAATGGCAGAGTTTTTGTCGGAGACTGCATTCGATATATGGAAACTTTCATATGCAAACACGCACTTTTAATGAAGATAAAAGTGGCCACGCTGACAATGCGTATACCAATGCTCCATAGAATGACGTTTATATAGGTTATTTAGGTTATTTATTATACTTTGTGTATGTTTACTGCTTAGACCGTATTACTTCTATTTAAAATAAAAAAATATAATTAAATAAAAAATGTCTTTTGATTATAATCAATTGCAACATAAAGGTAAATTTGTAAAGGAAAAGCTCATCATAAACGCAAAAAAGTATATCGGCAATGAATGACGCGAAAAAAAATAAAAACTGAAGAGCCTAATCTGTGTAGTGGTCGACGGATCGTTGAGTTAGATGAGTTAGGAAAAAAAGTCCTTTCACTAGAAAAGATAAGTCATGAGAAACGTTTAGGTCGTAATTACAAATTACTTATCGTATAAAGAGTGTACCATAAAAAACCTAATATTGCCATCTTTAATGCCTTTAAAAAGTGTTATTTCAGATTTTATGATTAAAAGAATTGCATCTGAATGCATAACCTTGGAAATCTAAAAAGTTCTTATGATAAATTGGGTTCTACAGGAATAGTGCAATTTTTATCTAGTCGAAAGGACAATGGCAAATCACGTGTTTATAATACTTTATTTATTTATCATTAGTATCATTAATTATTTATTTAGTTTTATGGAGAATATTTATTAAACCGTTTTTTTTATATACAGTCGCTTGCAAAAGTTTCCGGCCAGTGACATTTCGTACTCTAATTTATTAAAAAAAAAAGACTAATGATTTTTAATCATTATGAGATGTGAGTATGAGATATAAGAAACAAAATAATATAGTAAAAGAATATTTTTTATGTTTGTGAATATATTTATTATTATTATTCTTATATTTATATGTGCAAAAGTTTCCGGCCACATAATATACATTGACGCAGTAGAACGTTCAAAGACGTATTTACAAATAATAGCGCGTTGAATGTTCACATTTAGTTCATAAAAGTCGTGGAAGTATAAACATGGCTCGGCATATGCAAATCCAAATTCGTGAGAGAGTAATAAAATTTTCAAAAGAAGTCTTCTCGTGAGATTGCTTCATTATTATCGATAGGTACATCAACCGTGAACGATATAATTGTAAAATACCGTTGTGGATATGTTTTAAAAGATCGTCCGCGTAGTGGAAGACCAAGAAAAACGTCTAAAAAAAGTAGATCGTATCATTAAATGCAAATCAACTGCGGATGTCAAGAAAACTGCTGCCAAAATTGCACGCGAGCTAAAGGATGAAAACCTAGCTAAGCTTTGACGTTGTACTGTGACACGAAGACTACATGATTTGGGACTTTTTGACCGTATAGGTATTAAAAAAAACAATTAATCAGTAAAAAGAATAAGATTTGCGATTACAATTTGCCAAAGATCACCTAAATTGGACAATCAAAGATTGGAAAAAAGTAGCTTTCTCATCTAAATTTAATCTTTTTGGAAGCGATGATAGGCAACACGCACGACATCCTATTGGTACGAGAAATGATGTTCGGTACCAAATTCCTACTGTAAAACACTGTGGAGGAAGTGTGATGGTTTGGAGACTTTTCTCTGCACAAGGAGTAGGTCCATTGATCGATCAACGGAAATATGAACGCTGATATTTACAAGGACATTTTAGAAAACAATTTGTTATCATATGCTGAAGAAACATTGCCGCAGAATTGGATATTTCAGCAGGATAATGACCCCAAACATACATCCAAGTTGTTAAAACTGTGGTTTTCTCTTTCAAATGTGAGAGTTTTAAGCTGGCCATCTCAAACACCGGACTTGAACCCAATAGAACACTTATGGGAAACGCTAGATCGTCAAGTTCCAAAGCATACATATTCAAATAAGGCCGCATTATTCAAATTATTGAAGGGAGAATGGGATAAAATTTCACCTGCTTGTATTAGCGATTAATGGAGTCAATGCCACATCGTTTTGCGGCTGTTATCGCTGCAAAGGGTATGGCTACAAAATATTAACATAAAAATATAATTTAAGGCTATTATAGAGCATACGGACTAATAATTTTTCTCGTAGTACAAAGTGGCCGGAAAGTTTTTTTGCACATATAAATATAAGAATAATAATAATAAATATATTCACAAACATAAATAATATTCTTTTACTATATTATTTTGTTTCCTATATCTCATACTCACAACTCATAATGATTAAAAATCATCAGTCTTTTTTTTTAAATAAATTAGAGTACGAAATGTCACTGGCCGGAAACTTTTACACGCCACTGTATATTTAATATTGCTATCAACTGATATGTAACAGTGTTGATAAATAAACATAATATTAACTTAAAATATTGAAAAATTATTGAACCTACAGACATATTTTTGTTAAATATAAACCTTTTAAATACTAAAAAAAAAAAATATCAAGATACAAATTCAAATTTTTAATTAATATATTTAATATTTTTATTTGCTGATTATCAAGCTGATAAATATATTGTGTTTAATCAATAAATTATTTAACCTATAAATGAATTTCTGTTTAAAAGTTAACCACCTTAAATGCTGTTGGAATATGGATGCGTAAAATATGACGACATACAGCGTTGTCAAATTGTGATATTTATCCCTCACTACCCGGCTATTCTTTTTAAAAAAATATCAACTTTTTTTAACAAATTGATAAAAAAATATATTTCTATTTCAAAATTTTTCTAATTTTTTTTTACTAAATGTTAGTTTTATGAAAAATTCGTAATTTTTTTTTTTTTTTTTTAATTAAATGAAAAACATTTAGATCTTATTTCAATTACACCAAATTCTTAAGAAAAGTGGAGTTGCGAGTGAACTACCTTAAATACTTAAATTAACACTTTAAAATTGGAAAGACGAGTCGTAGAATGGAATGTGCGTGACTCAAATACGTGATTTAGTGAATTTAGTGAGATACTCGTAAATATAGACCTACTGGAAAATATTTATAATCTTCTTGTAGCCGGAATCCCAAATGAATAATTTATAAATGAAACGAGAATCGACGATTAACAGGTCTAAATGAAAACCCTAAAACACATATTTTAATCTATTATTATAATTTTCTAAAAGCAAATAAAAATGTAAAAAGTATAAATCTTATTCCTTAGGTACGTTTCTAACTTTACGTACAAATTCGAAAATCTCTTTCGCTAAAACCTCCGGTACTTCAAATGCCGCAAAATGGCCGCCATCTTCAAATTCTGTCAAATGTATCAGATTTAGATTACGTTCTCTCAAAATGGATTCCGTCGGATAGGAAATTTCATGCCTAAATCTAGTGAAACCAGAAGGAATTTTAACTGGAAAGCTAAAAAGTAAAAAAAATCTTATATATACTAATAAGCAAAAAGGTTTATTATGAAGATTTAGAAAACGCGGTAAACTGTAGGAACCAGGTTGTTATTTTAAATCATCTATGAAGAAAAAATCTCAGAGCTTCCATAACTACCGTCTATACTTGGGGTAAAAAGTCGAAAAAAAACAATGTTCTTGCAAAAAATCGATTTTATTCTTCAACATAATAGGTGTTTCGATTAATAATGTCGATTTTTCGCAACATTTAAGCGTTTATTTCCATCACAAAATGAATTACCTTAATAATCAAAGTATTGGCCATCGTTAGCTATGACTTTTTTCCCATCTTTCTGTCAAAGAATGGATTCCGCACCAGAAGAACTTTTCATCTTTTCAGGCCAACCATTCATCAAGCCAAATTTTCACTTCTTCGTAAGAAGTGTTTCTGAAAGTCCGTGCTGCATCGATCGAAATAAGGGGTAGTCTGAAGGAGCGAAGTCCGGTGAATACGGCGGGTGGGGTAGAACGTCCCATTTGATGTTTTCCAAATAGTTTTTAACACATTTGGAATATGGAGCCGAGCATTCTCATGTTGAAAAATGACTTTATCGTGTCTTTGGTCGTATTCTGGTCGTTTTTGAAATTGTTTCACCAGGTTTCAGCAGTTCGTAATACACAGCTCCTCTACTATACCACCAAATACACAGCAAAACTTCCTTTACGTGTATATTGCGCACTGGTTTGTGATATTGAAGGCTGGATCCACCCAAGTTTTTTGGGTTGGAGCATGTTCACCATAAGCTTCAACCAACAATCGATAACTTTTAGCAGCCGTTTTCTCCAAATGGTTTTTTCTGGTACGAAACACGACATATTCAAATCTATGAAGAACTATGTTTTTCGTACAATGACAATTAATAACGAATTGGCTTTTGATGGCGTATGTTTACCTTCCAAAACGCCATAGATATCACTAGTCTATACCAACAAGTCCGCAGACAGTCATTCAACTTAACAAAGACCTGGAAGAAATTCTATCTTGGGGTGACAGTAACCAAGTGGAATTTAACGCTACAAAAACCCAGGCGGCAGTTTTCTCTAAAAAAGTTAACGTTGCTGAACCCGACATAGTTATGTCGGGGTACTCCATTCCTCTAACATCGTCATTCAATTTGTTGGGCGTTAATTTGGGAGCAAATATATCCTGGCATGAGCATGTTGCAGGCATAGCAAGGAGAGCTTCTCAAAAGTGGAGAATATTATTTCGAACCAGAAAGCTTTACACTCCACAACAACTGTAAATTCTTTACAAAGCTAATTCGACCAACTATGGAATACTGCTCCCATGTTTGGAGCTCCGCTCCCAAACATAGACTGCATTTGTTGGATTCTATTCAGAGATGAGGTGTTCATCTGATTGGAGACCCGGAACTGACCGGCGCACATTGGGGCGACGGCGTAAAAAATCGGATATTGGATGAAAAAATTAAAGATGTATTTTTCGAATATTGCCGATTTTTTCCTTTAATATATATCATAAACCATACATAAATATGTTTATAACTAATTTATTTCCTTCTGCCTTCCTTAAAATTATCCATTGAAGTGTGACATTTTCATCAATGTTGGAATTTCTGTAATTCGAGAAATTACATTCTAAATTCTCTGTGGACAACATAACTACGAATATGAGTTAAACTCTTACTAGAACTTGTTTATTGGGTTTCAAACAACAAATTAATCTTAATGTAACGTCATTAGAGTGCTACAATATATTAATAAACATTTGACATATTCGACACAAAAAATTATTCTTACTTCAATATTCAAAGATGTATAAAGTTTTTGGAATGAGGTGGAATGAGATGGCGCTTTCACCATCTGATAGAGCAAAGTCTCTAGTTTCCGGAGATATCCTATTTTTTATCCCCCTTCGTCCCCCTTTGGTAAAAAAATGGACATTAAAGTTCTCCCGACTTGATCTAACGTTCTCCACTCAGCCATTCTCTCGAGCAATATTCCAATGAAATGAAAAAATGACGATATACTCCTCATTTCTTATGAAGTATGCACTTCTAAAAAAAAGGCAATTAAACTCTTGTTGCCTCTTTTTGGCAACGCGGCTTGACTACTTTGAAATTTCGATCTCAATGCGAGTGTTTGGTTACATCGCGCGCCATAGTGAGACAAATGCGACATTTTTCGGTCATTTGTCAATGGAATGACTTCAATTTAATATACATAATGTACGATTTATATATTTTCAGAAATATGAAATCAAAATCATACAATTTATTATCACGAGCACGATAAAGCGTAAAGATAATTCACTCACAAAAATCAAGCACCCCGAGGGATCAAATATCTGTCACGTCCACGTCGTTGATCTTGGGTAACGCTAAGAGCAGATAATTGATATTCGAAATATTATTCGCTTCATGAGTGTATTTTGATGAGTTAATGTTCCGTTACATGTCGCATGCGTAGGGCAATCGTAACACGGGACAATGATATCAATGCTGCTTAAGCGCAACCAGTGTTTCTAATTTTAGCTATACCTCGAAAATAAAAAAAAATGAAACGAAACAAAAGGCATTTTAAAGCTAAATGTTGATACTTACGCGTAGTATTAACGAAATTTATGAGAAAAATATTTGTGACTGTGTTATGTCATGAAAATCCTCGAAACCGTCGTTTTTTTGCAAATTTCCGTCATTTTTTCTCAAAATTACGACGCGGTAGTCAAATTTGGACAACGGATTCGTGTTCAGCAGGCAAAAATACATTGAAAATTACTATTCGCACTCATGTAATCGAAAAATTTTTCAATTTGTTGTCTAGTATTTTGAAATAATCATCTTTACGCTTTATCGCGCACGCGATAAGAGTATATAGTATGATTTTTGTTTCATATACTGAACATATATTAATCGTACATTATATGTATTAAGTTTGAAGTTCCAATAACAAATGTGGAAGTTATAAGCAAATGACCGAAAAATAACGCATTCGCCCCATTGTGCGGCGGCCTTAATTCGCTGGAACATCGAGGAACGGTTGGCGACTTGAGCCTATTCTTAGAAGTATTTTCATGAAAAGGTTCGAAGGATGTGGCCCGCTTAATTCCTGAGAGCGGTGCATGTTAGAAGTTCACGCTAATACTTCACATCCGTATGAGGTTCAGCTTGTTACTCCTCGTAAAACGCTTTCAAGCAGTCTTTTATATGGAGAACATCATCTCTTTGGAATAATTTGCCCAGGACTGTATTTCTCACCGAGTACAATTTACAGCGATTCAAGAACAACCTGAATCGCTTTCTCCGCACACGTGTCGCTCCTGTAGCGCTTTAGGGACTTCCCTGTAGCACGTGTGCTAGACCCATAAAAAAAGTGTATTAGTAACGCAATCTCTTAACAAAATCGACGTTATTAACCGAAACACCTATTAGTTTCTTTCAAGAGACACTTTGTTCAGTGAACTTCCAACATTTGCATACCTTCATATAGTACGATTTATCGAGGTCTCTAAAATAAGTCTGTTTCCCATTCGACTTCTTCATTTGAGCCAAATCTCTTTCCTTGGAGCCACTTATCCAAATTTGGAAAGAGGTAATAATCACTGGGGACAAGATCTGGTGAATACGACGAATAAGGAAGCAATTTATAGCCACTGGGTCCAATTTCGTCATCAATTTTATGGAGTTCTGAGGGATGTACATTTTTTTGGTGAAAACACTTTTTTCTTCGCTAAATGTGGCCTTTTTTTCTTGATTTTACCATTCCAATGGTCCAATAAAACAACGTAATAGTTTCCGGTGATTGTTCGCCCCTTCTCAAGACAGTCAATTAGTATTATTTCACGCGCATTCCAAGAAATACCAGCCGAAACCTTTCTAGCTGATGTTCGTATTTTTGGACGCTTCGGTCGGCTTTCATGCGCTTCCATTCACTCTGTGGACTGTCTGCAGAACTTAGGCGTATAGTGGTGGATCCATATGTGCTATAGCACTTCTCGTGCGATCCTTGGCTCTGGCATCAAAAAGCCATATTTAATCAACACACGAAATTCTTTTTGTACAATCGTTTTGCAAAAATCAAAAGTAGCGTCACTGTAACTCGCAAACTAATAGACAAAATGTCACGAAAATTTTACACGAATCTTCTAAGAGTTGACACTAACTGAAAATCGCGTGATTTTTTTCTGTTTGTGCGGCCATGTCTCAGGAAGTCTCAGGACGGTGTAAGTAAACTAAAAGAGCGTGTCGCAAGTTGTTTTGTTCCATCTAAAAATAATTCGTTTGTTTGCAGCTTAAAAAATGACGTTACAGCCGTTATCAGCTCATCATCCGAGGAAAATTTTTGACCCCTGAAATATGTTTGAACAAAAAGGGATCGCATGGTTCCAAATGAGGTCTGTAGGGAGGATGGCATAACTTGATGAATCCCCAGTTTTCGGGCCAGGGTTAAGCCTTGTGTACCCTGTATCTATCGTGCCTCAGCAAAGTTTTGCTTCTTTATGAATTAGAGCGTTTCATGAACTCCTGCTTGGTGACAGGATCCCAATAGAACACTCAAGCCTCATCGCATATAACAGTGCCCAAAAAACAGCTATCATTGTTATTTATACAGGTCAAATATTCTTGAGAAATTTCTTTTCTCGCTAGTTTCTACTGTGGTCTAAGGAGTGTAAAAATCGCGCAGAAACTAGTCAGAATAGCTACAGTAATTTGACAACCAAGCAATATTTTTGCGCGTGACGTAGAGCTTACATAGCAACTTACCCGTCGATTCCTAATTTCCTGTTTTCCTTGTTAAACGCTTCGGCATACAATCTTTGTGATGTGGTGATTGATCTGGTAACCCAGTAGATCATGACGTTGTCTAATAACTGATCCAGAGTGAATTTTTTTGTGAGTCCTCCATCTGGAAGGTCTTTCCATGCTGGGTTTGTCCAGGTGGTAAATTTTTCCAAAATATAAGCAGCTAAACCTACAGGACTATCTCTTAATCCAACTCCTAAAAATGAGTAAGCTATCGTAACGTGATTTTCGCACAAGAAAGATTTCTTCAACATGCTTCGGAATTTGACATCATAAGCACGAAGATGTTGTCGAATGGTCTCATGGGACACATTTAAACCCGATTTTCTTAATTTTGCCGCTCCCTAACGCAGCGTCAATTTTAGGTCCCGTGAAAACAATAACACGATTCGTTTTGCGACTCTCGAAGTGACTTTGCCTACCGAGCCACGTTTTGGCAAGTCATCGGCATTTTTCCTCTCGTTAAAACGATTTACCCACTTCTTCGCAAACGAGACCGACTTTTTAATATACAGTGCCACCTCGATCTCCATTAAACCGGATTCTTTAATAATCCGGACAAACATTTTTATTGCATTGTGTACTTTATAATCCGGATTTGGTAGTACTAGGTAATCCGGACCTGCGTTTTTAGACATCTACTTAATTTAAACTACATAGGAAAACTGAAATCGATAGTGAGGGGATTCCCCTAACTTCCAGTCTAATACATGTGGGATTCACACAAACTGTAGGTGCCTTTGATTTGCCTACAACGCATCGCGTATCGCGTCTAAAGGTTAAGGACTTTGTAGTTGTTTGTTTATTATCACAAGTACAACATACCTACGTTCTATTTTACTTTATGTGGTTCATATAAGTATGTAAACGTTTTTTTTAGTGTTCCGTACGGAACACTTATAAGATCAAACGTTTTTTTTTAAAACACGAGTATTTGTATATGTACCTACATATTAAAAAATGCCTTCTAAAAGAAAACATATTGCACTAACAATAAAAAGCAAAAGTCCGATATATTAGAAAGACTAGTTCTTGGTGAAAGCGGAAAAGTGTTGGCAAATTAGTGTTCCGTACGTTGATTGTTTTATAAAATGAATACGGAGTAGGAACATCCACAATTCCAGATATAAAAAAGAAGCAAGGGAAAATCAAAAGGTATGTATATATGATTTATTTTTGGTGATAATTTTGGACACTCACTATGGGACTCGTGATAATTTTCGTGTAACTTCTTTTAGATTCATTTCCAAATGTGATTTCGGTCCTGGTGTCAGAAAAAACCTTACGAAAAGCCGAATATCCAGAAATGGAAACTCGTTTGTATACATGGTTTTGTACGCAACGATCAAGGCACGTCCCAATTTCTACGAAATTTTATCAGGCCAAGCAAAACAGTTCTACACTGAAACCTACGGGAATGATAATTTTAGAGCTAGCAGAGGCTGGATTTCTAACTTCAGAAAAAGACATGGTCTGCGTGCTTTAAAAGTTTGTGGCGAAAAACTATCCAATGATGAAAGTGCCGTCGATCCTTTCCTAACTTTATTCGCAGGTAAGATAAAAAAATTAAACCTTGGACCTACTCAAATATACAATGCAGATGAATCAGCTCTGTATTGGAAAATGTTGCCTGAAAAAACGCTGGTTCGTTCTCAGGAAAAGACCGCACCGGTCGAAAAATAAACAAAGAAAGCGTTACCTTTCTAGCATGTTGCAATGCTGATGGATCACAAAAATTAAAGTTGTTAGTGATAGGAAAGGCAAAAAATCCGAGGGTTTTTAAAAATGTGAACATACCTGTTGAGTACAAATCATCTGCCAATGCATGGATGACTACAGCAATTTTCTTAGACTGGTTTCATCATTCTTTTATTTGTCAAGTCAAAAGTCATTTAAGAAGTCTCAACTTGCCTGAAAGAGCCCTACTAATCGTTGAGAACGCTTTGAGCCATGGAACTATAGAAGAGCTGACTAGTAAGATGGACAGTTTACAACATTATTTCTTCGACCAAATTGTACTGCACTTTTGCAGGCTATGGACTGCAATCAGACTGACTATCGGAAAAGTCTTTTAGCCCATATTTTACCAAATAATGAAGAGAATCTTGTTAGGTTATTAAAAAGCACTTACCTAAAAGATGCTACTATGTAGTTCATGGGAAAAAGTCTCCCCTGAAGTCTTGAAAAAGTGCTGGCACAAAATGATGGCTTATGTGGCAGATACCAACCCAGACAGTGAATATGATGCTTAAGATCTGATTCCTCTGAGTGAATTCCGGCACGATAAAGAATGAAAGGTAAAGCCTGAAATTTTTCTTTTAGTATTTTTTTGGTTAATTCGTAAATATTTAACAGATGTTTCAGATATACTGAATGTTCTCACTGAGCCGAATCTTACGAACGTTGAAATATGTATTTGGCTTGAAAATGATGAAGATTTGTTACCACTGGAAGACATAAATGATACAGATGAACAACACGAGGGTGATAATGAAGGTTCAGAGTTAAATATAAACCAGACTGTTAAGAATACTGTGAAGAATGATGAGAGAGTTAAAAGTTTCAATGTGTGCATGAGATGGGCAGAAGAAAATGATATCCCTCTAAGTGATGTTCTTGTACTTCAAAGATTAAAAGAAATTGCTTTTATGATGAACCAGAGAAGGGTCAAGCAAACAAAAATTACAAATTTTTTTACAAAATAAGATAAAACTTGATAAGATATGCTTCTATTTTAAATATTTTTCTATGTATGTACTATTTTTTAGTTGTTTCGTATTAAATGATTCGTTTTTAATATAAATAATGTCCTGCTTCAGTAATTCGAATTATTTACTAATTTGGATCATCGCGGTTTTAATTAGTCCGAATTATCGAGGTCGCTCTGTATTTAGCAGCAGCGGAATGTGTCATTTTAGGCCCCTTTGGATGTGAACAACGAAATACTGCGTCGAACTGACGAGCAAATAAGTGACTCGTTTGGATTTTACGTGATTTCGACGAAAGTTCGGAATCGACTGATACTTTTACTAAAATGCGTCGTCAACAAAAGTTCCCTCTACTGATTTTTTGTTGAATCAATAGAATCGCATCTACCAAAAACGAATTATCGCGGACACCTTCTTACTTTACTGACTGTACATTCAGTTTTTGACCAAACCGGTGTAAGTGTGATGTTTTAAAAATAATCAAACATATTAAATATGTTGACTACTCAAATTTCTCCCAAAAGAAGTTTTCTTACCTACAGTATCTGGCTTAGTAGCCTGTAAATGCATATATCCCATCTCCAAAACTAAGAAACTCAATTTTTCAAGCAATGGATAGTTTTGCTCTATCTCAGTCTTAGTAAAAAATAGAGATGGCCAAATTGTACCAATAAGCAACTTTCGATGTAATAATGCTCCGGCCATAGTTCTATGGACACCTATGAGGTTTTCTGGGTAGAGAATAGACATAGCATGAACTACAATTGAACCCCAATCACCTAAAAATAAATTTAATCTAGAAAAATATTAATAATAATAATTTATTTATTTATTTATTTAAACAATATACGGGAAACCCCATTATTTTACAATAAAATTTTTAAAATTATACAATATAGGTAAAAGATGAAATGAACAGGATAACCACAAAAAAAAGTCACAATAAGTTCTCGATAAAATCACAATAAGACAATCATAAATAATCACATACAGGAAAATAACAGTCATCACAGCCGATTTAAGAATTTACTGAGTGAGCCTACAAAAGGATCAATATCTGGATGAGAATTTAAATAAGTTAGAGTGCGCGAGATTGGAGAGTGCATATTATAATTTGTACGGGAGTAAGGTATATGAAAGAGCTCATGTTTTCTAAGAGTCCTAGAGGGAATCTTCAGGTTGATGCTGTAATAAGTGAGGGGCAATCCATAATACCATTGATCAATTTGTATATAAAACTTAGATCCCTCTGATCTCTCCTGGACTCCAAAGATTGGAGATTTAGTATTGCTGCCACTCCTGCTAGATCATTATGCATGCCTAACTTAAATGAACAGTATTTTATAAATTTATTTTGTACTCTCTCAAGTTGTACTTTATGAATGTAGAATGGAAGACCAAACTGTAGAGGCATATTCTGGGTGACTTCTGACAAGAGAGCAGTACAATAATTTAATGGTAATGACATATCTCTACAGGTGCGAATAATAAAACTCAACATTTGAGAAGCTTTCCCCTCAACAAGGTTATAGTGTTCCCTGAACGAAAGTTGACTGTCAAAGACAACCCCCAAATCCTTTATTGAATTCACAGATTGAAGTTCATGATGCTCAATAGTATAGGAATTGTTTTTTATATTTTGTCTTGAAAAGGTTATAGAGTAACATTTATTGATATTCAGAGAAAGGTCATTTAATTTAGCCCAGTTTACAAAGGAGTCCAGATTTTTTTGCAGTATATCAGAGTCATCCTCAGACTTAATTATACGAAAAATTTTCAAGTCATCAGCATATAGTAGGTAATCACAGTCCGATAAGCAAGTTATCAGATCAAGCAAAAATAAAAATTAAATAAAAGTGGAACACAGTGTCCACCTTGAGGTACCCCAGAAGTTACGCCTACATACTGAGATTGACAATTACCAATTTTTACAAATTGCACACGATCCATCAGCATACTCCGAAACCACTTCAAAGATTTCTCACCAAAGCCCAGAGACTTAAGTTTTGCCAACAGTATTTCAAGATTAACCCTGTCAAAAGCCTTCGAGAAATCAGTGTATATAGAGTCCACCTGATAGCCACTCAAAGGCTTCTAATAAGGCCAATTCATAGGAAACTAGATTTGTGGTAGTTGATCGTCCTCTGATGAACCCATGTTGCCTCACATCAAGAATTCCCTTACATGCCAACTCAATTGGTCACAGATAAGGCTATCTAGTATCTTAGGGATGGCTGACTGCCTTGAGATATTCCTGTAATTTTCTATATACTCTCTCCCTCCAGATTTAAACACTGGTATAATGTAACTTGATTTCCATACTCTTGGAAGCTCAACCTCGGCTAGGGACTTATTAAAAAACATAAAGGAAGAGTGATACTATATTTACGGTTTTAATAAGTGTTATTTTCAACAGATGGCAAGTCTTAACTCAAAAGCGGTGGGATTTGTACTAGCTTGTAAAGATGACGTAACCTTATTGTGCCGTAGTCGATTTATCGTACTGTCAGATATTAACTGTAGGACATGCAACATGGAACCAGAATCACTTATGCATTTACTTTGAGCGTGTCGAGTTCATGCTATATCCTCGTACATCACAATTCAACGTTGCCTGCCCTATAAAACGATAACACAGGGCAACAAAAAAATATTTTTATTTTGGTGCCTGGGATTTTAGAGCTGATTTTAACTATATTTGGGACGCTAAATCTATACATGCAATCCGTTTTTCTCTATCAGCTCTACTTTTTTAGATACATCAACTTATCTACCAATGTGGTTTTTATTCAGTATATTCATTTATGAGAGTTCTAAAATTATTATATATTCATTAATGTAGGTACAATGGTTTTATTGTCAGTCTGTAATTGAATAAATTCCAGGTAAATCTATAAATAGTGGAACCATTGCCTATCAGGTACCTGAACTGACCCTTTTAATCACCTAACTCGGGTAAGTCTCGTCAGTTTGTGCGTTCTTACTAATGAGAGTAGATTGAATTCGGCGTGTTATTTTAGGTTAAGATAAGAGTGTTTTTGTGTTATTGAACAGAATTAAAATGAGTTCAGGTTCCAGTTCAAGAAGAAGTTGTGTAAATCAACCTGATGTGTTTTGCTATATATGCGGAGAATACATGTTTCAACAAAACAGAACTATTACTGACTTTGTAAAGCGAGCGTATCTTGGATACTTTGGAGTTAAGCTTGGTGATCAGGACAAAACGTGGGCCCCGCATCTCGTATGTAAAACTTGTACAGAGCATTTACGGCAGTGGACTACCGGGAAAAGAAAATGTCTAAAATTCGGCGTACCAATGGTTTGGAGAGAACCAAAAAACCACTTCAATGATTGTTATTTCTGTTTAGTAAATACTAATGGAATCAATCGAAATAACCGCAGTAAGTGGACTTATCCCAATTTAGACTCGGCAATACGCCCTATCCCGCACTCAGATGAAATACCGATTCCAACATTTCATCAGCTACCACATATCTCTGATGACGAATATTTTCCCTCTGATCGCTCTTCTGATGCTAATAAAAGTTCTGATGCTAATGAAACTAACAGTGACTATGAGGGGACGTCATCAGTTCCTCAACGCTTCAATCAAAATGAATTAAATGATCTCACCAGGGATCTCAATTTATCGAAAAAAAAAAGCTTCTGAAGTACTGGCTTCTAGGTTGAACGACAAAAATTTACTGGAACAAGGAACCAAAATTACCTTTTACCGTACAAGAGAAAAAGATCTGCTACCATTCTTTTCTCAAGAAGACAATCTTGTATTTTGTCACGAAATTAGGGGACTCATGAAAGAAATGGGACTTTCTGAATATATTCCAGATGATTGGCGCCTATTTATTGACAGTTCAAAGCGAAGTTTAAAATGTGTCCTACATAATGGGAATAAATATGGTTCAATACCACTAGCTCACTCAACGAAACTGAAAGAAGAATATAATACCATAGCTTTGGTCTTGCAGAAGATAAAGTATTACGAACATCAATGGATGATTTGTGTAGACTTAAAAATGGTAAACTTTCTTCTTGGGCAGCAAAGTGGTTACACGAAATATCCGTGTTTCTTGTGCCTCTGGGATAGTAGGGACAAAACACACCACTGGGTTAGAAAAGATTGGCCTCAGAGAGAAAACATGGACGTTGGGGAAAAGAATGTCATTAACGACGCTTTGGTTGAAAGAGAAAAAAAATCATACTTCCTCCGTTACATATAAAGTTGGGCTTAATGAAGCAATTTGTAAAGGCTCTTGATAAGAATGGGTCTTGTTTTGCATATATAGGGGTAAAAATGCATCAGTTGAGCACAGAAAAAACTCAAAGCAGGGATATTTGACGGCCCACAAATAAGACAATTAATTAAGGATCCTGCCTTCATAAATTCAATGAATCAAGTTGAACGAGAAGCTTGGACATCATTTGTTGCAGTTGTAGAAAATTTTCTAGGCAAACATAAAGCTCAAAACTATGTTGAAATGGTTAACAAGATGCTTAATAGTTTCAAATCCTTAGGGTGCAATATGAGTATTAAAATACACTATTTACACAGCCACTTAGACCGTTTTCCAGAAAATTTAGGAGACATGAGTGAGGAACAAGGTGAAAGATTTCACCAAGATATTAAAGTTATGGAGGACCGCTACCAAGGAAGATGGGACATGCACATGATGGCAGATTACTGCTGGAGTTTAAAAAGTGACTGTTTAAAAAAACATTCAAGAATGTCGCGGAAAAAGAAGCTTTCCAAGTGTTGAGTGACTATTTCATTTCTTCAATGTTTTTTTTTGTTTGTAAGTACGACATAATATTGTATTTTGTATAACTAAAATAAAAATTTCGTATCTACTTTTGTTTACTACACTTACGGATTTGAGTTACAATAATGTAACTTATATTTCTCTAAAATTGTATATCTTAAAAATTTGAGCTCCTAGGTACAAATGAATACCTTATTTGAATTCAGGACATCAAATTGATATAGAATCAGCTCAAAAAACCTCGACACCAAAACAGCTGTTCCCCTGTGTAATAGACATACGAACGGTATTGATGACGTTCTTAGGCTGCCGTATCGTCCGGGAGAGGTCAAGTCGGTGCTTGAAAATGACAGGCGCATTTACTAGAAGCTAACTTTTTGGACCACAAGGTTGTTTACAAGCCAACAAACGAGGCATAGTACTTCTTTATAAATCAAAAAATGATTTTTGTAATAGAGTCCAAGTCATTGGAGTTTTAGGTAGGATTAAGAATACATTGCTACAAAATCTAATGAAGAAAGCTGGTTTTATCTCGGCTAATTTACTTGCAGTCAAGATGTATTTGCGGCTCTATCTCCACGATATCATGTCGGAGTACGGTACAAAGAGTCTCTAATTTCAATCCCGGCAGGGCAGTGTACTTATTTAATAATTTATTTACGTATATTTAGCTTGGCTCCATACATAAGTAGTAGTTGTAGCAGAAATGTATTAATATCCGTAGCAGCACCACCGCGCTCTAAACGAACACCGTAAAATACAAATATATGTTTGGGCACTTGGACAACGGTGACGTTGTGGTCCTCGCCAACGCTCATTCAAAAAGGGTAACTCTATTCAGGCGGGGAAGTGACCGATAAGAAAAAAAAGCAGTTATTCTTGCTTCTCTCAGATTGCTCAAGCAAATGAATTTGGTCGATGATCCTCACTATCGGAACATACCACGTGGCAGCCAGGGTGGTACGCACGATTTTCCGTGTCGATTTTTTCCTTTTCCTGTAAGATAATATTATGCGAATAACATAACTTTCAAACTACTTAATAAAAAAATATTTAGTTATTTGTAAAATGTCTAAAATTCACACAAGATTTACCTCCTTGCACATAATATCTGTCAAAACCTAATCTAATCATAAGTTTGTTGAATAACTGAGCAATTTGGGCTGGGCCCAATCCTGGTCTGACTGCTCCATCAGAAAATCCATAGCCTGGTAATGAGGGGGCGATTACTTCGAAAACAAAGTCGCATCCTAAGAAGAAAAACAAGAATTTGAATAAAAATTCATAAGTACAGTGAAGTCGGCTTATAACGAACCCGTTTGTAGCGAATTTCCGATTAAAACGAACTATTTTATAATGCACGAAAAAACTTCCATAAGACCAACGTAAATATTTATCGGTTATAACGGTTCCGGATAACGAACCAAACTTGGATGGTTCCGTTTATAACGAACTTACCACTCCCTGGATCGATGTCTCGCCACTTCATCTAGGGACTACTCAAATATCACCACTACACCAAACACTTTATTTTTGCACTGAAGCGCGTTTCGCTAACTATGTTAGCTTCATAGGAGCGAAAACTTGCCCCTACTCCTAACCCTGAATTACTCAAGAACTAATGACATAGTCTCGCGAGTAACCAGTTGAATCTTTTAGGGGTAATTTGTAGTTTAGCTTTAGTCAATCATCGTTCGATGAAGCTAACATGGTTAGCGAAACGCGCGGTGCAAAAATAAAGTGTTTGGTGTAGTGGTGATATATACTGAGTAGTATCATTGTGCCAAAGATTCCACATACTTAGTTGATCTAGGGAATTCACCGAAGCCGCTGGGAACCCCAATTCTATTTGTTTCCGCCGCGTCTCTAGTTCGAGCAGTATTTTATTTTCAATTCACTTGTTGTGTTATGCGGTCCTATGCACATTCGACCAAGGTAGCAAAGTGAATGTTTAAGTTTTTATTTTAAAATAAGTACACAAAAACGTAAAGCGTTTACTTTAAAAGACAAACACGATATTATAAGGAAAATAGAAAATGGAGTCAAACAAAGTGATGTTTGCAACCAGTTGAACTTAACTAAATCTACGGTTTCTACCATATGGAAGAATAGGCAAGAAATCTTATCATACTTTAGTTGTAAAAAAGTAAGAAAATTTACACATGACCAAGTCGATAAAGGACTCCTTAAATGGTTTAGTCAAAAACGACATGAACATGTTCCTATCACCGGCTTTACTTTACAAGAGAATGCTGTGAATTGGGGGGACTGTTCTAGAAGTTGGATTGAACGATTTAAAAAGCGACATAATAGTAGTGGGGGTAAGATAGTAGGATAAACTGCCGGAGTGGATATGACTATTGGTGACCAGTGGTTGGCCAATGTACGGACAGAAATTGGAGAAAGTTACGTGTATGAATATGTGGAAATTTTTAATGCGGATAAAACAGGTTTGTTTTGCAAGATGACGCCAATCCCAAGTGTTTTAACAGCAAACGTTTACCAGTAAAGTACAAATCAAGCAGTAAAGCCTGGATGACATCAGATATTTTTAAAAACGAGCTGATCGAATGGGACAAATAATTAAAATTCACAAACAGAAAAATATTACTTTTGATTGACAACTGTCCAGCGCACTCTGAAGTTAATCTACAGCAATTAAAATTGGTTTTTATGCCTCCAAACATAAGTGCAAAGCTCCAGCCTATGGATCAAGGTGTGATACATTCTTTAAAATATCATTATAGAAAGATTTGATGAAAATGTTAGAGACGATCGATAGAGGTAACATTTTTTCTGTAACTCTCTTGAACGCTATAAACTTTATTCATATGACTTGACAAAGAGTCAGTAGAGAAACCATTAAAAACTGTTTTAAGCATGGTGGATTTTTAAGGAAGAAATGTAGATATGACTCAGATGATGAGCTATATTGACTCAGTGGATTGAAAAACATCGAGAAGATCCTACTGATTGTCTAGAATTTGTTTACGATGCTGACATTCAACAAAGTACAGTGGAAATCGAGATTAAAAAGATATATAATTTTGAAGAATATGTATGTGCTGATAATGATTTAATGACGAAAGAAATATTAACTGATGGTCAAATTGTGACCTCAGTGACTTCTGGAAAGATTTTAGCGATAATGATGACGAAGAACGAGCTAATGGAGATGCTCCATCCATATTCAGAAATGACTAAGAGAATGGCTGAAATTCGCAATTTTTTGGAACCTCGTGAAGTTCCTAAACATATATGGAGTAGTATTTGTGACCTTGACAATTGTATAAACACCAGGTATTTTGCAAGTAAAACTATACAAACGAAAATTACTGATTTAATTGTTTATTTTAATGTTTTCGTTTTATACTCATATATGTACCAACATACATAATAACTTTAGTAACTTTAGTGTGACTTGTTTTTATTTTCCTTTGAACGTTTTCTTTTAATTTATTGATTATGATTATTCATTTTTCTAAGCATTAGCGCCTAATCTAAATAAAAAAGTAGTGAAAAAAAAAGGCGATCTTTCACCACGGTATTAGATTTTGTTTACTTTTGTAACGAATTTCGGATACAGCGAACCATTTTTAGTGATTTTTTTTGGAGTTCGTTATAAACGGACTTCACTGTATATGTAAAAATTATAATATTATATATATATATATATATATATAAGTATATATATATATATATATATATATATATATATATTTAATTTTTTTGGGTTCCTTGAGAAAAATCCCATTTAGCCATGAGTTAATTTATTTATAAAGTAATCCAGTATACTTAAACCTAACTTAACCTAAGACACATACAACACCCAAGCAAACAGGCGGACTCGAACCGCCGACCCTCACGACAACAGTGAGTTATTCTACCCACTGCGCCGAGGGCCTCGCCATATATATATATATATATATATATTATATATATATATATATATATATATATATATATAATATATATATTATAAGGAAAAAATTTATAAAAAGTGATATAATCGAAATGTTATAGTTTTTAAGTTAAAAGAAAGTCATTTTTGCATTTGAAAAAGTATTTTTAAGATAAGTAAATATAAATTTGGAATAAATATACAATTGAATATGGTAGCTCAATAAAGAGAACAAACAGTATGTTTTTCTTTAAAACTAGTCTATTAAAAGCAAAAAAATGTTCTTACCTGTTTGCGGTGTTGTCAAAAGCGGTATTATTTCATAAAATTCTCTAACAGATCCAGGCCATCCGTGTACTATTAATAGAGGTAAAATCTGAACTCCTGCGGGAACATTTTCAGGTTTGGCATGGAGGAAATGTATATTTAAGCCCTAAAATGGGTACATCGGAAGTTTTTTTTTAATTTCGAGTATAATTATTATTATAAAAATAAAAGTTTTAAAATTGTATTTTAGTGCGACCGAGATAAATTGTATAAAAACATACTTGTTACATTTTTATTACAAATAGTACCCAGAATCCAAGCAAACAGGATACTTTTTCCTTTAATTTCATTATCGCAAAATCAATCAAAAAATAAAATACCATGTCCTAATGGGCTATTACATCTAAATTACTTTAAAAAAGCACATTGGTTTCATTAGATTTTTATTACAGACTAACCTGTATATTAGTCTTGAACTGTGGAAATTTATTTAAAAACTCCTGCCTTTCTTTCCAATTGTACTTGTTTTTCCAATAATCAACAATGGTTTCCAACAGAACAGTATTTATGCCGTAATTTTGATTGACGCCTTCTAAAGGAGGTTGAAATGGTATTGCATTCTTCAGTCTATATTGAAGATCTGTAATAACCTATAAGGAACAGATTAGTCAAACGGAGTTCTTAATTATTCTAATTTTTGTGTAAAGTTCGTTCAAATATATACCGTTTGATTCTTAATCATTCTTGACTTTACTGTCACTGGCAGGCCAGTACGCATGGTCTGCTCTTACTTAATCCTTAGGCAGACAAAATAAAAATACTGACTATAGAGTTACTAAAAAGGGTTCAAAGAAATTAAGCTCAGTTTTGTAATAATTCTGGAAGAGCTGTTGCATTCATGTGTTACTCAAGAGATTTAGTCACAAATGCCTATTTACAGACCCTCAAAAAGCGGGATATCAGAAACCGTTTCTTTTAAGTGTTTCAGAATATAAATTATATAAAATGTCTTAGAATTGCAAATGAAAATGACTAGATACTCTGTTGTATCTTTGTACTTAATAATTAAATACTTTTTTAACTAATACATTTTTTTTCAGTACTCGTTGAAACCCCTGACTACATTAAGTCCGCCCCTGTGTTACATTTCCTTTACTAATATATCCCAAGCTTCATTGTCACTGGAATAAATTTAAGGAAACTTAGG
Organism: Pachyrhynchus sulphureomaculatus; assembly: GCA_019049505.1. Lineage (NCBI taxonomy): Eukaryota > Metazoa > Arthropoda > Insecta > Coleoptera > Curculionidae > Pachyrhynchus > Pachyrhynchus sulphureomaculatus. The sequence goes on from CM032451.1 coordinate 5,848,567, forward strand.
TATTTAACACCTAATTGAAAATCTTTTAACTTGGAAACCTTGGACGGTATATATTTGAACATTATAGGCTTAGATAGTTATAAAAGCTACAATAATCTAGAATAATATAATAAAGAACTAAAGTTTGTTCGTTCGTTCAAGGTAATCTCTGAAACTATCAATCCAATTTTAAAAAATCTTTTACTCGTATGTAGCCTAGACTCTTGGGACGAACATAGGCTAGATTTTATGCAGCTGTGACAAAAGAAAGCTAACACGGTGGGGAAAGAAACGGCCACGAGCGAGCGGCCCTGCTGATGGGAGGCGACATCGGGAGCGGGGAGACCGACTGACGAGCCGATGCGCTATATTGTACAATTTTTTCGCTTTCGTCTGGAAAATTTAGTTCGTTTATTGTTTGTAAATAATTACAACTTTTTTCTGTTACGCGGAATCTATTGTCATATTTTAAATCTAGTATAAGATGGAAACAATAAAATAAAAGTAGAATTTGTATAACAAATCAGGTTTTATTGTAATGTTTTTTTGAAAAAGTGTATCAAATATTAATATTTTATAGTGATAGTATAGAAAAAAAAAAAAAGATTTTTATGACTTTCTTGGATATTTAGCTTCTGGAATATCCCTCTTCAGTGTCCAACAGTAATCTGCCAGCATGTTTGGACTGCATTTGCCTTGGTATCTCTTCTCCATGGTTGAAATATCCTGATGGAAACGTTCACCATGCTCATCGCTTACTGCTTCCAGGTTTTCGGGGAAAAAGTCCAAATGAGAATTCAAAAAATTAATTTTGACTGACATGTTACATCCTAGTGCTTTATAGGTTGTCAAAAGTTCACTGATCAAGCCTTTGTAGTTTTCAGCTTTATTGTTTCTAAGAAAATTTTTAACCACATTTTTGAAACATATCCAGGCGGGTTTTTCCAGTGAATTTAATTTTTTTTCAAAGATAGGGTCTTTAATTAATTCTCTAATTTGTGGTCCAACAAATTTTCCCACCAATTTTAGAGAACTTTTTTTTTAAATATAAATATTCTTTGCCAGCTTTGTCCATCGCTTTGATAACATTTTTGACAAGACCTAGTTTTATGTGTAGTGGTGGCAACAGTACATCTTCTGGTTTCATCAAAAGTGTAAACAAAACGTTTTTTAGTCCAGGAGTAAGTGAGCTACGTTTTGGCCAATCTTTTTTAATATAATGATTTTTTCTATCTCTACTGTCCCATTCACAAAGGAAGCCAATATGTTGTGTAACTAAGTTATAGCCCTAATAAAATAGCAATCACCTTCAAATCTCCACATATTTTCCAAGAATACATACAATATTTTATTTTCTCTAAAAATAGCTTCATGTTATCATATGACTCTTTCATGTTAGTGGCATGGACTACTGGGACAGACGAAATTTTGTTTCCATTATGCAAAATAACAGCTTTTAGACTTACATTTGAAGAGTCTATAAATAGTCGCCTGTCTGTATTGGTATAGTTGGTGTTCCATAATAAATTCATTACAGAATTGATATCATTACAGTAAACAAGGTCACCTTCCTGAGAGAAATAACTTCTGAACTTATCATCACGATTGCGGAAATAGCAAATTCTCGTTTCTGAATGAAGTAAATTCCATCCTTTCAATCTAGATGATAAAACTTCAACTTGCTTTTTGGATAAACTCAAATCACGCATCAAGTCGTTTAGGTCACCCTGTGTTATTAAATGTGGTGTAAAAGAAGTGCTAGTTCGTAAGTGAAATCTCTCATGTCCTTTTGAGTAGGAGGTAAGCTCAACGACACGTTGGATTCATCTAATGTTACACTTTGTGGAGGTGTTGGTACAAGCATCATTTCACTGTGGAGGACCGGTCTCCTTGCAGATAGTAAGTTTGGATATTTGATTGCTTGTTTAGTTTTACTACTGAAAGCCCTTAATTTCAGTCAACCAAAATAACAGTCTGATGTGTGATCTCTAGGTTCGGCCCATCTCATTGAAATTGCGAAGTTCATGTGAAGTATTCCGTTAGCCCATCCAGTCAGAAGAGTAACACAGGATGCATAACATATATGGGGAACCCACAATTTATCTTGGTGGCGAACTAGAAATCCGAAATATTTAAAATAACACTTCTTGACCAAGTCTGTAAAATTTCTCCGCTGACTAGTGAATGTAAGTTCATCACACATGTAACAGAATCGATCAGGATTATTTACTCATGTTCTCGGCATGTTATTGAACGTAGATTACTCAAATAAAAACAAAAAATAATTATTGTTTCCAAGATGGCCCTATTACAAAAAAACTGAGGGTGATCGAACAAAAATGTTTGCGGGTTTTTAATTGGGGTAGGTAGATAAGCATAAATCACATACTAGCTTACGTGTATCAAAAATCATGTTGACCAGTGTTCTTTTGTATGCATAATTATTGTTTCCAAGAAGGCCCTATTACAAAAAAACTGAGGGTAATCGAACAAAAATTTTTGCGGGTTTTTAATTGGGGTAGGTAGATAAGCATAAATCACATACTAGTTTACATGTATCAAAAATCATGTTGACCAGTGTTCTTTTGTATGCATGTTGCAGGTACTTTGTTGGTGTCAGTAGGTACTTGTACTAGGTTATTGTTATTGGTGTATTTTTGTTTAATTAATAAGTACCTAATAGTGCGACAACAAATATTGGTTTAGTAATCTTCCTTAATTTAGGTCTACCTACTGTTTCACTGGCACTTAGATACCTACTTCATTTAGTTTTGAGTTCTCTACTATTTAATAAACGTGTACTGAATCTCTACGAAAAGTTGTGTGCAATTATTGCATTTTATTTCACAATTATTATGTAATTAACTTCAGTTTGAGGTGTATGCAATCGTTTAAAATCTACCTGTATTAAGTGGTTTTTTAGTTCTAAGAAATTGTACTTGTGTGGTTGCTATTAAAGACTAGCGCAGTTTCCATGTATTTCTATAATCCCAAGGGTAAACTTTTAAACTCGTGGGAATTGATTTGAGACAGGAAGGGCTATTTAGAGTCGGAACTCCGGAAAATCAATATAATTTGCTACCAGAAAATAATAAAACATCAAACATAGTATACAGAGAGGCTCTAACCAATTAAAGTAGGTACCTAAATTTAGGAAAAAAGTTCGGAGAAAAAATAACCCTTCCACGCGAATGAAGTCGCGGGCGATTGCTAGTATATCATATTGTTTTAAACATTTTTGGACGCCCTAGACAATTGTATAAAATAAAATCTATTTTTATACCTCATCTGATACATCAACTTTAAATATTTTTACAGTTGTGTCTTCTGTTTGGGCGTCACCAGGGCCCCACCACGTCTCTGGAAGTTTCGGAACCGGTTTCTCTTTTTTCACTTTCAGGAAATAATAAAGAGCGCCTAACAGTACCACAGTTGCAAATATTATACCAATACCCATGATGCACAGCACAAAATGAACTGTTTATACACGTACTATTATTAGAACTTTATCACGATGAAGTAATTTTAAACAATAATTGTAGAATATTACACGACTACTTTACAGCTGTTTTATCAGGCACGTACCGTACTAAATTGCATCAAATCATTTTTGTACGATGTTTATGCCACTGTATCTATGTTGTTTCGTTCAGAGATAACGAATATCATGATTACAATGCAAAAAATTATCACTAGTAATACAACAAATAAACATTGTTACTCCGCTAATACGCATTTCAAAGGGCAAATGACTTTGCAATATTCACCAGGTAATCGTCTCAACATTGTATTGAAAGGAATAACAAGACTGTAATTACAGATGATCTATAAACCAGTGAAACTGCGTTAGAAATGATCCATTTCAAAGAGAGAATTCCTAGGTCTGTCAATAGAGCTTACAAAATTCAAATTCATATAACAACGATCCGGAAAATTCTATTTTCCAGCTGTGTATATTGTAGAATAACCGGTCAAGTGCAAGTTGGACTTGCGCAATTAATGTTCCGTACGTTGATTGCTTTTAAAATAAAAAAAATCGTTACGATCTTCATTGACTGACTGATGACTTTGATTTTTTTTTTATATACCAGATAAACTATTAAAGGTAATGCACTCGTAATAATTTTCGTTCAATCTACACCCCGTGGAGAATATTTCAGAATTTTTTCAAAATTTTTTAGTAGGTACTTTTCGAGATAAGGGGGGGAACAGCGATTTTTCGCCATTTTTTAAAAATAATACGAAGATTATATATATATATATATATATATATATATATATATATATATATATATATATATATGTACATATATACAGTAGAACCCCGATTAACCCAGTTGCGATTATCCGAGCTCCGGATTAACCAAGCCATTCTAAAACCTGATTATCCGAGGTACGCTCGTCTATCCTGCGTATTAACCGAGCTTCTAAAATATGTATGTACATATTTCCATTTAAAATCGTCGGGGCCTTCGGGGAATCCCCCTGGCCCGTGTGAGGGGTTCCCCTATTTATGTTTTTTTAGACTCTTTCAGCACGTAAATTTACATGATTGCAGTGCGTTATAGCGTTTACTACGGAGAAGTACGAGTATACTCACATAATTTATTTGGTTGGAGTTCTGGTAGTTAAGTGTTAATTAATACGAACTGCTTTGTTTGAATTTTTGTTTGTCGTATTATAATGCAGCAAAACAAGCGTAAGAGAATCGTCGTTCCTATTGAAAAATTGAAAGCCATCAGAAGAATTGAAGCAGGAGAGACATTTAAAGTTGTTGCACGAGATTATAAAGTAGGTGAGGTAACAGTTGGAGATTGGAAAAGAAACCGCACAAAAATAGAAGAGTGATGTATAAATCAAGCCTCCTCGTCCTCTGGAAGAAAATTAATGAAAACCGGCGACTATGAAAAGGTTAGCGAAGCGTTATTCATGTGGTTTAACCAATAGAGATCAAAAAGTGTGCCTCTGTCAGGTCCAATTTTACAACAGAAAGCAATAATGATTAGTAGGCAATTCCCAGAGATAGATCAGTTTACTGCTAATTCTGGATGGCTTGACCGCTGGAAAAAAAAAACGGTACGATGTACGACAACTGACTGTATGTGGTGAAAAACTTTCTGCTGATGTGTCATCAATTGAGAAGTTTAAGCAGAACTTTAAAAAGCAGATCGAAGATTGTGGATACACATGTGATCAAATTTACAACTGTGTCGAAACCGGTCTGAATTATAAAATGCTTCCATCAAAAACATTGGCATCTCGACAGGAAAAATGAACTCCTGGACACAAACGAAGTAGGGAAAGATTAACTATAATGATATGTTCCAATGCATCTGGCAAGCACAAAATCCCACTGATGGTGATTGGCAAGTCTGCACATCCAAGAGCTTTAAAAGACATCTCACCCAAAGCCCTACCAGTCTATTACAAAAGTCAGAAGAGCGCATGGATGGATGCAAATTTTTTCCTCCAAATGTAACCAGCATAGTGCAACCAATGGATCAAGGCATCCTCGAAAACATTAAAAAAAATTATAGGCGTTTATATCTTGAACATCTGTTAGAATACACAGAAAAGGAGGACATTATCAATGGGATGAGAAAGGTTACACTGAAAAATGTTATTTACTGGGTAAGTCAAGCTTTGGATTCTGTGCGTACTACATCTATTCAAAAATCTCTGGTCAAAAGTTATTAATTTTGAGGACTATAATGACAGTGAAGATGATACTCCATTAAATGAATTAGCTTTAAAATTGAGAAGCCATGGAGAAATGTCCTGTTCAAATTTTGACAGATAGAAGAAAAAGAAAAAAGTTTATTTGAATTAATGCAAAAATGTGACAAGAGAAGATGTTGAATGGATTACAGCAGATGTTTTAGAAGAAGAAATGAGTATTGAAGAAATAATGAATGCCTTTCTGGAAACCGAAAAATCAGATGACTATGACGAAGCGGCGGTGGATGAACAGTCTCCCACTAAGATGTCTCATCAAGAAGGTTTTGCTTCTTTGGAAAAAGCTTTGAGGTATATCGAACAACAACCAGAGGCAACCCCAGGGGATTTGCTTCTCCTTAATAGATGGAGAGACATTGCAGCGAGAAAAAGAAGATGCAATATGAAACAGAAGTGCATAGATACCTATTTTACTGTTTTATAATGTATGTACCTATTTATATGTTAAAAACGTTAATACATCGGTTTAAAGTGTTGGTGTTTATTTTTTGAATGAAAAAAAAAAAACAAATCCGGGTTATCCGAGGAGGGTGCCCCCCACGTTATCTCGGATAACCCGGATTCTACTGTGTACATATATATATATATATATATATATATATATATATATATATATATATATATATATATATATATATATATATATATATTGCTCGTGTTTTCAGAAGCTTTCATTTGACACCACACTTGATGACGTAGTAAATATTTTTCTTTTCACTTCCGATTTCACCCCCCAAAACTACCCCTTTAAGTCAAAATTTAACTTTCAAAACTACACGGCTCTGATGAGGCTATCAATTCCTATATTATTACCAATTCTCAACCTTCTATGACAAACAGTTTCCGAGAAAATCGGGTGTGACAGAAGGACAGAGAGACATCGAAGTCATCTTATAAGTGTTCCGTACGGAACACTAACAGTCATAGATGCGATGCTCTTTCGCATATCGCACGACTAAGCACAAATGTTTGGTTGGACTCGTCAATAAAAAATGAAAACTTAATTTGCCGCAGATCTTCACATAAATTATATTATCAAAACTTTCTTTACCTATAATATGATCAATTATGGCGTAAGTTTTCGTCGTCAACCATTTTAGTTTTTCTAATCTTTTTGAATCGGGACAAATAGAGTGTATCAGTGTAGGTAGATTACGTTCAGCAACAAACGAGGCTAATCTTACTTCACTTGAAAATATAAAAAGGAATTAAAAAGATGTATCTACTGTACACTGGTAGAATACAAAATAATATAACAATGTACTGGTACTTAGTAAAAAATAATGAAATATTTTTATCCTATTTAACTTGTATATCAGGTTCTTGAGTTTTTATCACAGTAAATGATGTTACCTTTGATTGTGATGTGAAGAATTGTGTTTCCTAAGAGTGTATTTCCCTGATGTAATATTAATACCCCTATTAAAACTTTTATAATAGGCATAGTTTGCCCTTTTAGGACTTTCTTGCAGCCAGCCTGAAATTTCTTCTTCCCATTCTTTTCTATAAAATTGTAGGTATTTTTTTTTTTTTTGCACTCGCGTTTGTACTCAGTTCTTCATCTGGCGACATTTTGACTTGGTATTATAATGATATTTTTGGTAGATACTACTAGTAGACGCTATTAGTAACGCGAAGAAAGTTTCGCTTCTAAATAATGAAAATTAATGAAACAATAAAAACCGAGTTCTTATTTATATAGGCAAGCGAATTAGCTCGTGGGATCCCCTAAAAACGTGGAGTTACGAGGACACAAGGGTATTCCCCAAAAGATATCGGGAACATTCTGCAATAACTACGTATCATACTATCGAGGGATTCCCCGTAAAAACGTACATGAGAATGGTTGCCAACTTGGACATGTAAAATCGGTTAAATAAATCGGGAGAATTTCCTTGTATTCTCAGAAATCGTGGAAAAATCTTTAAATTTCGGTAGGACAGACCCCATATCGATAGAAATACCCAAAAATCGGTAGGTTCGAAACCACTGCTTATAAGTGTTCCGTACGGAACACTAAAAATGATGATGTTTTAAAAACATCAACAACCTTTCAATTAAAATATCAGCTTTGCAGGAACAAATAATCTTAAAACCCAACTTGGTAAGCCATAACACCAATTTCAGGAAACGATATGTAGGCAAAAGAACCCAGTGACAAATAAGATATAACCTGCATTAATAAACTATATAATAATTGACCATTTTTGTTTTTGAAAATTTAATTAAGAAAAGAAATAATATTCGATAAATCATGACTTGGTATCGACAAAAATCAAGAAGTCAGAAACGTAGGTATAGTATTACCTTCCCTCTTGCCAATATTTCTTCGAATTATTTGTTTCGTAGTTTTTTAAAATTATAATGATCACTATATTTCCTTCCTAATAATACTCTACATTACCATATATACAAGGCGTATTCCAAAAGTTCCCAACAAAATTATTATGCTATTTATTGTGTGATCCAAAACGCATTCAAATCAACATTTCCCAAGAGTATTTGGACTTGTCTGAATATAATTCCAGTAAATTTCTTCAACGTTTTCGAACCAGTCGGTGGCAGCAGGTAAAAATTCGCCAATATACTCGTCTTGAAGCCTTTTGGAGTCGGTGCCTGCTTGTACGGCCAGTCTAATTTAAAAAAAAAACCGATCTCGTCAATTTCTTCTTTAAATATCTGAGCTAAGAACTTTTGGAAAACTGCTGCAAGTCGTAGGCTAATATGTAAGTATTGGGTGATTGCATAGGTTCATGCCCGATTAGAAAACTAAATTAAATACAACATATTTTCATGAAAAGTAGTATTTATTAATCAATAATGTACTCTACATCATTTTCTATAACTCTCTCTCATCGTTTTACAAGTTTTTGAATTTCTTCTTTGTAGAAACTGCGTGGTTTCTCTTCAAAGAAAGTCGTAAGTTAGTTTTTGACTACCCATTTTAAATCCCTAAGTTTTTTCAGTGTCTGTTGAACGACATGTGGTTTAGCGTTATCATGGTGAAAGATGATGCCCTTTCGATTGAGCGAATTTGGACGTCAGTTTGGATTACAACATTGAGTTGACAGTAAATCTCCGCAGTTATTGTTTGGCCACGTGAAAGAAGCTCGTAAAAAATTATCCCTCTGTAATCCCACCAGACCCATAAAAACACTTTCATTGGATGCAATTCAGCTTTTGGCATAGATTCTGCTCTTTTACTTCCATGCTTCCAGCTTCTTTTTCTTATTATGTTGTTATATACAACCAATTTTTCATCTCCAGTTACGACTTGATCCACGAAAGGTTCGTTTTATTGACGGACGAGGAAAGAAATAGCCGTGGAAACACGGTTCCGTTCTGTCAAAACGTGCGGAACCCATATATCAAGTTTCAAAGTGTATCCAAGTTGCTTTAAATCACGGAATGCAGTCAAATTGTCAACATTTAGTCTCTCAGCAGTCTCTTCAGTGGTAACCCGTGGTTTACTATTCACTAAGTCACGACTTATCAATGCACGAGAGATCGCCTAGAGCGAGTTTATCGTATAGATTGAAGTCCCCTTTTCGAAATCGACCATACCACTTTTTAACTATCCTAAGAGAAGGAGCACGACCCACCTTGAATATTTTTTGTTGCAGTTCCAACACTCACTCCCTTTTTAAATTCTTATAACATAACATGACGAAACTGTAACTTTTCTTTTTCCATTTTGAATATTAACCTTGCACATAAATTAATTTAAATAAACTCTTTTTTAAGGTTATGTTAACTCACCACGGATCTAGATAACTGTCAGTTAATAATATGATTATTATCAGCACTGTCAAAAGTGCATGCTTCTGCCATCTATGAAAGTCGGGCACGAGCTTTTGCAATCAGTTCAGTGCCAGTTCAATAATGTATGTATTCTCCTGAATCTGAGAAGTAAATATTGAGCTACTGCAAAAATAAAACTCCAAAATATATAATTTTATAAGAAATATATACTATACAAACTAAATAGAACAACTACAAATATTTTTGTTCCTTAGGCAAATTTCTAACTTTGCGTATAAATTCAAAAATATCTTTTGCTAAAACCTCTGGTAGTTCAAATGCAGCAAAATGACCGCCATCTTCAAAATCGGTCAAGTGGATCAAGTTTGTATTATAATCTCTTAACATGAATTCTGGTGCATAAGCAATTTCGTGCTCAAATCTATTACAACCAGCTGGAATTTTAACTGGAATACTAAAAAAGTAAAAATATAATGTGTATAAATACTAATTGGTGGAAGGTGTCACCATGATTCGAAACGTACATCAAACTGGAAGTATGAAATCTCAGTAATATTTTGAAGCTTACCTGTCGAATCTTAAACCCATATATTGGCTGTTGAAAGCTTCGGAATATAATCTCGCTGATGTGGTGATTGATCTGGTGACCCAGTAAATCATGACGTTGTCAAGTAACTGATCCAGAGTGAATTTTTGATCAAGTCCTCCATCTGGAAGGTCTTTCCATGCTGGATTTGTCCAGGTAATGAATTTTTCTATGATGTAGGCTGCCAAACCTACAGGACTATCCTTTAATCCAACACCTAATAAGAGGAAAACAAAAAAGACAAGAATGTGTGTCATTGTGTCAAGTCTTTTTTTTTCTGCGACTTACCGACAGTATCCGGTTTAGTGGCATGTAGATGGGAATATCCAGATTCCAAAATAAGAACACTTAGTTTCTCACTTAACGGATAATTTTTCTCTATTTCTTTCTTGGTGAAAAACAAGGATGGAAATAACGATCCAATCAGTAATTTCGGATTCGTAAGTCCAGCAGTACACAAGTTTCTGTGGACAGCCATGACGCTTTCTGGATAAAGAACAGAGATAGCTTGAGCTATAAGTGAGCCCCAGTCACCTAGAAATAAGGGAGAAATAGTAAAAAAAAATAATAATCTAAATTTAATTATGTCTTGCAACATATGGCGTAGACAATAGCGCGGGTAGGGGGAGAATATGGCCCCTCGTCCCTATGGATGTAGAAAATACGTCCCATAAAAAGAGACCTTGTATTGGGGGTTATTTTTATGCGAAATGTTCACCCCCGAGTCACAGATTTTGAAATTAAGTCTAAATATTTATAGTTCTAGAGTAAGCAAAGAATCTTTTTTTTGAAAATTCTCTCCCCTCCTCATGGATTAATAAAAGTGGTGTATATTCTTTTTCACTGTAAGAGAAGGATATTTTTTGTGAAAAATCTGTCATTCCCACGGCATCATAGTTAACTGTATTGAAAGGGGTCTAGGCTTTTACAGCTCCAATGCATGAGACTCTTTTTTTTTGTATTTAGAGGTTTCGCCCCCCCTTCTGCTTCTATCGTTTACGCCTCTCTGTTTATAGATCGACGCTTCTTTCTATAAATAACTACGTCTTTAGTGTTCTTTTTTGTGCTTAAAGGAACGCCCGCTCTCTGTATCCATATGCTCCCTGTCCCTTGAAACTCCTACCCCACTGCCTGCATCAAATTTAGATGTATTTTGACTTACAAAATTCGAAAAAACTTTACCTCCTTGAACATAGTATCTGTCAAAACCTAGTCTATTCATAAGTTTATTAAATAGTTGGGCAATCTGAGCTGGGCCTAATCCTGGCCTGACTGCCCCATCAGAAAACCCATAGCCGGGTAATGAGGGGGCGATTACTTCGAAAACGAAGTTTGAGCCTAAAAATTAACAATAACAAGCATGATAATTCTTTAGTAGTGGCAATATTCTCAAATAATGTTCCTACCATTTTGCGATGTTGTCAAAATGCGGTATTATTTCATAAAATTCTCTTACAGATCCGGGCCATCCATGGATAATCAAAAAGGGGCACAACTTGGACTCCTTCAGGAACGTTTTTAGGTTTTGCATGAAGAAAATGTATATCTAGACCCTGAAATGAATATAAACATAAGAAAAATCATTAATATTGAAAAAAAAAACGTTCATGAATTTGCTAGAAAAGACATCATGATTTGAACGTAAATATATCCTAATTCTTATAGGATTTTTTTTGATTATTTCAGTTGATTTACCTGAATATTAGTTTTGAATTGTAAAAACTGATTCAAGAACTCCTGCCTCTTTTTCCAATCGTACTTAGTTTTCCAGTAGTCCACAATAGTTTCCAGAAGTTTGGTATTTATGCCATAATTATGGTTGACACCTTCTAGAGGGGGATGAAATGGTAAAGCATTCTTCAATCTGTTTTGCAGGTCTGTCATAACCTGTAAAAAAGTTTATAAGTCTTATTTCTATATTTTTATAAAAAATTTGCGGTCGGTTCTAGATAAAACATCTTAATATTTATATTTTTTGAAATAAAATAGAAGATGGACACTAGATGACAGATGGCAAGCATTAAAAGAAATTTTAATTAGCACGGCAAAGGAAGTATGTGGATATAGGATAATAAATACTGAAAGGAAAAGAACAAGGTGGTGGACAAAAGAACTTAAACTGGCAGTACAAGATAGAAAACAAGCATGGAAAATATATATACGTACCAAACAACTAAAATACAAGGAAATATATGACAAGAAACGAAGAGAAACAAAAGAATTGGTGAAGAAGGCCAAACAACAAAACATGGGAGGATTTTGGAAAGGAATTAAATGAAGGATATAAGGGTAACAACGGAAAATTCTGGAGCACTATCAAAGGTCTAAGAGGGAAAAGAAAGAAAGTAGATTCTGGCCTAAGGGATGAAAATAACATAATTAAAACAAATTCTTCTTAAAAAATGGAAGTCTGGAGAAGACATTATAAACAAAAATTTGATTTAGCTGAAAAAGACAGAATACAGCCAATAGAAGTATACATAGCTGGTGGACAACAAGAAGGTGAAATGCACCAAAATAAAATTGATGTCGAAGAGCTGGAAGGGGCAATAAATGACATCAAGATTGCTAAAGCAAGTGGCGAAGATGAAGTAGACCCAGAAATGATCAAATACATGGAGAAGAAAGGGATAGAGTGGCTGTATAAAATATTGTCGGAGGCGTGGAAAACGAATAAGATACCTGAGGAGTGTAAAAACAACATAATAATGCCTATATTCAAAAAAGGGGATAGAACCCGGTGCGATAACTATAGACCAATTTGCCTATCACCGGTAGTATACAAAGTCTACACAAAAATAATACCAAACAAATTAAAAATAAACGTAGAAAACAAACTGGAAAATGAGCAAACAGCATTCAGGGAGAGGAGACAAACCTCCGATAATATATTTATATTAAGACAACTTATAGAAAGAAAAAAAAACCGGTCAAGTGCAAGTTGAACTTGCGCAATTAGTGTTCCGTACGTTGATTGCTTTTAAAATAAAAAAATTTGTTACAGAGGTATAAAATGATCAGTGACTTCACAAAACACACTCCAAATGAGTTTTCAACAAAGTTTGTTTCCAATCTTTACTGAAATCTGATGACCTTGAATTTTTTGTTTTTTTTATATACCAAATAAATTATTTAAGGTAATGCACTCGTGATAATTTTCGTTCAATCTACATCCCGTGGAGAATATTCCAGAATTTTTTCAAAATAAACACAAAGAAAAGTGGGCGCAAGTATTACATTATATATACATTTTTTACTCGTGTTTTCACAAGCTTTCATTTGACACCACACTTGATGACCTAGTAAAAAAATTTTTTTTTCACTCCCTATCTCACCCCCCCCCCCCCCAAAATTAACACCTTAAGTCAAAATTTAACTTTCAAAACTACACGGCTGTAATGAGGCCATCAATTTATACATTAATACCAAATTTCAACTTTCTATGTCAAATAGTTTCGGAGAAAATCGGATGTGACAGACAGACAGACAGACAGACAGACACCAAAGTGATCCTATAAGTGTTCCGTACGGAACACTAAAAACGGAGACAGGATAAGAACTCATACTCGAATTTATAGACCTAAGGGTGGCTCTTGACTCAGTACAAAGACAAACGGTAGAAAACTGTTTGAAATCATAAAGTCAACACCAGAAGGCACACGAGCGAAAGTGCAAGTAGACATTAAAATGCAAAAATGGATAGATGTATGGATAGAAGAAATAGAAAAGCTAAAAATGGAGGTAAATGTAGATAAAAGCAAAATAATGTATATAAATAAAAAAGAAGTGCATGAATAAAATAATATTATATATAACAACCAAGCCCTGGAGAAAGTGATCACCATAGAATATAGAACTTGAAATAGCCAATAAAATTAAAAAAGCAAACAATATCTATTATTCGCCAAACAAGAGAATTCTTGGGAAAAGGAAATAAGTGAAAGAATAAAATTAAAAATTTAATAGTGAACCCAATGATATCATATGGAAGTGAAACTTGGATAATAAAACAAAAACATATGGATAAACTGATTGCAGCAAAAATGAAATATCTGCGGAAGATAGTAGGAAAGACTAAGCTGGACCACCTCAAAAACGAAGAAATTAGAGGGAAACTCGTGCAAGAAACAATAATACAACAAATTGTGAAAAAGCAGTTGCAATGGTATGGGCATGTACTTAGACTGGACAGCAACAGAATACCAAAAAGAATACTGGAAATGAAAACAACAAAGAAACGAAAGAAAGGAAGACCAAGACTAACTTGGATGAAGGGCATTGAAGAGATAGGAAAAGCAAGGGGAAAAACGATGGAAAATATAAACAAAATGTTGATAGACAGGGAAAAATAGAGGGACTGGATGAAAAAATCGGAACCTACAATTACAGATATATAGACAAATAATATCCGACACCCGGTAGAGTAAAAGGATTTAAGAGAAAGAAAGAAATAAAATACAGTATAACTGTTCTAAAAGATATTCCATTTGGATGCTTAATTGGTACTAATTTTAATTCAGGGATAATAAAATTGGGTCAATTACAGGTAGTCTATCTTAAGACAGCGTCTAATATGGGGGTATTTCCAAATTCTGTTTGGGTGTTCGTTATTTTTTATATTATTTTTAATAGCTTTTTTTATGCTAAGAATTTCTAAATAATCCATAAGATGATTATTGTCTATACAGTGTTCAGCAAAGTCTCTTAATTTTTGTTGTATGCTCCGTCCCGTTTGTCCTACATAGACAGCGTCACAGACATCATAATTAAGTTCATATATTTTTATTTTTACCTCTTTCGTCAATGTATGTACATTCATTTAAAATAAAAATATTCACTTACCTCGTCAGGCACATCAATTTTAAACGGCTTTATAATAGTATCTTCTTTTTGAGCCTTACCTGGTCCCCACCATTTTTCTTCAATGTGTGGTACCGGTGTTTCCTTATTCAATTTTACATAAACATAAACAGCTCCCAGTAGTACTAAAGTTGCTAGAATTTTACCAACATCACCCATTGTATACAATTTAAGGACATAGACTCTCTAAATAATATTATAAATAAAAAATTAAAAAAATAAGCAATGCAGTTATCTACAACTAAAACTTTAGAATGATTTTCATGTATGTATGGATACTATTTAAAAAATGTTTTTCTTTTTATCAGGTGCAAGTAAATATTATGTTTTATCTCACCGCGTTGTTTATTGATTACAAATATAATGACTTGCATCATAAAAAAAGTTTCCAATAAAAATAGAAGTAATTCAAGTACTACATCTCAATCGAAAAATTCCGGGTTAGCTCACTTGTTGAGATCTCACTTTAGACCCTGAGATCTGAGAAGTTTGTTGTCTATGTACATGACAGATAGACGGACGGACATACACAGAAGTGATTTTATAAGTGTTCCGTACGGAACACTAAAAAATTCATTTATACGTGGATTCTGCATCACTTGAAACCTAAAAAATGCTTTTGCAGTGCCGATTGTCATTTGTCGTCTGGCGGGAAATTTGAATTATATAAAGTTTAAGAACTAAAAGTCACTATGTTTGTTAAAATAGTGAAAACATATATATATATATGTATATATATACGAGGCATGTTTTTTAAGTAAGTACCGTTTTGGAATTAAAAAAAGACGTGCAAAGATATAGCTATAATTTTATTTTTACATGAAAGCCTGTACCTTAATCTACTTTTCTACATAATTTCCGTGAATATTGAGGCACTTGTCATAACGTGGCACCAGTTTTTGAATACCCTCCTCATAAAATTCTGCCGCCTGACTTGTTAACCACTGTATCACAAATGTTTTGACTTCGTTATCGTCTTGAAGACGCTGACCACCCAGGTGCTTCTTCAAGTGCAGGAACAAATGGTAGTCGCTGGGCGCCAGATCAGGGCTGTATGGAAGATGATCTAGAGTTTCCCATTTAAAAGATTTGATGAGATCTTTGGTCCGATTAGCCACATGTGGACGGGCATTGTCATGCAGCAAAACGATACCCTTACTCAACTTGCCACGTCTTTTGTTCTGGATTGCACGACGCAGATTGTTCAATGTCTCACAATAAGACGCTGCATTGATTGTCTCATTACGAGGCAGAAACTCCACTAGCAATACTCCTTTTCTGTCCCAAAAACTGTGCACATGATTTTGCGGGCAGAAATTGTTTGCTTAAACTTCACTTTTTTGGGTGATGATGAATGTCGCCATTCCATGGATTGTTGTTTCGATTCTGGTGTGACGTAGGCCACCCATGTTTCGTCACCAGTAACAATTTGGTCTAAAAAATGTTCACCTTCATTGTGGTACCGCTCAAGGAAAGTCAATGCACTGCCTAAACGTTGGGTTTTGTGCAAATCCGTCAACATTTTTGGAACCCAACGTGAACACAATTTCCGGTAATTCAAGTTCTCGGTCACAATGCGATACAAAACACTACGAGAATATTGAGGAAAGCAGTCGCACAATGATGAAATTGTAAAGCGTCTGTTTTCTCTCACCTTTTCGTCCACTTTCTGCACCAAATCTTCATTAACGACCGAAGGACGCCCACTCCGTTCTTCATCATGCACATTTGTGCGGCCATCTTTAAATGCTCTCACCCATTTCCTTACCATTCCATCACTCATAATGTTTTGTCCGTAAACTTCACAGATCTCACGATGAATATCGATCGGTTTTACGCCTTTAGCACTAAGAAATCGTATAACAGCCCGTACTTCACAATCGGCGGGACTCACGATTGTCGGAGGCATCTTAAACACTCAGTAAACAACGTATACAATGAAGAATCAGACTGTAATGGCGTCAGTGCGTAGACATGAGATGTAGGTTACCAGCGCGCATGCGCGGAACGCCGACCGTATCGCTGCGGCGGCGGAATCGCAAAACGGTACTTACTTAAAAAACATGCCTCGTATATATATATATATATATATATATATATATATATATATATATATATATATATATATATATATATATATATATATATATAGTGAAAGACCAAAATGTTGACCGAAATTTCACTATAGAAGGTTTTTCACTATATAGAGAGAAAAAATCCGTATATATTGCTATGTATGTATTTTAAAAAATTGCACTATAAAGAGTTTTTCACTATATAGAGTTTCACTATAAACAGTGTCGACTGTATATATATATATATATATATATATATATATATATATATATATATATATATATATATATATATATATATATATATATATATATATATATATATATATATATATATATATATATATATATATATATATATATACTAGCAGTGCCCGCGGCTCTGCTCGCGTGGACTTGATTCACTACTATCGTTCACTGCTTATTCCTTATGTTACCTAACGTAATAAAATATCTGCCATTATTTCCCCTTATTTCCCATTTTTTCTCCTTATCTCCCATTATCTCCACATAATTTCCATTATCTAGGCTTATCTCTGCTCATCTCCCATTATTTCTCTTTACGTCCCATTATTTCCCCTTATCTCCCATTATCTCACCTTTTCTCCCATTATCTGGGCTTATCTTGACTTATCTCGCAATAGTTCTCCTTATCTCTCATTATTTCCCCCTTATCTTCCATTATTTCTCCTTATCTCCCATTATCTCCACATAATTTCCATTATCTAGGCTTATCTCTGCTCTTCTCCCATTATTTCTCTTTATCCCCCATTATTTCCCCCTATCTCCCATTATCTCACCTTATCTCCCATTATCTAGGCTTATCTCGACTTATCTCGCAATAGTTCTCCTTATCTCCCATTATTTCTCCTTATCTCCCATTATCTCACCATAACTCCCAGTATCTAGACTTATCTCTGCTTATCTCCCATTATTTCTCCTTATCTCCCATTATTTATACTTATCTCCAATTATCTCACCTTATCTCCCATTATCTAGGTTTATATCGAATTATATAGAACATATGTATAAATTTATAAAAACAAGTAAATCGGATAAGTGGTTCTCAAGTGATAAGCGCACTAACGGACAGACAGAGACAGAGAGACGTTGCATTTTATATATATTATATTCTTTGCAACATGATATTGTTCCATGTTTAATGGTTCAGGTAGTGTATTGCAAGAAAACGCGTTAACGGTAACCTTTTTCCGATTTGATTCACTATTATCGTCACTGCTTATTCTTTATGTTACCTAACGCAATAAAATATATCCTGTAACCGGGCCAGAGAACATATGTATGTTTAAAAAAAAAAAGTACTTAAATCGGATAAGTGGTTCTGCAGTGATAAGCGCATTAATGGATAGACAGACAGACAGACAGAGATACGTTGCATTTTATATATATTATAGGTGTAATAAAATATATATCTATAACCTGGTAAGAGAGCATATGTAAAAATTTAAAAAATCACGTAAATCGAATAAGTGGTTCTCGAGGGATAAGTGCACTAACGGACAGATAGACAGACAGAGAGACGTTGCATTTTATATATATTACAGATAGAGATTATTATTATTATTATATAAAACTGGCCAAAGAATATATGCATGAATTTAAAAAAAGACACGTAAATCGGATAAGTGGTCCTGGCGTGATAAACGCACTAATGGTCAGACAGACAGACAGAGAGACATTGCATTTTATAAATATATTATAGATTATAGATATTCTCTGCTGCATAATATTGTTTTATATTTAATGGTTTAGGCTGTGTATTGCAAGGGAATGCGCTAGCGGCAAACTTTTTTCCGACTTCATTCACTATTATCGTCACTACTCATTTCTTATGCTACCTATCGTAATAAAATATAGCCTTTAACCTGGCCAGAGAACATATGTATGTTTTAAAAAAAAAGTACGTAAATCGGATAAGTGGTTTTCCAGTGATAAACGCTCTAACGGACAGACAGACAGACAGACCGACAGAGAGACGTTGCATTTTATATATATTATATATATATATATATATATATATATATATATATATATATATATATATATATATATATATATATATATATATATATATAGGTGTAATAAAATATATATCTATAACCTGGTAAGAGAGCATATGTAAAAATTTAAAAAATCACGTAAATCGAATAAGTGGTTCTCGAGGGATAAGCGCACTAACGGACAGATAGATAGACAGAGAGACGTTGCATTTTATATATATTATAGTTAGAGATTATTATTATTATTATATAAAACTGGCCAAAGAATATATGCATGAATTTAAAAAAAGACACGTAAATCGGATAAGTGGTCCTGGCGTGATAAACGCACTAATGGACAGACAGACAGACAGAGAGACATTGCATTTTATAAATATATTATAGATTATAGATATTCTCTGCTGCATAATATTGTTCTATATTTAATGGTTTAGGCTGTGTATTGCAAGGGAATGCGCTAGCGGCAAACTTTTTTCCTACTTCATTCACTGTTATCGTCACTACTCATTTCTTATGCTACCTATCGTAATAAAATATAGCCTATAACCTGGCCAGAGAACATATGTATGTTTAAAAAAAAAAAAAGTACGTAAATCGGATAAGTGGTTTTCCAGTGATAAACGCTCTAACGGACAGACAGACAGACAGACCGACAGAGAGACGTTGCATTTTATATATATTATATATATATATATATATATATATATATATATATATATATATATATATATATATATATGTATATATATTCAAGAAGAATTGTGAATCTTTTATCGACTCTACTGTTACTTAAGGCGTTAAGGACTGCCCATATCTTTACCGAATCATATACTTTTTCGTAGTCAACCATTGCTATCCACAAGGTGACCTTATATTCATTTGCTTTTTCCACTAGTAATCTAATTGTTTGAAGATAGTCCCCGTCTAAATCTCGCTTGTTCACGTTGTTGATAACTGTCTAATTAGTTCGTTAATCTATATGTTATAATCCTAGTGAGTATTTTGTATAATACCGATAACAGGCTGATGGATGGATCTATAATTCTCCAGTTTAAATATATTACCCTTTTTAAAAATAAGCACGATCAAGGCGTTTTACCCAAGGTGTTGGTATTTTATTAAATAATATACTTGAAAATGTAACAAATCTATTTTAGGTAAACCTAATACAGACAGATAAAAAATATAAAAACTACATAAAAACTACACTTCTTTTTGATCCTTAGGCAAATTTCTGACTTTGCTAACAAATTCGAAAATATCTTTCGCTAAAACTTCTGGGAGTTCGAATGCAGCAAAATGACCGCCATCTTCAAAATCGGTCAAGTGTATCAGATTTGTGTGTTGTTCTCTCAAGATGGATTCTGGTGGATATGCAAGTTCATGCTCAAACCTATTACAACCAGCTGGAATTTTAACTGGAATACTGAAAAAGTAAAAAAAAATCTTACAAGTATTAGAAGACGAAATATTTTACAGCAATTTGAAACATATGTTAAACTCGTATGGAATCATATTTTAAATCTTACCGGTGGAATCCTAGACTCATATATTGGCTGGTTAAAGCTTCAGAATACAATCTTTGTGATGTGGTGATTGATCTGGTAATCCAATAGATCATGACGTTATCAAGCAACTGATCCAGTGAGAATTTTTTGGTAAGTCCTCCATCTGGAAGGTCTTTCCATGCTGGATTGGTCCAGGTAATGAATTTTTCTATGATGTAGGCTGCTAATCCTACCGGACTATCCCTTAATCCCACACCTACCAATAATAAAACAAAAAGACAAAAATATGTGTTATGTAACCTGGCACAATATCAAGAATAGTATAGTGCCAGTGACAAAACTGTCAAAGTGGGTGGACTGATAATTGCACTGGCTGGAAATTGGGTACAAGCGGCCCAGAACAGAGAAAAGTGACAAGACTTGAGGAAGGTTTTCGTCCAGCAGTGGACAGTATAACTGATGGAGATGAGCCTTGCTAAGTACTGCAACGAAAGCATACGAAAATACGTCTTAACTTACCAACCGTATCTGGTTTAGTAGCCTGTAGATGCAAATATCCAAATTCCAAAATTAGGAAACTAAATTTTTCGCTTAATGGATAATTTTTCTCCGTTTCTTTCTTGGTGAAAAATAAGGACGGAAATAGTGATCCAATAAGTATCTTTGGACTCACATCTGCACCAGCACACACATTTCTGTGGACAGCTATAACGTTTTTAGGATAAAGAACAGAGAGAGCTTGAGCTACAGCTGAGCCCCAGTCACCTAGAAACAATTTACAATACATAAAAAATAATAATTTTTTAAATAAATTTAATTCTGCTGTGTTAGAGAATTAATATTGTAAAAGTTGCTATGTATTTCAATTTATAAAATTCGGACAAAACTTTACCTCCTTGAACATAGTATCTGTCAAAACCTAATCTGTTCATAAGTTTATTAAACAGTTGTGCAATATGAGCAGGGCCCAATCCTGGCCTGACTGCGCCGTCAGAAAATCCATAGCCGGGTAACGACGGGGCGATTACTTCAAAAACAAAGTTTGACCCTAAAAAACATCAATAAAAGTGACGTTAAATTGTTGTCCAGTAATAGTGACATTCACAAATGATTTTCTTACCTTTTTGCGGTGTTGTCAAATGAGGTATTATTTCATAAAATTCCCTGACAGATCCGGGCCAACCATGTATAATTAAAAGGGGTAAAACTTGGACCCCTTGAGGGACATTTTTAGGTTTTGCATGAAGAAAATGTATATTTAGACCCTAAAATAAGTAGAAACGTAAGCTTTGACTAAAGGAATTTGCCACCTAACAAAAACATAAGAATCTTAAAACATAACTAAATGAAAATATATTTGCGTTCCGCTCGTCAAACAAGACGCAAGGCTATATACTATAATTCTTATAGTATGACGTTTTCGATTATTCCTGTCAACTTACCTGAATATTAGTTTTGAACTGTGGAAATTTGTTTAAAAACTCTTGCCTTTGTTTCCAGTTATACTGACTTTTCCAGTAGTCGACAATGGTTTCCAAAAGTTTGGTGTTTATACCATAATTTTGGTTCACACCTTCTAGAGGAGGATGAAAGGGTAAAGCATTCTTTAACCTATCTTTAAGATCTGTAATGACCTGTAAAAAGAAAACTTTTAAACCTTAAATTCTATTATTTGTAGTTTATTCGGCACTATATATGTGTAGACTGTCTCAAAATGTTGCTTTGCTAGAGACTTTTAATACCCACTGTATGTACAGTGGTCATATACAATAAATCAAATGTCAAATTTGACAGAATACAAAGTCAACTAAATTTTTTAAAATGACATCCGCCACATATTAAAAGTGATAATTTTTTTGCTATCATATTTGGCTTTCTCACAAAAATCACGCCTAATATTGATATATTTCATTAGCGCAAATACTATTTTTAGTGTTCCGTACAGAACACTTCGGTGTCTGTCCGTCGGTCACACCCGATAGTCTCCGAAACTATTTGTCATAGAACGTTTAAATTTGGTAACAATATAGGAATTGATGGCCTCATCAGAGCCGTGTAGTTTTGAAAGATAAATTGTGGGTTAGGGGTTAGTTTTGGGGGGTGAAATCGGAAGTGAAAAAAATTTTTTTTACTAGGTCATCGAGTGTGGTGTCAAATGAAAGCTTGTGAATACAGGAAAAAAAAAAAAAAAAAAAAAAAAAATATATATATATATATATATATATATATATATATATATATATATATATATATATATATATATATATATATATATGTATATATATATATATATATATATATATATATATATATATATATATATATATATATATATATAATGTATTATCTCGAAAAGTACCGTTCAAAAAATTTGTTTTGTGAAGTCACTAATCATTTTATACCTCCGTAACAATTTTTTTTTATTTTAAAAGCAATCAACGTACGGAACACTAATTGCGCAAGTTCAACTTGCACTTGACCGGTTATTTTGTTTTCAATTGAAAGAATGAACCTACAGAGGCCAGGCAGAATTCTTTCTTCAGATGTCTGAACAACATGAAATCACAAGGTGCGAAATTAGGGTTACAGGGTGAAGTTTGTAATTCGGTTAACCTGTAACTGTTGATCTAATGAAGTAAAATTATCGTAATTGGTTTAAGCTAATAGAGAAGAAAGTAAATAACATCATATTTCTAAGAAACAGCTGAATATTTCTTAAATGTGTACATTAATAAGGTATTATAACCACAAATACCCTGTTCTTAAAATTATCACATATAATGGGCAACGTTGATATGCATTCCCGACAAATTTTATTACAGGATCACGTGCTATCATTCAGCTTTTTAGGGACCCTACACGGACGCAGGATACGGTAATTTTTTACATAAGACAGCGTTGGAAATTTGTCCAGTATTTTCTAGTTGTCCTTATCACACACTCAATTTCTAGGGAATTATTTGATTTGACAGGAAACAATGTTATGGATTTTTAGGTCTGGGATCATACCAAGTATCAAAAATTTTACCCGCACCCATTTTATACTATTTTTCCTTTACTTCCTCCTTATACAACCAGTACTCCTTATTTTTTTATTAGAAAAAAAAAGCAGTGCTATACTAGAAATCATCCGTCTAAGATATATAGTATTAATAACCCGTCAAGTGCAAGTTGAACTTGCGCAATTAGTGTTCCGTACGTTGATTGCTTTTAAAAAAAAATTTTGTAACGGAAGTATAAAATGATCAGTGACTTCACAAAACACACCCCGAATGAGTTTTCAACAAAGTTTATTTCCAATCTTTATTGAAAATTGATGACCTTGAAATTTCTGTTTTTTTTATATACCAGATAAATTATTACAGGTAATGCACTCGTGTTAATTTTCGTTCAATCTACACCCCGTGGAGAATATTCCAGAATTTTTTCAAAATTTTTGAGATAAGGCGGGTGGACAGCGATTTTTCGCGATTTTTTAAAAATAATACAAAGAAAAGTGCGCGCAAGTATTACATTATATATATATATATATATATATATATATATATATATTTTTTTTTTTTTTTTTTTTTTTTTTTTTTTTTGTTTTTTTTTTTTTTTTTTTTTTTTTTTTTTTTTTTTTTTTTTTTTTTTTTTTTTTTTTTTTTTTTATATATATATATATATATATATATATATATATATATTTACTCGTGTTTTCACAAGCTTTCATTTGACACCACACTCGATTACCTAGAAAAAAAATTTTTTTTTCACTTCCGATTTCACCCCCCAAAACTAACCCCTTAAGTCAAAATTTAACTTTCAAAACTATATGGCTTTGATGAGGCCATCAATTCCTATATTATTACCAAATTTCTACTTTCTATGACAAATAGTTTCGGAGAAAATCGGGTGTGACAGACGGACAGACAGACAGACGGACAGACACCGAAGTGATCTTATAACTGTTCCGTACGGTACACTAAAAATGAGGGTACTAATGACAATATAAAAATAACGTACTTCATACCGATTACAAAATTCATGAGTTGTATTTTGTCTAATCTTATAAACAGAATCAGATCAGGTAATAATGACGATATAAAAATATCGTACTTCAGACCGATTACAGAATCAAAGAGTTGTATTTTGTTTAATCTTAAAACAGGATCAGATCAGGTAATAATGACGATATAAAAATAACGTACTTCATACCGATTACAAAAGCAATGAGTTGTATTTTGTCTAATCTTATAAACAAGATCAGATCAGGTCATTTACAAATACAAGGGCAGGCCGGGAAACATCTCACATTTAATATTAACAACTGCATATTTCTGGTAAGGATTTTATTTTATTTTAAAAGCAATCACGGTACGGAACACTAATTGGGCAAGTCCAACTTGCAATTGACAGGTTTTTTTCTGTTAAAACCAATAAAATCACTGGGACGCGCCCTGATGTATAACAAATACCTTTTTAAATGCCGAAAAACGGATTTTCGTACAGCAATTTAGAATAACATTCTCTACCTCCAAAAGATTATTAATTATTTTTAAAGAAATACATAAAAATGGTTAATATGTATGCGCTCATACCTCTAATATTTAAATTCATTACAATTTCCTTCAAGATAAACGCCAGGAAAGAAAAATCACTTTTTTAAATAACTGTTTCGTAATAAATGCCGAGAAGAGACTCAGAGCGACGATCAAATTGCGACTGAGCCTTCGACATGTTCTGTCAAATAGGTGACGGGAGGTGTTCTATGCCTATTCAACATTGTTGGGTAGCAAATCTTTTCTACCTGGGACAAGTTTTGCCCCTATAAATAGTTAAAATTCCGTTCACTAACTTGAAAATGTTATATACTTTAGTAATCGAACTAAAAATGCTTTTTAATAGTCTGCTCATATGTAGGGGGTGCCATTTAAAGAAATTCTAGTTGGCTTTGTAAACTGTCAAGCTTGACAAGTAACAAATATTTGACTTTCTCACAAAAAAAAAGTTTATTGGTAAAAGAATTTCATTGACACTCCCAATAGGAAAAGAGTAAATTGAGTTAGCCACGTTAAAGTTCAGTTCAATAAATTGAATGCCCTGTATATTAGTAAAGATTGAAAATAAATATCAAGTGGTGTGTTCCTATGTAGCCAGTGCTATTTAAAAAAATCATAGTTGGCTTTGTAATCTGTCAAATTTGACAAGTGACAAATCTCTTGTTTGGCTTCCTCAAAAAACTAAGAAGGAATGAAAGGATTTTCTTGGTATGTAGAGAAGGGAAATAGTGATTAGAACAAAATCATTTACTTACCTCGTCAGGCACTTCAATTTTAAACGGCTTTACAGTAGTGTCTTCTTTTTGAGCCTTACCTGGTCCCCACCATTTTTCTTCAATATGCGGTAACGGTGTTTCTTTATTCAATTTTACATACACATAAACAGCTCCCAGTAGTACTAAGGTTGCTAGAATTTTACCAACAGCACCCATTGTACATAATTTAAAAATATAAACTTTTTAAAGAATATTAAAAATAAACTTATTTTTACAATTTAGAACAACATCCAATTATCTCTGAGTAAGACCGTAAAATATTTCTCAAGGATGCCTGGATATTATTTAATAATATGTTGTTCTTTATCAAATCCAATTAAATATTATGTTTTATCTGACGGCACCTGATAATAAGTAGTTACTGATTACAAATAAAATAACTCTCACGACAAACAAAAATTCTACTCAAAATATAATCAATACCACTGATATGTGGTACCTAGCAATCGAATCCGAATTTACTCATACATCAGCTGAACTTTGTCAATGCTAGGAACCTTGAACCTGAGGTCGATTTAATCTATAAGTGTTTGGCGTGGGACCCTTATGTAATAATAAGCCGTTAAAGTGGTATATTAAAGCTTGTTGTGAAAACTACAACTGTACGAAATATTTGGCCAATTTGTAGATTTAGGCACGCAATGAACATTGTTTTCCTTTAAGAGGGATGCTGCAACGGTTACGACCACAGTTACTACGTGAGGTGTCCAGAGACTTTTGAAGAATAAATAATGTTTTTGCCGAAAATCGATTTTATTCTTCAAAACACAGTTTGCTTCAAGAGTCCGTATTTCTTTGATTATCTTCTTATTTCTATTCCTTTCATTGGTCCTCTCTTGCGTATCCTTTATCTTTGCCAGGGTCGTAGTCAATCTACCTATCTCTCTCCTTTTTCTCAGTTTTTTGACTTGATGGTCGTAGTGTTCTTTGTTTGTTCTTTCAGTTTTTCTTTCTCAATGTCCCATTTATATTCTTTTCCTTAGATTATGATTTTTTGATATCCTATTTTCACTCTTTTCTATTCTTTCAGTCGTTCTCATCAACATGAAAAGAGATTAATTTGGCATTCATTCAGCTAATTACTAACTGAAAATCACATTGCTTGTGCTGCCATCTCTCGAAACGTCACGGAACTTATCACTCTGTGTAGTAATACACGTAATAATTTTGTAAAAAATATATTTTATTTAAACTTAATACAAACAAATGACAATATGAAAACTATAAATCTTCTTGTACTTCAGGTAAATTTCGAACTTTATTTACAAATTCGAAAACATCTTTGGCTACAACTTCTGGTACTTCGAATGCGGTAAAATGACCGCCGTCTTCAAAATCCGTCAAGTGGATCAGTTTTGTGTTAAGAGCTCTCAAAACTGATTCCGGAGCATACATAAGTTCATATTTAAACCTGTTGCAGGCAGCGGGAATTTTGACTGGAATACTGAAAAAGGAAAAAAAATACTTATAAGTATGTTAGATAAAAGATTTTACCGCGATTCAGAACACAGCACGTAGGCTAAAAAGTTGTTGATCGGACACATAGATGTCGCCCTTGATTGATTTTTAGGAAGTACCAACTTTCAAACGATACGTATCAAAATTTCATGACATTTCGACGATTAGTTTACAAGTTACAGTGGTTTTAGTGATGCTACTTTTGATATTTTCAAAAAAATGGAAAAAAACGAATTTCGTGTGTTGAATAAACACTGTTTTTTGATGGGAAAAAATACCGTTCAAGCAAAGCAATGGCTTGATAAGTGTTACAGGGACTCTGCCTCTGGAAAATCACTCATCATGTACTGGTGTGCTGAATTTAAAAGCCTCATAGCGTCGTACAGACACAAATGATGCTGAACGCTCTGGACGCCCAAAATGAGGTGGTTAGACCGGAAAACGTCAAAAAAATCCATTTTGGATGACCGTTAAGTGAAATTGCGTGAGATAGCTGACATCCTAAAGATATGAGAAGAACATGTTGGTCATATTTTGCATGAACATTTGGGCATGGGAAAGCTCTGTTCGAAATGAGTACCGAGTGTGCTCACAGTGAACCAAAAACAACAACGTTTTGGTGATTCTGAGCGCTGTTTGGACATATTTGAGCGCAATAAAAAGGATTTTTTCATGCGATATGTGATAGTGGAAGAAACGTGGATCCACCACCACACACCGGAATCACATCGGCAGTCAGCTGAGTTGACAGCAGCCGGTGAAAGCTGCCGAAGCGACCAAAGACACAACAGTCGGCTAGGAAGGTTTTGGGATACGCATGGAATAATTTTCATCGACTTTGCTATTATATTAAGTTATTGGTGCGTTTGAAGGCAGAAATCGCAAAGAAACAGCCCCAAATGAACAAGAAAAAAAGTACTCTTTCTTCAAGACAATGCACCGTGTCACAAGTCAATGGTTACGATGGCAGAATTGCATGATTTGAAGTTCGAATTGCTTCCTCATACACTATATACTCCAGATTTGCCCCCAAGCGACTATTACCTATTCGCAGACCTCAGAAAAATGTTCGCGGGAAAGAGATTTGGCTCCAATGAAGAACTTATCACCGAAACTGAGGCCTGTTTTGAAGGCAAAGACAAATCCTTCTACAAGAAAGGTATAGAAATGTTAGAAAAGCGTTGAACTAATGGTATCGCTCTTAAAAGAGACTATATTGATGAATAAAGTCGAATTTTGCAAAAAAAAAATGTGTTTTTAAGCAGCTAGACCAAAAACTTTTCAGCCTACGTGTTACATTAAACTCGTATGTAATATTTTAAATCTTACCGGTTGAATCCTAGACTTCTATATTGGCTGGTGAAAGCTTCAGAATATATTCTTTGTGATGAGGTGATTGATCTGGTAACCCAGTAAATCATGATGTTGTCAAGTAACTGATCCAAGGTGAATTTTTTTGGTGAGTCCTCCATCTGGAAGGTCTTTCCAGGCCGGGTTTGTCCAGGTAATGTATTTTTCTATGATGTAGGCTACAAGACCTACAGGACTGTCTCTTAATCCAACACCTAAAAGTAACAAAACCAAAAGGCAAAGGTATGTGTTATATATAC
This sequence comes from Pachyrhynchus sulphureomaculatus, assembly GCA_019049505.1. Classification (NCBI taxonomy): domain Eukaryota; kingdom Metazoa; phylum Arthropoda; class Insecta; order Coleoptera; family Curculionidae; genus Pachyrhynchus; species Pachyrhynchus sulphureomaculatus. The sequence goes on from CM032451.1 coordinate 5,877,479, forward strand.
CTGGTGGTACTCTGAACAAAAGAATTCGAAAATACGGTTAATTTTTTTCTTTCACTTACCGACTGTGTCTGGTTTTGTTGCCTGTAGATGGTAATATCCGGATTCCAAAATAAGGAAACTTAATTTTTCACTTAATGGATAATTTTTCTCTATTTCTTTCGGGGTGAAAAACAAGGATGGAAAGAGTGATCCAATAAGTACTTTCGGATCGAAAAACGTATCAGCGAAACACCAATTTCTGTGGACAGCTATGACGTTTTCTGGATAGAGAACGGAGATAGTTTGACCTATAGCTGAGCCCCAGTCACCTAGAAATAAGATAAATTCAGATAAACTGATTTACCCAGTACTTTCGCTGTAAACAAGTAGTTCTAAAACTGACTCTTTCAAGTGAAGAGAAAGTAAATTTCCATACAACTAAAATCATACAACATATCTATACCAAGCCCTCTTCCTCCCTTTCTCTAAAACGATGTCGTTCAAAAAGTATAGGTTTCATTTCTATTTGAAGTATTTTAATATCTTTTTGTTTGAGAATTATGGTGCAGAGCGACAGACCGACAATAAGATGACACACCGACGGAAATCAGAAAATATGTTTTTCGTGATCTAAGGATCCCTAAAAGGGAAAGAAAAGCCAAAATTGCGAAGAGTATTTTTTCATGAATACAATACTTCCTTTGGGTGAGGGAAGTAAAAACAATAATTTACCTTCTCTATCAGAGGAGGAGTAGGTTTCGATCAAATTAACAGTTTATATTTCATCACCCTTTTAACTCCCTTTTAGCTCCCTCCTTATATACATTGCATAATTATTTATATAGTCAACGGCATTCTAATGTCAGATATATCGTCTGCGATAAACTTTTCTGTTGTCCTTGTTAAAGTTGCAGTCAGCATGAATTTAATTAATACGACATGAGAAAATTGAAAAAGTCTTTATATATAGACTTTTTTTTGTCCGAGACAGAGAGCTAACTATAATTTCCAGTGGCAAGCAACCATCCAAATATTTTGAGAGAAAAAACTCGTTCAGAATCGTTAAATATTAAAAATTTTTGTGCATTCAAACTTCAAATATTACTTTTAAAATTGTTCAAAAAATGTTTAAAAGAACACATTGACAAAAGCAAAAATAATATTTTTCATATGCCATGGAACCATGATTGCATTATTTTATTTTATGATATAATATACATAGTATTTAAATAATATTAATATATATATATATATATATATATATATATATATATATATATATATATATATATATATATATATATATATGTATATATATATATATATATATATATATATATATATATATATATATATATATATATATATATCAATCGGTTTTATAACGTCTTCCGTCTTCCGATGCCTAATTTCCACTCCTCCCGGTTTCTCCATCCTTCCTCCTCCAGATCTCTCTCTAGTACTTCCTTGCTGATTCCTGCTCTCCAGCTTTGGCGTGGTCTTCCTCGCTTTCTTTTTCCATGAGGGTTCGAATTTAAAATCTTTTTAGGTAGTCGGTCTTGTGACATTCTCTGTACATGTCCGTACCATACCAACTGTTGGGTTCTGATTTCGTCCACTATATCGTGCTTTATTTCTAAAGATCGTCTTATCGTGTCATTTGATATGCGGTCTCTTCTGAATTTTCTGGCTGCTCGTCTCCAGAAATCAATTTCTGTAGCTTTTAGTATTTTTTCTGTTCTTTCCTTCAATGGCCACACCTGGGAGCTGTAAGTTATTATACTTTTCACTATTGAGTTGTAAATTCTCTTCTTATTTTCAATGGTTATGTTTTTGTCCCATAGTATACTATTAAGCATTGTAATCGCTTTTCTTCCTTGGATATTCCTCTCGAATATTGCTTCTTCCAGTGTTCCGTCCCTAGATATTCCCGTTCCCAAATATTTATAACTGGCACAGTGTTTGATGGTGTGTCCTGTGGCCAGTTTCAAGTCCTGCTGTTGTCCTCCGACGCACATGTACTCGGTCTTTTTAATATTATTAAACTTCTTGTAAATGTCTGTAAATGTTTTTGGATGTTAAAAATAAATGCAGCATTATTATGTCCATGGTAATTTTTTTTAATTTTCAAAAGTGTCAAAAAATTTTATTATAAAATAATAATGGAAGTCAAAAAGCGTTTGCTGGCTTTTTAAATCCTCAGACGAAGAAAATGGTGCTTAATTTAATAAGCTACTTTGCAAAGGAGAAAAGAAAATCTACCAGACAGTAAGATAATGAATCCGAAATCCATCCAGAAACAAGTATCGGAAGCTTTAAATTTAAAGCATCTTTTCAACCATACAAAGGATTGTTAATGAAGATCATAGCCGTATAAACAGCAAAAAAATGTGAAAAAAAGGAAAAGGCCAAAAACTAAGGATTTAAGCGAATTCGTTAAAATGGATGCGAGAAATTTGATTTACGACATGTATAAATTTAACATGAACATAACTCTTACGACTTCAAAAGGTACTTTACGGGATAGAAAGATTTTAGAATGGACGACAACAGACTGGTAAAAACGGACAAACTCAATAAACCCTGCGGTAGAAGTATTAGGGGCAGACCTCTGAAAAAGTGGAACGAATGCTGGACATCCACATCGGAAGAGGCCTAATGGGGATAAAACAGGCAGTATGCCTACTTATATGACACCATATAAGAAAGAAGAAGAAGAAAAGCAAAAATCTGATTTGTCCTTATTTATTTCTGTCTTGTTATCGACTAACATCGTAAAAGATTCTATGCATGCAAATATATAAAATTCGCTCCAATTACTTACCCCCTTGATAATAATATCTGCCAAAACCTAATCTATTCATAAGTTTATTAAACAATTGTGCAATCTGAGCTGGGCCCAATCCTGGTCTGACTGCCCCGTCAGAAAATCCAAAGCCGGGTAATGAGGGCGCTATTACTTCGAAAACAAAGTTTAAACCTAAAAAATAACAGAAAAAAATGTTATTTTCTAATGTTAATATTCGGAAATGATGTTCTTACCTTTCTGGGGTGTTGTCAAAAGTGGTATTATTTCATAAAATTCTCTAACAGATCCGGGCCAACCATGTACAATTAAAAGGGGTAAAACTTGGACTCCTTGAGGGACATTTTTAGGTTTTGCATGAATAAAATGTATATTCAAACCCTGAAATAATTATTGACGTAAGTATAATATACCTATATATTTAAAAAGTAAAATTTAAGCAATTTCTTGGTTTTTTATGTAAAGGGTCTTCCATTTGGGACTTGACAACTTTGTAATTTCACTGTGAACGCACCCTTAAGCCAATCACCGAACTGTCAACGTCAAAACATTCAGTAAAGTCAACATTTTCATCATGGTGAAGTACACGAACGAACAACGTTTACAAATAATTAAAATTTACTACCAAAATTTGGAGTCGGTGACTGCAATTTTAAGAGCGTTAACGCCAATTTTTGGTCGAAATTCTCGTCCCAGTAGACAAGCAATTCATAGTCTAGCGAAAAAATTTGAGTTAACATATTCGCTGCTGGATGTTCCCGTGCCAGTGAGACAACGGGTTGGTCGAAGTGGCCAGAATATTGCTGCCGTTCAAGCGTCCATCTCAATCGAACCAAAACAGTCGATTTCACGGCGTTCTCAAGAATTGGGCATCGCTCAGACCACACTATGGTGAATTTTGCGAAAGGATCTTGGCCTGCACCCTTATAAGTTAAAGTTAACTCAAGAACTAAAGCCACTCGATCATATGAAGCGACGTACGTTCTCGAATTGGGCTCTAGAAATGTTGGAAGAAGATGACCAATTTCATCGCAAAATCATCTTTAGTGATGAAGCGCATTTTTGGATAAACGGCTTCGTCAACAAACAGAATATGCGTTATTGGTCAGGTGAAAATACTCATGTGCTTGAAGAAACATCACTTCATCCACAAAAAATTACTGTTTGGTGGGGTCTTCATGCCGGTGGTGTCATTAGGCCGTTCTTTTTCGTTGATGAAAATAACCGTCACGTTACAGTCAATGGAGATCGCTACAAAGGCATGTTGCAACGTTATTTCTTTGATCAATTGCATGGGCTAGACAATAATGATATGTGGTTTCAACAAGACGGCGCCACAAGCCACACAGCGGGTGTAACAATCGACTTACAGCAATCTAAATTCGGTGAACGTGTTATATCGAGAAATGGTCTCGTCGAATGGCCGCCTAGATCGTGTGATTTAACACCTCTAGACTTCTTTTTATGGGGGTACGTTAAATCATTGGTCTATGCTAACAAGCCTGCGTCATTAGAGGAGCTCAGAGCCAATATTGAAAGAGAGATAGCGGCCGTTTCCGTCGAAATGTGTGGCCGAGTCATCGAAAATTGGGTTCAACGAATCGACCGCTGCAAACGTGCCCGTGGTGAACATATGAATGAAGTCGAATTCCATACATAAATGTTTTGATTGTACTTCAAGCCGATAGTAAAATTTTCGAAATGTGTCAAATGGGTTGCGTTTTATTTCAAAAAAAAGTTGTCAAGTCCTTAATGGAAGACCCGATATTAATATTTTTTATTCGAGAGGAACTCGATATATGTTTCACCTTGTTTGAGGTTTTTTAAGAGTATACACAATACTAAAGTCCGAATCCTACAAACAAACCCCCAACCGCTAAAGACCTGTAAATTGTATGAAGCACACACACACAATTGGGAATTCTGTACAGAGTGAGTCAACGATACAGTAAAGTTCATTATCTCATTTGTTTCGGGAATGACGAAAAAAATATTAAATACGATAGTTTTAGGAAATGTTAAGGTGCAGAGTTTAAAATTATTTTTGAGTATACAGGGTATTTAAAAAAGTGTGGGTTATATAACATATGTTTTTTTTTTAAATTTTCTATTTTATTTTTAAATTCTGCCTAAAATTTTATAACTTTTTTATTAATAATGTTATATTCCTAAACCTAGTAGTCTTCCTAATATTTCAATTTTTTTAAAAAAAATACTAGTTTTCATTTTTGTAAAAAATTGCCAGTAGCGCCATTATTTCTGAAGGTAGAATACTCATAATTGGTACGAGCATTCTATAGAGATAAAAAAAAAGATATACGTAAAGAAATTTGAGTTCGATGTTACAGCGTGTTGAAAATAAATTTATTCATTTAGACTATTTTAAATTGAAAAATCTCGAATTTTTTAAATGTTACACTCTGTATATTATTATTTTTTCTGATAGATTTTACATAACCCTCCAACGTTTACTAAGTTTTGGTTATGTCATATACCTATTTCTAATAGCTTTCGATTTATTTTGAATTTTTCAATTTTTACCCTCGTTTTTAATACACTTACGCTATAACTTCATAGTTGCCAAGACTAAACAAAAATGTCATTTGGCATTGTCAAATTTTGACATATCTATTAAGCAAGTAAAAACAGTTTAATTTGTTGTAGTAGGTGACGTATAAAGATAATAGTTATGGATTTTCCTAAAAATAAATTAATTGATATGGTTTATACACTGGACAAGGCGGGAAAAAAATTATCTTTTGGCAGTAAGGCTTTACTGAGCGAAGCGGTAGACGTATACCATCTAGAAAATCTTTTCAGTGCTTAATGGAATGGTGTGATGGTAGTGATAGCGTTGATTATACGAAATGGAAAGTAGTAAACCAGAATGCTACCAACGAGGAAAAAGGTCCCCAGGTCAGCAACCGTCAACTAGGTGATTTATCTGACACATCTCAATCTACGGCTAATTGCACCACAAGAAAATAAAAGTATCATCCCTTTCATATGGAACTACACCAAGAAATTCAAGACCGTGATTTTGAACTACGAATAAAATTTTGTACCACCATAAATGGAGCAATAGAGGCCCACCCAAATTTTTTATCCAAAATAATGTTTTCTGATGAAGCTACTTTTCGCAGTAATGGAGCAGTTAACAGCCATAACATGCATTATTATTCAACAGTTAATCCATTTTAGGTCCGGGAAGTTCAAAACCAAAACCATTGGTCGCTTAGTGTTTGGTGTGGAATATTAAATTTTCGAATTATTGGGTCCATATTTTTTCCGCGAACCGCTTCACGAACCTAGATATCTAAATTTTTGCCAAACGAATTACCCCAGCTTCTTGAAGAAGTTAATAACTTTGAAAGGGAACACTTGTGGATTCAACAAGATGGAGCTCCTGCTCATTACCACCGGGAAGTTCGAGAATTTTTAAATGATCGTTACCCACAAAAATGGATCGGTAGGGACGGATTCATTCAGTGGCCCCCTCGATCATGTGACTTTTGACCTTTACTCTTCTTTTTGTGGGGCTACATTAAAGATCGTGTTTATGTGAATCCCCCTACAACACCAGTAGATATGGAAAATAGGATACGGGATGCGTGCAGGACAGTAACGCCCTTTATGCTAAGGAAAGTGAAGAAATATATAATAAACGACTAAACATGTGTATTCAAGTAGACGCGCATATTTTGAACATTTATTACGTCATAATAATTAAAAGAAGTTAAACTATATTAAAATTATTAGTAACTATTTGTTTATGTTTTCACAGTAGCGTAAGTATATTAAAAACAAGGGTAAAAAACTGAAAAATTCGAAATAAATCGAAAACTATTAGAAATAGGTATATGACATACTTAATAAAGGTTGGAGGGTTTTGTAAAATCTATCAGAAAAAAATAATACTATGCAGGGTGTGGCCTTTCAAAAATTTGAGATTTTTCAATTTCAAATAGTTGAAATGCATAAATTTATTTTGAACACCCTGTAGCATGTAACTCATATATATTTTTCTTGGGTTTGGAGGTCAATTATAGAATGAAACTTCCTAAATTTTATTGTGATCCTTTCCTTTTATTGACGTTTCGACACAGTTTGCCTTTCTCAAAATTTGTTATTTTTCTTTGTTGGGTTTGGCTAAAATTATACATATTTCATCCGTAAAATGTTATTTGAAAATGTATATTATTAATTTATTGAAACTAAACATCCATAAAGTTAATTATTTTAGTTTTAATAAATTAATAATATGCATTTTCAAATAACATTTTATGGATAAAATATGTACAATTTTAGCCAAACCCGACAAAGAAAAAATAAAAAATTTTGAGAAAGGCAAATTGTGCCGAAACGTCAATAAAAGGAAAGGATCACAATAAAATTTAGGAAGTTTCATTCTATAATTGACCTCCAAACCCAAGAAAATTGAAAAATAAAAATAAAAAAATACATACAGGGTCAAAGAAAAATAACAAAATTATATATATATATATATATATATATATATATATATATATATATATATATATATATATATATATATATATATATATATACCAGTTGTATGCATAAGTTTTTGCCGGTTTCACTAAGAGATGGCACCAGCGAACAGTACGCAATGTATGAATTTGACAGATACGTCAGTTTGTTCGTCTGACATTAACCTAACCAATATACACAAGTTGAGTCCGCCAAATATTAGCGTCTGTATTGTATCGTTCAGTGATCATGTCGACTTTTGTGTCTGAAAAAGATGGTTTGCGGCACGCATTGCTTTTCTTATTTAATCAAAAGAAAAATGCTGTGGAAAGTCATCGTTTGCTGGTAGAAACATATGATGAACACGCTCCATCGATTAGAACATGTGAGACATGGTTTCGACAATTTAAACGTGGTGATTTCAATGTGAAAGATAGTGCGCGCTCCGGTAGACCACAAAAGTACGAAGACGAGAAAGAGAGGGAGAGAAAATCGTGGCTGTCATCTGGCGAAGCCGGTCCTTCAATACCAAGGCCAAATCGCTTCGGCAAGAAGACCATGCTTTGTGGCTGCTGGGACCAGAGCGGTATTGTGTATATATATATATATATATATATATATATATATATATATATATATATATATATATATATATATGTATATATATATATATATATATATATATATATATATATATATATATATATACATATATATATATATATATGTATATATATATATATATATATATATATATATATATATATATATATATATATATATATATATATATATATATATATATATACTATATATAACTCTTGAAGCCCGGTGAAACCGTTAATGCACAACACTATCGCCAACAAATGATTAATTTAAATCACGCATTGATCGAAAGACGACCGGAATGGGCCAGAAGACAAGGCAAAGTGATTTTGTTACACGACAATGCGCCGCCGTCTCATGCAGCAAAACCAGTGAAAGACACCTTGAAATCGCTTAGATGGGACATCCCTCCGCACCTGCCGTACTCTCCCGACCTGGCTCCATCTGACTATCACCTCTTCGCATCAATGAGGCACGCGCTTGCAGAGCAGCATTTCAGCAATTTCGAGGAAATTGGAAAATGGTTCGACGAATGGGTTGCCGCAAAAGACAAGCAGTTTTTCTGGCATGGTATTCATAATTTACCTGAAAGATGGGCGAAGTGTGCAGAAGCCAATGGTCAATATTTTGAATAAATAAAAAATGAATTTCCCTTGAAAATTACGTGTTTTCTTTACCACAAAAACCGGCAAAAACTTATGCATACACCTGGTATATATATATATATATATATATATATATATATATATATATACATATATATGTATATATATAGATATATATATATATATATATATATATATATATATATATATATACATATATATATATATATATATATATATATATATATATATATATATATATATATATATATATATATATATATACATATATATATATATATATATATATATATATATATATATATATATATATATATACATATATATATATATGTATATATATATATATATATATATATATATATATATATATATATATATATCTCTTTTTTTTCATCTCTATGGAACGCATATACCAATTATGGGTATTCCACCTTCAAGAACAATGGCGCTACTGGCAATTTTTTTATAAAACTGAAAACTAGTATTTTTTTTTTTTAAAAAATTGAAATATTAGAAAAATTACTAGGTTTCGGTATATAACATTATTAATACAAAAGTTATAAAATTTTACGCAAATTTAAAAATAAATTAGAAAATAGGATGTTCCATTTAAAAAAACATATGTTATATTGGTCACACTTTTTTGAAGTACCCTGCATACTCAAAAATAATTTTAAACTGTGCACTAGGGTGACCGCAAAAAATCGATGTCGGAATTTTGTTCGTCTGGACCCCACAAAAACGATTCCCCTTTCCAGATATTGAGATAACTGAAATTTGAGCTCGATTAAACGACGTTAACCCGTGCCGCTCGTCGCTCAAAGTTTGAAAAAATCCAAATTTTTGGCCAAAAAGCTGACATATGGAGCCATAACTCCAGAACGGTAAATAATAGAAGCGCGCTTAATATCCCAAAAGAAAGCTAATGTTGTTCTTCAAAATTTATATTCTATACATAATTGTTGTCATTTTAAGTCAAACCGAGTTACAACAGCCTTTAGCCCCAAAAACGTGACCTGGTACCAGTAGGAGCCAGTTTGGGAGTATTCTAAGAATTTTACGGGTTTTTACATAATGTGTCTCGGAATTAACATTTTTTTGTTAAAAAGTATTTTGGAACTCAATTTTCAAACATGAACAGCCTTTTGTTCAAATTTAATCTTTTATTATATGGGGATTACCTGTCTAGTTTACCAAAGAAAGACCCGTTTGACAGGTAAAAAGGAGGGTGAATCTAATTTCTATTTTAGGGATGGTGATTTTACTTCAGCGTACAACCGACCTTTTATTTATTCAGTTTAGTTTCTAAAGTGCCTTTGAGCTGGTTAAATCGAACAATTATCTAGTGAAGATATTTTAAGACACTGAAGAGGACAGCATCTACCAGGAACTTGAGAGCTTGGAGGAAATGGACATCCCTGAAGAAGCTGCAGAAGATCCAGGACCATCTGAGAGCAAGAGGATGAAAGTTTCATTTGCAAGGGGCGTTAAAGAGATTTTAAACATGAAATTGTCCATTTTATTAGATCGATGTAAGGTATCCGACAGAAATGCCACGAGAATTTTAATAGCTACTCTAGAAGCAATAAACCTTGACCCTCTTGAGTACAAAGTCTCGAAAACTTTATTACATGATAGAAGGCAAATGTTCAGAGAACAATATAATAAAAAAAATTTTGATGAAGTAAACATTCCTGAAAAAGAGCCCGTGGTTGTCCATTGGGACGGTAAACTTTTACCGGGTGTTTTAAAAAATGAACAATGTGAGCGAATAGCTATAGCTATTTCATATGGCGAAAAGGAACAGCTGCTGGGAGTTCCTGTAACAGCAAACAGCTCTGGAGAGGAGCAAGCCGTAGCCGTATATGAATGCCTACATGAATGGGGTCTTCTCAACACCGTCAAGGCGATGTGCTTCGACACTACAGCATCCAACACGGGAAGACTCAAAGGAGCATGCGTCATATTGGAGCAAATGTTAGGAGAGAATTGTTATACCTAGCTTGCCGTCACCATATCTTTGAAATTCTGTTAAGAGGCGTATTCGACACAAAAATGGGATCAACCACTGGACCTCATCCAGATATTTTCAAGAGATTCCTCACTGCGTGGCCCAAGATAGACAAAGGAAAATACGACACAGGTATCAGTGACAATCTAATACAAAAGCAGCTAACTCCAGAAGTAATTGCAAATGTTACTGCTGAATTCGAGACCAAATTAACTGAGAGCCACCCCAGAGATGACTACAAGGAGCTATTGCAGTTGGTTCTCGTATTTGTTGGATCACTAGACGGCACTGTTGTGGGTTTTAGAACTCCAGGAGCCATTCATCACGCTAGGTGGATGGCAAAGGCTATTTACTGCTTAAAAATGTTCATTTTTCGTCGTCAATTTAAGATGTCTAAAGAAGAAGAAAGTTCTGTGTGTGCCATTTCTGTTTTCCTAGTTAAAATTTATTGTAAAGCTTGGTTCAATGCTCCAATAGCTCATCTTGCACCAAAGCAAGATTTAGGTATTTTGCATAGTCTGTTAGACTATAAAGAATGTGACAACGACATTGCAGAAATAGTCCTGACCAAATTTTCGAACCATTTGTGGTATTTGAATGCAAAGTTGGTGGGATTATCGTTTTTTGATCCCACCATTACAGACGATGAAAAGTTGTTAATGGCTAATAAATTGCTCAGTAGCACAGATGAACCATCACAGCACGCTAGGGTTGTAAATCCGAAAGTTAGGAAAGAAAACTTAAAAGAGGTAGTTGATGGAGGATTGGTAAATTTACTTACCAAAGAAACGTTTACATTCTTTGACCAATTTAATATAAAAACAGATTTCCTAAGACAACATCCAAACACCTGGCCTCAAAATAATGACTTCCAAGAAGGATTGAAAACTGTCAAAACATTAAAAAGTAGTTAATGATATGGCTGAGCGTGGTGTTAAATTAATAACCGACTTTAACGACCTTCTGACAAAAGATGAAGACCAAAAGCAATATGTCCTGCAAGTTGTAAGTAAATGCCGAGCATTATATCCTGACGTTTCAAAAACTACTTTAACAAAAGCTCTAGAATAGATTAGATAACTATGTAAAATTATCAACTCATGTAGGTACTACGTCTGTATCTTTTCTGTGTCTGTTTTGTATGTATTATATACCTAATTTTTATATTTTAAAATAAAAAATGTCATTAGACTTATCAGTATTACTTGTTTTTTTATTATATTTCTACTTTAAACTCAAAAATATACAAAAAAAGCAAATTTTATCACTTAATAACAAAATATACGAAGTATGCTCCTAGTGGTACCAGGTCACGTTTTTGGGGCTAAAGGCTGTTGTAATTCGGTTTGACTTAAAATAACAACAATTATGTATAGAATATAAATTTTGAAGAACAACGTTAGCTTTCTTTTGAGATATTAAGCGTATTTCTATTATTTACCGTTCTGGAGTTATGGCTCCATATGTCAGCTTTTTGGCCAAAAATTTGGATTTTTTCAAACTTTGAGCGACGAGCGGCACGGGTTAACGTCGTTTAATCGAGCTCAAATTTCGGCTATCTCAATATCTGGAAAGAGGAATCGTTTTGTGGGGTCCAGACGAACAAGATTCCGACATTTTTTTTCCCCCTCTATGAGATCCGGTCACTCTACTGTGCACCTTAACATTCCCTAAAATTATTCTATTTAACATTTTCTTGTCATTCCCGAAACAAATGAGATAATGAACTTTACTCTATCGTCTACTTAATTCCTTCCAACGCCGTGCATGCTAGGAATACACACCGTGCTAGTATTTCATATCTATTAGAAATTCAGCACCTGGTAAAACCCTTGTCAAGCAGTCTTTTATATGGATAATCTTATCCGTTTGTAATGATTCGGCCAAGACTGCGTTTCCCACCCAGTACAATTTACAGCGATTCAAGACCCACGTGAATCGCTTTTTCAGCACACGCGTCACTCTAAAGCTTTAGAGACTTCTCTATAGCACGTGTGATAGATCCATAAAAAAAAAAGAAATGTTGTCCGGAGACCAATTCACTGTACAAGGGTATACGGGGGTACTCGATCAGAACTAGAACTCCGTCTGCGCTTGGTTAACTGAAAAAATGTTCGACAATGACGTCACTGACCGGAGATTTTTAACCAAAAAGCCCTTAATAGGTTTACCTGTACATACTTGAACGAATTAAGGTGTGTTTAAGCGTGTTCCAGTCCGTTGTCACATATCGATCTACAGGTAAGTAAAAAGAAGTGCTTATTTCTGTCAGCTTACCTGAATATTAGTCTTAAATTGAGGAAATTGGTTCAAAAATTCTTGCCTCTGTTTCCAATTATACTTGTCTTTCCAGTAGTCTACAACAGTCTTAAGAAAATTTGTATTTATGCCGTAATTGTGGTTAACGTCTTCTAGAGGGGGATGAAATGGAAAAGCATTCTTCAATCTGTCTTGTAGATCTGTAATAATCTATAAAAAGAAACAATAAAATTACTTAATTACTTTGTTAACTGACACTAAATATATTTTTCTAAAGATTTACAAATGCGCTATCGCGATAGTACAACTACATTTTCAAACGCTTAAAACTAAAACAGATTTTTGATATTTATGTTTATTTTTATAATGAAAAGATATTAGGTGCTATAAACGTTCGTAAAGGATGGAATTTCCTACGTCTACTTGACCATTTAGTAAATTTATATTATGGTTCTTTGAATGTTTGTAAATTTCAATAGATTCTAAGAAATTAAGTTTTGACCCTTTAGGTGCCGTCTGGAGTATTGATAAACAATTAATATTGGCAAATGGATGACCTGTTTCTAAAAAATGCTTAGGAAAGTGTGATTTTTCATTTTTTAACCCATAAGATGCGAAACTTGTTTTGAAATTTCGTCCTGTTTGGCCTACGTAATAGCTATTGCACTCTTGATCATTAAGTTTATAAACTCCTGATTTATTATGTTGATTAGTAGAGACCGGATTATATGCATTTGCATATTTTCATATGCATTTGCATATTTAGGCCATTCTCACCGATTATTGCATATTTTACCAAAAATCTAGTAATGATGCATATTTTCCCTATATTTACAATATTTCTCGGTATTACTAGGCAATTGAATTGCTCAGGGTATTGTTAATGTAGCCGTCTGGAACCGATCTTATCGCCGGAACATTACCTGCAATAGTCTAAACATCGGCATCGATTAGGTTATAGTGCCAAGAGAATATCCAAAATTACGACGGTATTTTATTCCTTTGTTTCTTGGTCGGGATATTAAGTGATAAGTAGTTAGTTTCTAAGAATATTTGTTTGAGGGTGGATCAAATAAACAATTTTCTCGAAGACGAATTTTTATTTTAAAACAAGATATCAGTTTTAATATTATTGTTGACGCGCTTGCATCAGTGTAGTCTTTTTGCAATTTTTAACGTGTTGTGTTAAAGTTTAACGTGTACCATGCCACCCGAAAAAAAAGTGTCTCTTCGTGGGTAGCTGATTATCTTGGATGCATGGATTTGTGTAAAGCATTGCTTGCAAGTAATATTCCTCTCCACAAACTTACAAATCCTACATTCAAAGATTTTCTGCGAAAATATTGCTTGAATCAAAAAATACCAGACGAATCAACACTGCGTAAAAATTACATACCAATAATTTACCAACATATTCTGGAAGAAATACGTAATGAACTTAAGGATGACATTATTTGGATTTCAGCTGATGAAACTACCGACAGTTGTGGTCGCTATATTGCGAATTTAATTGTAAGTACATTAAATTAGAGCCTTCTTTTTCCTATTTGGTGGCCTGCAAAGAACTTGACAAGACAAATCATTCTACGATCGCCAGATTTGTAAATGAGGGTATTAAAAAAATATTTCCTGAATCTTCTGCAGATGAAAGAGTGTTTATATTTCTCTCAGATGCTGTTCCCTATATGATCAAGGCAGCCAAAGTCCTCCAAGTATTTTATCCAAATTTAATTCATGTGACGTGCTTTGTTCACGGAGTCCATCGACTCGCTGAAGAAGTTCGATCCACGTTTGGAAATGTAAATAAACCGATTTCATCAGCAAAGAAAGTGTTTCTTAAGGTACCTGCTCGCAATCACGCCTATAAAGAAAAAACTGCCAAATGTGTCTTTACCTCCCCAACCAGTGGTAACTCGATGGGTAACATGGATTGAAGCTGTACTATTTTACAATGAACATTTCGAGGCAATCAGAGGTGTAGTAAATGACTTCGATAGTGCAGAGGCTATGGCAGTTTGTCAATCTAAGGAAGCATTTAACGATTTTGATATTGAAAAAAACATAGCTTTGATTAGCACTCACTTTTCCCACATATCTGCGGGTATTAAAAAGCTTGAAACTCGAGGTTTGGCGTTGACCGAATCAATTCAGTTAATGAATAAAATCCGTCAAATAAACTCCACATTGCCAGATGTATTCCCGCGTAGAGTTAAAGAAAAGTTTGAAAACATTTTGTGCAATAACCCAGGCTTTGAACCTTTGTGTCAAATTGATAGTTTTATTAATGGGACGGGTGAACTTTTGCCAAAAACAATAAGTGCTAACATAGCACCCAAATTCAAATACTGCCCAGTTACCTCAGTGGATGTGGAACGGTCTTTTTCCACTTATAAAAGTGATCGAAGACACAATCTTACTACCCAACATTTGGAACAATACCTTATTGTTTACGTGTACAAGAATACAAATGTTAAATAATTTTAAAAAAATGTTAAATAATTGTTAATTAAATTTAAATATCGTCTATAACTTGTTAATTTTATGCTGATTTTGAAATAAAAAACTAAAAATTACTACTTTTATTATTATTTAATATTGCATATTTTGACCCTTTTCATGCATATTTTAAGCATTTTTCATGCATATTTCAAGATTTTTATGTTGCATATAATCCGGTCTCTATTCATTAGTTTTATCTTTGGCATTGAAAAATATACTGGATAAATTTGAAAAGAATTTTAAAGCTAATTATTGTTTTTTCGGCTATGAGACTTGAGATATTTTATCCGAGATGGATCCAAAATATGTCAGAAGTATGAATGTTTTTCTTTCTTGGTATTCTTTTACGGGGTAAGTTAAGCTGAGAGTGATTTGCTTTTGTTAACGGCTTATTAGGGTATTAATTATTTTAGGTTGGAAGCCGTTATTGAGTGCTATATTTTTGATTATGTCCAGTTTTTTTTTAATAAGAGGGATATTAAAGGCTCTATGGTCATACATCTATAAGCTGCCAGTTTATGGAAGTTAGGGTGATTGAGTCAGCTGGGATGGTGACATCTGAAAAGGTTGGTTTACGGAAAATATCGATTTCTAATCTATTTCCCTTCTTTGAAACTGTAACATCTAAGAAATTTACTTTATTATCAGTTTTCTTTTTCCGATGTGACTTTTATGTTGTTGGTACCATGGAAACATACTAAGATGTCGTCCACATATCTAAATCAAAAGAGAATATTTTTGCGTGTTGATTTGAAAATTAGTTTTGACATAAAAAGTTTTGCTAGTAAAGGACTAAGTGGAGAACCCATGGCAAGACCATCTCTTTGTTTAAAAAATTGATTATTGCACTGGAAATAATTTCCGGTTAAACAAAATTCGAAAAGTTTCAATATATCTTGTTGTATTGTTATATTGATATTGTTTTGTGTAGCATAGTTTCAATAATTGCCCAAGATAAAACTAATAAACATAATAAATCAGGCGTTTATAAACTTAGTTGTCAAGAGTGCTGTAGCTGTTACGTAGGCCAAATTGGACGCATTTTCAAAAGAAGATTCGCAGAACATAATGCATCATTAAAAAATGAAAAATCATACTTTTCTAAGTATTTTTTAGAAATAGGCCCTCCATTTCCCAGTATTAAATGTTTATTAATTATTATTCATACAGCATGCGGCACCTAGAGGGTCAAAACTTAATTTTTTAGAATATACAGGGTTACAGGGAAAGTCGTCCTAGATAATTAAGGACGTTATAGTTTAGGTCGTTTCTGACCGATTTGACTCTATGACATGATGTCCTAAACTTAACCGTTTTCGAGATATTGAAGTTTAAAGATTTTCTAAAAAAAAACATGTTTTTTTTGCTTTTATATCGATTTTTTTTTATTAGAGGTTCTCGAGTGCGATTTTTTGGTTATTTTTAATTAGTCTGTATGTCAAGTATCAAAAATCATCAAAAAAAATTGAACTAGTTACTAACAGTTTCAAATGGCGGCTTGTTAATATTTCTAAATTACGAATTTTTACCAAGTGTTTCCTAATTTAAATCAATAAAGAGAAAAAAAAATGTATGGAAGTTATTTTGCAAATTATTTTAAAAACTTTTACGTCTTTTTAGCTATCAAAAAAGGTATAATACTAGGAGTTTAATAGGAAAACTGTACACAGAATGACAGCTAAAGCGGGCTCGGGTAACAAAAGGTAAATTTTTAGTTCTAGGTGAAAATACGAAAAATACACAAATAAAACAAAAAACCTTGCAATTTAATATTTTTTATTAATTATAATTCATGTTCTATATGGTCGCCCCTATTTCTAACACAAATTCTCATTCTTTTTCTTAAATTACTTTTCACAACGCTGGTTGTGAGGTGCCGCCTCATTTCGTCAGCCGCATCAATTATTTTTTGTCTTAGGAATCCACGTTTTCGATAGGAGTCATCTGGTCGTATACGAGACTTTTCATGTGACCCCACACATAAAAATCCATCGGTGTTAGGTCTGGGCTTCTCGCCGGCCAAGGTATGGGTCCGCCTCTTCCCATCCATTTGTTGGGATAATTGTCATTGAGCCATGCACGAACACTTCCTCTGTAGTAAGCTGGGCAGCCATCTTGTTGAAAGTACATGTTTTGTTTCAAACCAAAAGGTAGGTCTTCCATCAAATTAGGTAAATCGTTCCGCAAAAAATTATCGTATTCCTCGCCATTCAAATTATCTGGCAGGAAGAATGGCCCAACCAAATAATTTGAAATTATACCCATCCACACTTTTAAGCTGAATCTTGTTTGTGATCCTTTCGTTTTTTTTTTTGTTTGGGTTGCCTTCCTCTTTAGAAGCCCAATAGTGGGCATTGTGGTAGTTTGTAAGACCATCTTTGTCGAATTTCGACTCGTCAGTCCATAGTATTTTCTTAAAAAAAGATGCATCTTCGACATCAGTATTGAGCATAAATCTGCAGAATTCTAATCGTCGCAACGGATCCCCTTCTTCAAGGACTTGCACGGGCGTATAGTGGTAAGGGTGTTGCCCAACAGTATGCATTACAAACCATACCTTCCACTGCGAAATACCAAGCTGTTGTGCGACAACATTTGTAGATGTGGTTGGGTCCACCTCAAAGAGACGTCGTATTTCGTTTTCTTCGTCTTCGTCAAAGATTCATGGTCGTCCCAAGTCAGTCCGCCGTCTTTGTACGGAACCAGTTTCTCGTAGTCTTCGATAAGTTCCATCAAATACGCTAACATCAGGTACACAACGAGTAGGATATCGCAGTATGTATTCATCACGTGCACGCGACGACACTCCTTCGCAAAATCCGTAACACATTAGGACGTCAGCATATTCCTCGTTAGTATACGTTGCCATATTCACAAGCAGAGATCAAAATCCAGTTACGAGCCAATTCACACAGTCAGAAGATGAAACACAGATATTTTTGAAAAGCACGGTATAGCACATCTACCACGGACGAATCGAATGAGCAGACTAAAAATCATTCAATAATGTTTAGTGAACAGAAAATGTCACTCGCACAGAGAGTACCCCGGCCGGAAAAAATGCTTACCCAACCCTTTTTATTGTTTTGAAGGTGCAGGTAGTAAACCGGTAATTGGTAGTATCTAAATTCTATTATTATGTTACTCTACATTTGGGCCTATTGAAATCTCCTTTTCTTAGAATTTTCAATAGATCCAGTAGATATTATACCGTTTTAGATAGCTAAAAAGACGTAAAAGTTTTTAAAATAATTTGCAGAATAACTTCCATACATTTTTTTTTTCTCTTTATTGATTTAAAGTAGGAAACACTTGGTAAAAATTCGTAATTTAGAAACATTAACAGGCCGCCATTTCAAAACTGTTAGTAACTAGTTCAAATTTTTTTGATGATTTTTGATACTTGACATACAGACTAACTAAAAATAACCAAAAAAATCGCACTCGAGAACCTCTAATAAAAAAAAAATCGATATAAAAGCAAAAAAAAAAACATGTTTTTTTTTTTAGAAAATCTTTAAACTTCAATATCTCGAAAACGGTTAAGTTTAGGACATCATGTCATAGAGTCAAATCGGTCAGAAACGACCTAAACCACAACGTCCTTAATTATCTAGGACGACTTTCCCTGTAACCCTGCATATAGAAATTTACAGATATTCAAAGAACCATAATATAAATACAAAATAGTCAAGTAGGTGTCGGAAATTCCGTCCTTTACCAACTTTTACAGCACCTAATATACACACATCTTTTCACTAAATAAAAATAAATACAAAAAAATATGTTTTAGTCTTAGTTACGGGTTTGAAACTGTACGTTTACTACGAAATCGCGATAATGCATTTGTAAATCTTTGCAAAAAAATTTAGTCAGTTAACAAAATAATTAAGTAATTTTATTGTTAAAATGTACTGCCATAAAGTAACGGGCCAATCAATCAAGCTCGTAAGACTCAGTTTTATATTTTTAGCTTTGCCATCACTATATGCAGGTTGTCTCAAATTTTTACCATGTGACAACTGTTTTAAAACGTATATTTACTTAAAACAAAGTCAATATCTTACCTCGTCAGACACATTGATTTTAAACGGTTTTACAGAATTATCTTCTTTTTCGAATGTACCAGGCCCCCACCATTTTTCTTCAAGATGTGGCACCGGTGTTTCTTTATTTAATTTTACATAAACATACGCGGCACCCAGCAGTACTAATGTCGTCAAAATTTTACCAATTGCACCCATTTTGTACAATATTATTTAAAATAAAGCTGGTTTCTAAAATTCTAAAATTTAAAACAACCGTCTGCGATCTGGTCTGAGAGAGACGTGATTCTCAGAGATGATGAGAGACTATTAAATAGTAAAATTCTATTTTATCAGGCCCCATCGACAGTGTTTGTTGTCCACGAATTAGTGACTTGTAGTTTTCATTTTTAGTCTAATAGATACCGAGAGGAACAAAGTTAATTTTCAATGAAAGGAACATTACATAAGTATCAAGGAAGATCCCTACCACAACGGTGGAAAGGTACCGAGTCCGATTATCGGCAGAATATCAGAAACAGTCTGGAAATGAGTATCGGGAGATTGATGTCGTTATGTCAGGAATCGCTAAAAATATTAAAGAATGTACAAGCTGGTTCTACGCACGGATCTACTTTCCAAACACGTTTGACCATAGATATAAAAGACTTGTGTTAAGCTTCTCTCCCTACTTCTCGACATAATGGTGATGAGTGGAAGATTGCAGAGGAAGAGGAAGGCAGAATATTTCTGTATAATTCAGGCTTCTAGTTAGTTCGAGTGAGTTCCGGTTAGGTTGGATTAGTTTATGTTATTATTTAGTTACATCAAATCCGACTCAAAATCTCAATCAATTCAACTATGCTTACTTTAAGTCATGTAAGTTCCAGTTGGCAGTTGGTTCAGGTTAGTTTAGGGTATGTTTTGGTTATTTTCAATCGAACTAGGCCTATATTAGGTAAATATAGTTTATGGGTTAGTTATATCCAATCCAGGACAGAGCATTATCTTATTCTAACTTTCGGGTTATTCGAATCGGTTAGTCAAGATCTGTCAAAAGGGAAATCATTCTTCCAAATTGATTTAAATCGGTTTAATGAACATGCCGAAGTAACAGCTGTAATATTGTTTTTTTTTTATTTCGGATTGTTGTTTCAGAGTTTTATTTATTTGTTATTGTTGGAAATTACTTGTAATAGTTTCTAATTTAAAGTTTTGGTATTCAAACTACCGATATATTACAGAAGATAATTGTAATTTTTACTTGTTAAAATTTTGCTTGATTGTTACTGCTTCCCAGTAGATTAAACTTAATAATAAATTTTCAAAGTCACTACTTGATAAATCAATTACTGCTGACTAATTATAACTCCTGCAGTTTGTAAAAAATTCTACGATGATACTCATATTTTATTATAAAATAAGATAAGACGTTAAAGTTAAAATAACATTTATTTTTTAAAAGCCAGATATCACGATATTTAGATAGACCAACCCTTCGCATATTTAACGAGTAAGCTGAAAAGTTTTTGGTCTATCTACTTAAAACTCATTTTTTTTTTTTCCAAAATCCGACTTTAGTCATCAATATAGTGTCCTTCAAGAGCGATACAATCAGTCCAGCGCATTTCTATACCCTTCTTGTAGAAGGATTTGTCTTTGCCTTCAAACTTCTTCACTGGAGACAAATCTCTTTCCCATGAGCATTTTTTGAGGTCTACGAATAGATACTAGTCGCTGGCTCTCAAAACTGGAGAATACGATGGATGATGAAGCAATTTGTACTTCAATTCATGCAATTTTACCATCATAACCATTGACTTATGATTGATTGAAAAATTTTTGTTTATTTGGGGCCATTTCTTTGCGATTTCTGCACCAGTAACTTTATATAATATTCGCTATTGATGGTTTTTCCCGTCTCAGCAAAGTCGATGAAAATTATTCCGAGCGCATCCCAAATACAGAGGCCAAAACCTTCCCAGCCGACTGTTGTGTCTTCGGTCGCTTCGAGCGGTTTTCATCGGCTGCTGTTCACTCAGCTAACTGCCGATTTGATTCAGGTGTGTAAAGGTGGATCCACATTGCATCCATTGTCACATATAGCATGATAAACTCCTTTTTATTGCCCTTAAACAGGTCCAAACAGCGCTCAGAATCATCAACACGTTGTTATTTTTGGTCCATTGTGAGCAAATGCGGTACCCATTTCGAACAGAGCTTTCTCATGCCCAAATGTTCAAGAGAAATATGACCAACACGTTCTTTTGATATCTTTAGGGTGTCAGCTATCTCACGCAATTTCACCTTACGGACATCCAAAACAGTTTTATGGATTTTCTCGATGTTTTCCCGGTGTAACCATCTCATTTGAGCGTCCGGAGAGACCAGCATCATTTGTATCTGTACGATCGCGTTTAAATTCAACATAGCAGTAAATGAATGATTTTCCAGGGGCAGAGTCTCCGTGACACTTATCAAGCCATTGCTTTGCTTGAACGGTATTTTTTTCCATCAAAAAACAGTGTTTAATCAACACACGAAATTCGATTTTTTCCGTTGTTTTGAAAATACCAAAAGTAGCATCACTAAAACCAACATAACTTGTAAACTAGTCGTCGAAATGTCATGAAATTTTGACACGTATCGTTTGAAGGTTGGTTCTTCCTAAAAATCATATGGATTTTTTGAAAAGGGCGACATCTATGTGTCAGACCAAAAACTTTTCAGCCTACGAGTTACATTAAAATTCGATCACCCAAAGACTTAGTCTAGTTTATAATTTTATATCTTGAATTTAAAAAATTCCTTGGTGTTGTTCTTTTAAGACAAGATTTTTTTGGAGAGATCACCTTTGATTTAATATCAGAATCTAAGAGTGATTCGTTCCTTTTCTTGTGGTCGTCTTTTTTAAGTCTGTCTGGAATGTTCGGATCCTTCTTCTTCTTCTTCTTTATAAGCCACAATTTCTCTACTGCAGGAGATAGACCTCTTCAAGTTTCTTCTAATTATCTCTATCCTGTGCAAGATAGAGTATTCTACTACCTGCGGTCAACTTAATATCATCAGTCCATCTTTTAATTAGCCTTTCGACACCTCGTCTGTCCTCCCATGGTTTCCATTTAAATAATTTGGTCGTCCATCTACCATCATTCGTTCTAGCCACATGCCCCGTCCATTCCCATTTTAATTTTGCCACTGTTTTACTGATATCTACAATTCTTGTTGTTCGTCTGATATCTTCGCTTCTAATGTGTTCTCGTAAACTAACACCTAACACCTGGCTTTTCATGGTTCTTTAAGGACGTTGACTATTTTTTGTAATGGTTTCCAGCCTATTTTTACTTACTGGAAATATACAGCTCTCGAAAACTTTTCTTTCAGATACCAGTTTGTAAAATGGTCCATCTAATAGACTTGTGATTTTGATGATGTACCCCTTTGTGTTCGTCACGACTGTTGTGCGAACTTTACCTGTTGTTAGTATATTGATGTCATGGTTTGTATTCAGATTCCTCAAGACTTGGTGCTCTTTAATTGTCAAGTTGGCTTGAGGCGATATGAACTTTCTTAGAATAGCATAATTTTTCGGCTGCTACTTCTTTGCTTCTTCACTTAACGAGGACTAATTCTGCTGAAGCCCTTCGATAAGTTATGGACTTTTTAGCTGGTGCTGAATCACGTGTATATTTTTTCGATTTCTTGCAGCAGGCGGTCCGCAAAGTAGCGGGAACTGCATAAAATCCGAGCAAAGCGTCCAAAAACACAAACATCAGCTGGAAAAGTTTCGCAAAAATCAAAAGTAGCATTACTCAAACAGTTCTAATTCGCAAAATAATAGACAATATATTACGAATCATACGAATCTTCTGAGAGTTGACACTAACTGAAAATCCTATGTTTTTTTTTGTTTGTGCTGCCTTCTTCGGCAATGTCTCGGGACTTTTCGGTCCATGCAGTAATACACGTAACAATTTTGTAAAAAATATATTTTATTCAAACTTAATACAAATAAATGACAATATAAAAACTATAAATCTTCTTGTACTTTAGGCAAATATCGAACTTTATTTACAAATTCGAAAATATCTTTGGCTAAAACTTCTGGTAGTTCAAATGCGGCAAAATGGCCACCATCTTCAAAATCCGTCAAGTGGATTAGTTTTGTGTTATGATCTCTCAAAACTGATTCCGGAAGATACATAACTTCATGTTCAAATCGGTTGCATCCGGCGGGAATTTTAACTGGAATACTGAAAAAGTAAAAAAATTATTAATAGACAAAAGGTTCACCGTGAGTCGAAACATCACACGTACGCTGAAAAGTTTTTGGTATGACTCATAGATGTCACCCTTTTCAAAAAATCCATATGATCTTTAGGAAGTATCAACCTTCAAATGATACGTGTCAAATTTCATGACATTTCGACGATTAGTTTACAAGTTACATTGGTTTTAGTGACGCTACTTTTAATATTTTCGAAACAATGGAAAAAATCGAATTTCGGGTGTTGATTACACACTGTTTTTTGATGGGAAAAAAAAATAGCAATCAAACAAAGCAATGGCTTGATAAGTCTTACGGAGACTCTGCCCCTAGAAGATCACTCATCATTTACTGCTATGCTGTATTTAAACGCGGTCGTACAGACACAAATGATGCTGATCTCTCCGGACGACCAAATGAGGTGGTCACACCGCAAAAATCCACAAAATTGTTTTGGATGGCCGTAAAGTGAAATCGCGTGAGATAGCTGACACCCTAAAGACATCAAAATAATATTTTGCATGAACATTTGGGCATGAGAAAGCTCTGTTCGAAATGGGTACGGCGTCTGCTCACAGTGGACCAAAAACAACAACGTGTTGATGATTCTAAGAGCCGTTTAGACCTGTTTAAGCGCAATAAAAAGGATTTTTTTTTCATGCAATATGTGACAATGCAGTCAGCAGAGTGAAGAGCAATCGGTGAAAGCCGCCCAAAGCGACCAAAGACACAACAGTAGGCTCGGCATATGTATTTTGGGATGTACAGGGTGGTCCCAAATTGGACACTTTTAAAGGTAAACCCCTTTATCTAAAGGAGATAGACGAAAACTGATGTCGGTGTCTGAGGCTCAATTTTTATGATAAACTCAATGGTGAAAACCGCATATCGATATCTAGTACCGTTTTCACATATATACAGGGTGTTTTTCAAAAATCTGCATTTTGGAAAAATGTTTGTAATTCTTTTTTGATTTATGTAAAAACAGTCTCAAAGCACTTTTTCACGTGGATTTCAACAGTGTAAGTTACATTTTTTTACAACTAATATTTTAATAGTTATTAACTCAAAAATATATTTTTTAAATAGGATACCGTGCATATTTTTCCTTATCTGAATAGAGCTTTAAATTACCATTCTAAAAATATAGCATACTTTATATTTTGCTTAAATCTACTTCAAAATTTTCAGTTTTTACGGGAGTTTTAAATGCACATTTTGTGAAGTAGGCTTTGGACGAGGCGGTTTAATTCAATTGTTTATTAGTAGTTGTTAAATTTTACTTCAGGATCAGTTATGGAATTGTCAAATAAATCGCAATGAAGTTTGAAAATTACCAGAAATGGGAGATGATAGTGTGTTTCATACAAACGGGAGAAAATTCGGATGCGGCAAGTAATTTGTACCACGAACGGTATCCAGAGAGGCGTCAACCTTTCAAGGATATATTCGCTCGATTGCGACATAACCTAGTTAATAGTAGCCAGTTTGAAAAGAAACGACCCAAAAATTATGCATCAAACAGGGATAAAGAGTTAGAAGAAAGAGTAGTTTTAGGAACTATCGGAAATAACACTTCAGCCCGACAGTTAAAAGAATCCACTGGACTACCAAGAACTAACGCAAGTCGTATTTTGAAGAAGCACAAATTCAGGCCATATAGGACAAGAAAAGTTCATCACCTTAGAGACGGAGATTTTCAACGGCGTATGCATTTTTGCCAATGGTTTTTGAAGAATTGTAACCATGTTCCGTATTTTTCATTAAATTGCATTTGGACAGACGAAGCTTATGTAAGCAATGCAGATATTTTTAACAGTTACAATTCTTACACGTGGACACAAGAAAATCCTCATTTAGTTGTGGAGCCAAGAAATCATGACAGATTTGGATTTAATGTGTGGGCAGGAATTTTTAGAGGCAGGGTTATAGGTCCATTTATTCACGAAGAAACACTCACCCCTCAGAGATATTTAGAAATTTTAAGGCAGCAAATAGAACCTCTTGTTGATGAACTGCCGTTAATGGACTTAGAAATATATTTTTTTCAACACGACGGGACACCCCCTCATAACGCTGCAGTTATCAATAATTTTTTATCGGCCAGTTTCGACAATAACTGAATGGCCAACTAAGGTCCGAACCGTTGGCCGGCAAGGTCACCGGATTTAACACCCATGGACTTCTATCTCTGGGGAAGATTGAAAGACCTAATTTTTAAATTGCCGACAAACACCAGGCAAAACTTAAAAGTCGCAGTGATACAAAGTTTTGCAGCTCTCACTCCTCTTGAACTAATCACCTCGGTAAAAAATGTCCAGAAAAGGCCTATGTGTAAATGAAACTGATCGACATTTCGAACATCTCTGATAGAAAATTGTTTTTTTTTTTAGTTTGCTCTACTCGGAATAAATTATTTTATTGTTGTTTTGTTTTATTTTCTACATAGTTTAAAGTACTATAGCATTAGGAAATTTCATTGTAGTTATGACTCTTAGAGTTACTTCTGGGAATTTTTTTTACGATTTGACTGCTATCGGTAAACAATTGATATTGCCGTTCCGTCCAAAGCCTACTTCACAAAATGTGCATTTAAAACTCGCGTAAAAAAACTGAAAACCTTTATATTTTGAAGTAGATTTAAGCAAAATATAAAATGTGCTTTATTTTTAGAATGGTAATTTAAAGCTCTATTCGGATAAGGAAAAATATACAGCAGGGGTGCTCAAACTTGCACTGCTGGCGATCTACCTCAATATTGTTAGACTACGATCGATCGACTCTGAGAGGCTGCAAGTAAGTATGATGCAGGATTGTCGTCTAGGTAGGGTGTATCGTGGCATTTTCCGCACAATATGCATTTTTTTAGTCAAGGTAAGTGTAGGTCTGCTCTAAAATATCAATGAAAAAAACTCATAATTATTCAAAATTGCGAGTTTATTGGTTCTTACAAAACAAATGAGCTCTAGTGTCTAAACTTAACTAAAGAGTGACTTTGGATGTTGAAGCGTGGCACTGCATGTCCTCAGCATACTTTTCATAAGATGGTACGTAATTACCGAGTGCGATTTGCCTTAGATTCGGATATTTATCTTCAGATATAAAACACCAGAATTTTGTATCAGATGCTGTGGCTTTGAGATGTATATCTGATATAATCTGCACTAACTTATTTTCAACAGAACATGAGTCCATGTTAAACTGACTTGCTATTTCAGTAGCTAATTCCTCAATGTTTTTACGCGAAAAAGGATAACTCATAAATGATGCGATATTTGCCAATTTACTGACATCATAAAAAACGTATTTCGAATTGGCCCAAAATATTGGATAATTCTGCCTCATAAATATCATAATTCAACTGAGGAATCCTTGCTTTCAAAGACGGAAAATTTTTCAGATCCTTTCTTTTCAGTTGATCATAAGTTGCAATTTACTTTTGAATGCGTTTATTGCGCTAATCATCTCAATAATAGTTTTTTCCTTTACCTTGAAGGTCCAAATTATTGGTGTTTAAATGCATTGTGATGTCTGTCAAAAAATGCCAAATCAGTCAGCCATTTTCCGTTTTTCAGCATCTGAGTGTCATCACCTCTTTCGTCCAGAAAAGCTGTTATTTCGGGCAATAATTCTTGAAACCTTTCTAGGAATTTTCCGCGACTCAACTATCTGACGTCCGTGTGAAGGACTAAAATCAGTGTTCAGCTGACTCACTACCTTCCAACTGCAATTTAAAGAGCCGTCGTTGCAAGCTACGTGCACGGATAGAATTCACAATTTTTATTGCAATGCCCATAATCTTCTCCATGTTTAGAACTTTTGAACACAAAACTTGTTGATGTATAATGCAATGGAAGGAGAAAAATGAAGGGAAATCATCATTAGCTCGACACAATGCCACAAAAAACCGTTTTCGTTTCCAGTCATTGCTGGTGCTCCATCGGTTGTAATGCACATTAGTTTATATATTGGTAGCTTGTAGTTTGTTATAAAATTGAAGAAAACGTCATATATATCTTCGCCACGGGTCTTTCCTTTCAGAGGAATCATTGTCAAAAACTCTTCCTTAGCCGACATGTCATTGAATACCATTCGAATAAAAATACACAGCTGGGCAGTGTCTATCATATCGGTGGATTCGTCGAACTGTAAAGAAAAGTATCCATGATATCATGTTTTAGTTTATCTGCCATGTCCTGACTCATGACTTCAACACGCCTTGTGACAGTCGGACGAGATAACTGAAGTTCTCTAATAGCAGACATAATCTCTGTTTTATTTTTAAAATCTCCAAATAAAGTCTCACCCGCTTCAATAAATGCTTCCTTCACAACCAATCCATCATCAAATGGTTTCTTGTGTTTCGCCAATATATGAGATATTTTAAAATGACGCGATCGTTGCAGCTTTTGATTGTTTGGCTGGTCTTGTGAACATGGTTTGTTCTTTTTTCAAACAAGTTATCAAATCACGTACTTTTCGTTTTCTTAATTCACTCTGTGACGGAAAATCCTTTTCATAGTTTTTATGAACCGTTTTATGATGCCTCTCTAAATTCCCACGCTTAGGTATTGCAACTGACGCACGGCAAATGAGGACAAATGCATTTATCCTTTACCATACAAAAGAAAAATTCTTCCTCCCAATCGTTATTAAAATGATAAGTTTTACTTTTCTTTGCCGCACTCTTTTTGGACTATTTATTAATAAACTTTGTATCAATGTATCGCCTTCAAGTTACAACTCAGACTGACTCCTATTCCTGCAGGCGCAACATTTATATCGGCGCGAACGAAGTCTCGAATGTTCCCGTCAAACACGCCGCCCGAAGTTTCTAGAAAAATCGGCGGGAATCAAAAACGCGGCTTTTCTTTGACAAGTACCGCGCGTTTCTTTGATAAAGCCGCCTTTTGCCGCTAGCAGGGGGTTATTACGATAAAAGAAAGTGATGAGGGGGTTATTCTGGCCTAATCGTGGATCGAATAAATTTTAGTAGTTTATTCATTACATTTTGTTTTAGTCACCTAAAACAAAATCTGTGAATAGTTCTTATCGGAATTTTTTTCTCGAGATCGACTCAAAAAGCACTCGCGATCGACTTGTCGATCGCGATCGACCGTTTGAGCACCCCTGATATACAGGGTTTCCCATTTAAAAAATATATTTTTGCGTTAATAACTATTTAAAATATTAGTTGTAAAAAATGTAACTTACATTGTTGAAATCCACGCGAAAAAGTGCTTCGAGAATGTTTTTACAGAGATCAAAAATTTTCCATAGGAAAAGAATTACAAAATTCTAAATGCGGAATTTTGAAAAACACCCTGCATATCGGAAAGAGTACTAATATCGATATGCGGTTTTTACCATTCACTTTATCATAAAAATTGAGCCCCAGACACTGACATCAGTTTTCGTCTATCTCCCTTAGATAAAGGAGTTTACCTTTAAAAGTGTCCAATTTGGACCACTCTGAACATGGAATAATTTTCATCGACTATGCTGAGAAGGGTAAAACCATCAATAGCAAATATTATATAAAGTTGTTGGTGCATTTGAACGCAGAAATCGCAAAGAAACGGCCCCAAATGAACAAGAAAAAAGTACTCTTTCATCAAGACAATGCGCCGTGTCACAAGTCAATGGTTACGATGGCAAAATTGCATGAATTGAAGTTCAAATTGTTTCCTCATCCACCATATTCTCCAGATTTGGCCCGTAGCGACTATTATCTATTCGCATACCTCAAAAAAATGCTTGCGTGAAAGAGATATGGCTCCAACGAAGAAGTTATCAAATCTTTCTACAAGAAAGGTATAGAAATGTTAAAAAAAGCGTTGGATTGATTGTATCGCTCTTAAAGGAGACTATGTTGATGAATAAAGTCGAATCTTGTAAAAAAAATGTGTGTTAAGTAGCTAGACCAAAAACTCTTCAGTCTACGTTTATATCAAAGTGTAGATCCCGAAACTCGTTTGAAAACCTTAGTAACATTTTGCAGCTTACTGGTCGAATCCTAAACACTCCTATATTGGCTGCTAAAACCTTCAGAATACAATCTCTGAGATGTGGTGATCGATCTGGTAATCCAGTATATCATGACGTTGTCAAGTAACTGATCCAGAGTGAATTTTTTGGTGAGTCCTCCATCTGGAAGGTCTTTCCATGCCGGGTTTGTCCAGGTAATGAATTTTTCTATGATGTAGGCTGCAAGACCTACAGGACTGTCTCTTAATCCCACACCTAAAAGTAACAAAACCAAAAGGCAAAAGTATGTGTTATATATAAAGGGTCTTCCATTTGGGACTTGACAACTTTGAAATTTCACTGTGAACGCACCCTTAAGCCAATCACCGAACTGTCAACGTCAAAACATTCAGTAAAGTCAACATTTTCATCATGGTGACGTACACGAACGAACAACGCTTACAAATAATTAAAATTTACTACCAAAATTTGGAGTCGGTGACTGCAACTTTAAGAGCGTTAACGCCAATTTTTGGTTCGTAATTCTCGTCCCAGTAGACAAGCAATTCATAGTCTAGTGAAAAAATTTGAGTTAACATATTCGCTGCTGGATGTTCCCGTGCCAGTGAGACAACGGGTTGGTCGAAGTGGCCAGAATATTGCTGCCGTTCAAGCGTCCATCTCAAACGAACCAAAACAGTCGATTTCACGGCGTTCTCAAGAATTGGGCATCGCTCAGACCACACTATGGTGAATTTTGCGAAAGGATCTTGGCCTGCACCCTTATAAGTTAAAGTTAACTCAAGAACTAAAGCCACTCGATCATATGAAGCGACGTACGTTCTCGAATTGGGCTCTAGAAATGTTGGAAGAAGATGACCAATTTCATCGCAAAATCATCTTTAGTGATGAAGCGCATTTTTGGATAAAACGGCTTCGTCAACAAACAGAATATGCGTTATTGGTCAGGTGAAAACCCTCATGTGCTTGAAGAAACATCACTTCATCCACAAAAAAATTACTGTTTGGTGCGGTTTTTTCTCATGCCGGTGGTGTCATTGGGCCGTTCTTTTTCGTTGATGAAAATAACCGTCACGTTACAGTCAATGGAGATCGCTACAGAGGCATATTACAATGTTATTTCTTTGATCAATTGCATGGGCTAGACATTAATGATATGTGGTTTCAACAAGACGGCGCCACAAACCACACAGCGGGTGTAACAATCGACTTACTGCTGATCAATCTAAATTCGGTGTGGTGAACGTGTTATATCGATAAATGGTCCCGTCGAATGGCCGCCTAAATCGTGGGATTTAACACCTTTTAGACTTCTTTTTATGGGGGTACGTTAAATCATTGGTCTATGCTAACAAGCCTGCATCGTTAGAGGAGCTCAGAGCCAATATTGAAAGAGAGATAGCGGCCGTTTCCGTCGAAATGTGTGGCCGACGATGTCATCGAAAAATTGGGTTCAACGAATCGACCGCTGCAAACGTGCCCATGGACATATGAATGAAGTCGAATTCCATACACAAATGTTTTGATTGTACTTCAAGCCAATAGTAAAATTTTCGAAATGTCTCAAATGGGTTGCGTTTTATTTTCAAAAAAAAAGTTGTCAAGTCCTTAATGGAAGACCCGATACCTGGTGGTATCTTTACGACAAAGAGCATTCGAAAATTATTTTTTTTCTCTCACTTACCGACAGTATCTGGTTTAGTAGCCTGTAGATGGAAATATCCAGATTCCAAAATAAGGAAACTTAACTTTTCACTTAATGGATAGTTTTTCTCTATTTCTTTTTTGGTGAAAAAAAAACAAGGATGGAACGAGTGATCCAATAAGCATTTTCGGATTGAAAGTTGTATCGACAAAACACCAGTTTCTGTGGACAGCTATAACGTTTTCCGGATAGAGAACGGAGATAGCTTGAGCTACAACTGAGCCCCAGTCACCTAAAAATATGACAGATTCCGGTAAAGTGATTTATCCAGTACTTGCCTAGTAAACTTATAGTTTTAAAATAAGCAGCGAATTCGAATCTCTCTCAAGGAGGGAAATAACACGTAGACTGAAAATTTTTGGTCTGACACATAGATGTCGCCCTTTTCAAAAAATCCCCATGATTTTTAGGAACCTTCAAACGATAAGTGTCAAAATTTCATGACACTTCGATGATTAGTTTACAAGTTACATTGGTTTTAGTGACGTTACTTTTAATATTTTCAAAACAATGGAAAAAAAAAATCGAATTTCGTTGTGTTAATTGAACACTTATTTTTGATGGAACAAAATACCGTTCAAACAAAGCAATGGCTTGATAAGTGTTACGGGGACTTTTGCCCCTGGAAAATCACTCATCATTTACTGGTATGCTGAATTTAAACGCGGTTGTACAGATACAAATGATCCTGAAAGCTGTAGACGCCCAAACGAGCTAGTTACACAGGAAAACATCAAAAAAAAAAAATATAAAATTGTTTTGGATAAAATTGCGTGAGATAGCTGACACCCTAACGATATCAAAAGAACATGTTGGTCATATTTTACATGAATATTTGGGCATGAGAAAGCTCTGTTCGAAATGGTTACCGCGTTTGCTCACAATGAACCAAAAACAACAACATATTGATGATTCTAAGCGCTGTTCGGACCTGTTTAAGCGCAATACAAAGGATTTTTTTATGCGATATGTAACAACGGATGAAGCATGGATTCGCCACTATACACCGGAATCAAATCAGCAGTCCGCTGAGTGGCCACACAGTCGGTAACAGCCTACCGAAGCGACCAAAGATACAAGAGTCGGCTGGGAAGGTTTTGGCCTCTGTATTTTGGGATGCGCATGGAATAATTTTCATCGACTATGCTGAGAAGGGAAAAATCATCAATAGTGAATATTATATAAAGTTATTGGTGGCGTTGAAGGCAGAAAATCGCATGGAAACGGCTCCAAATGAACAAGAAAAATTGTGTGCTCTTTCATCAAGACAATGCAAAAAAACCGTGTCACAAGTCAATGGTTACGATGGCAAAAAATTGCATGAATTGAAGTTTGAATTGCTTTCCTCAAACCACCATATTCTCCAGATTTGGTCCCCAGCGACTATTATCTATTCGCAGACTCAAAAAATTGCTCGCGGGAAAAAAGAGATTTGGCTCAATGAAGAAGTTATTGCCTAAAGTGAGGTTATTTTGAAGGTAATAACTAGACAAATCCTTCTTACAAGAAAGGTATTAATAGAAATGTTTAGAAAAGCGTTAGACTGATTCTATCGTTTTTGAAGGAAAACTATAATATTGATGAATAAAGTTCGAATTTTCAAAAAAATGTGTTTTAATTAAGTAGTGCTACACTAAAATGATTGGAGAAAATTTCAAGAACCATATTCTTAAAATTTCAAGCAAAGGCGTTATTAAAGTGGGTCGCCTCTACTCGGTTTCGTAACGCGCCGCCAGGTACAATCGGATGCTCTACTAGGGACGCTTGCCTTTTATTATTCCTTCTACTAAAATGCCTTTACCTTTGGCCAAGTACAGGACAAAATGTTTCTGAAGCATGTATAGTATGTGTAGATGTGTCTATGTCTTCTTATCCGAAAAGACTTGGTGAGAATTGTCGAGTATCACGACCACGCAAGCGCAAACCTCTCTAATAATAAGAAGAATGAAAAAGGTCTCGCTGTACACAGTAAAAAGTTTATTTCCTAAAAGAGAGACTTCTTCCTTTTCAACCAAAAAAAAAAATGTATAATAATAAAAAAGTTGCAGATACAAGATGAAGCGCTATGCAATGCAGTTAATGCAATATCATAAAAATTGAAAGGCTAGCCGGAATTTTGAGTTGCACAATGGCCCCACCGTCCTCCAGACCAACATAACGACAAACTCATGGAAATGAGTTATGTGACCATGTTTTTCGTCATCTAAGACCCCTAATACGTGAAGAAAGTCAAAAATCTCGAACTCACGAAGGAATTTTCGTTATCAGCAAAGAAACAGTTAAAAAAATCTATTTTGTACGTATTTACTTCTTTCTTTGCTATCGACTATGCATGGAAAAATATAAAAAATATGTCAAATTACTCACCCCCTTGCACATAATAACTGCCAAAACCTAATCTATTCATAAGTTTATTATATAATTGTGCAATCTGAGCTGGACCCAATCCTGGTCTGACTGCCCCGTCAGAAAATCCATAGCCGGGGGGTAACGATGGGGCGATTACTTCAAAACAAAGTTTTTGAACCTAAAAAATAACAATTATAGTCAGGTTTTAAATGGTGAAATAGTTACATTCACAAATTATTGTCTTACCCTTTTGCGGCGTTGTCAAATGAGATATTATTTCATAAAATTCTCTTACAGATCCGGGCCAACCATGTACAATTAAAAGGGGTAAAACTTGGATTCCTTGAGGGACATTTTAGGTTTTGCATGTAGGAAATGTATGTTTAACCCTGAAATAATGATTGACATGTATAATATATGTATAAAAAAGGTAAAATTTATTTAGCAATTTTTTACTTTTTTATGTTTTAATATTTTTTATTTCAGAGTAACGCGATATATGTTTCGGCTTCTTTAAGGTTTTCGAAGAGTCTATACAAAGTAAAGTCCGAATCCTTCAAAAAACAAACCTCCAACGGTCAAAGACCTGCAAATTGTATAAAAACACACACCACAACAACTATTAATTTCTGTACAAAGCTCAAACTCGACCAACAGTGGATATACTACCCTCCTGTTTGGGGTGCATGGTCCCAAACATACACGGCATTTGTTGGATTCTATTCAGAAGAGGCTGTTTGCCAGACTAGACACCCAGACCTAACCAGCAACCTTGATTGCTTGTACCATCGAAGAACGGTTGGCGACTTGAGCCTGTTTCTACAGGTGTTTTCGTGGAAAAAGTGGGGATGTAACCGGCTTAATTCCTCCCAGAACCGTGAATGCTAGTATGAATACCCGTCGTGCTAGTACTTCACATCCATATGAAGTCCAGCTTTCCTCACTCCTGGTACAAATCTTTTTTAAGCAGTCTTTTATATGGAGAACCCTAATCCCTTTGGCATGATTTGGCCAGGGCTACATTTCCTACCAAGTGCAATTTACAGCTATTCAAGACCAAACGCGTCGTCCTTTAAAGCTTTTGGAAGAGCACATGTTTTCACAAGCTTTCATTGACACCCACTCAATGATTTCATAATTTTTTTTTTCATTTCGATTTCACCCCCCCCCCCAAAACTGATCCCTTAAGTCACAATTTAAACTTTCAAACCTACACCGCTTGAGAGTGGGCCGTTATTTCCTTTATATTTGTACCAAGCTACAACTTTCTATGCCAACTAGTTTCGCAGAAGATAGGTATGACAGACGGGCAGACAGACAGGCAGACACACAAATGGACACTGAGGTGATGCCATAAGTGTTCCGTACGGAACGCTAAAAAGAAAAGACTCGATCAGAATTCTCGTGTTGTCAACTCCTAAACTCCCGCCTGTGCTTCGATTTGACTGAAAAAATGATCGACCGTGACGTAAAACTGATCAGAGTTTTTTACCAAAAAGCCCTTAGTAGGTTTACCTGCACATGCTCGAACAAATTAAAGTGTGTTTAGTCGGGTTCCAGTACGTTGACACATATCGATCTACAGGTAAGTAAGAAGAAGTGATTATTTCTGTCAGCTTACTCTGAATATAATTAGTCTTAAATTGAGGAAATTTGGTTTTCAAAAATTCTTGCCTCTGTTTCCAGTTATACTTGCTTTTCCTGTACTCTACAATAGTCTTTAAGAAGATTGGTATTTATACCGTAATTATGGGTTAACCATCTTCTAACGGGGGATGAATATGGTAGGGCCTTCTTCAATCTTTCTTGTAGATCTGTAATAACCTATAAAAAGTGTTGTGCCGGTTGTCTCAAATTTTCGTCATGCTTACAACCGTTTTAAAAACGAATATTTACTTAAAACAAAGTCAATTATCTTACCTCGTCAGACAACATTAATTTTAAACGGACTTCACAGTATATCTTCTTTTTTGGAAATTTACTGGGCCCCACCATTTTTCTTCAAGATGGTGGCACCGAAATGTTTCTTTATTTAATTTTATATTAAACTTTAGAAGCACCCTGTAGTTACGAATTTCGCCAAAATTTTACCTGTTTCACCCATTTTCCACAAGTTGTAAAATGTTATTTAAAAGTTTAAAACAGGTTTCAGCAGCTAATTTTGCTCAATTTTAAAA
>CM032451.1:5913369-6018463 GCA_019049505.1 Pachyrhynchus sulphureomaculatus
TATATATATAATATATATATATATATTATATATATATATATATATATATATATATATATATATATATATATATATATATACTCCTGGACAAAATTACCGCAACAATCTGAAAATTAATTTATCTTTTTTTCTTATGTCAGTTTTTAAAGTTTATCGAGCATTTGAATAGTAGGCTATGCATATTTGTTTCGTTGTTCATGACAGAAATCAAAACAATTCGTTTAGATTTACAGTTTTTAAAGAATTTTTTAGAAGATAAACAATTTTCTGTAAAAATGCGATAGATTTTCTTTAAAAGTAAGCTTATAAATTGTTCCCTTTTTCAAAGTAATACGTTTTTGTGGTAGACTGCTTTATTTTTGACCCCGAAGAATTAGAAAAATGAGTCGAACAAGGAATTTAACTGAACACGAGGTAGTGTGCAAGCCTCAGTTTTATTGGACGACGGATATTGTCAGTCAGAGTTTATTTTGCCCAATTTGTTAGGCAAACATCGTTCCACAATAAGTCGTATGGTAAGACGCTTGAATGAAGTAGGAAACTTATTCTAGAAGGCTAGGGCAAGGGCGAAAACGATGCACTAGCGACCGACCTAGATGAACGTTTTATAAGACAATATGCTTTAAGAAACAGGACTGTCACTAGTTCTATAATAAGAAACGAACTCGAAGCTGTTCGCAATGTCACAATTTCTTCTAAAACAGTTAGAAGACGGTTAAATGAAGCTAGATTAAACAGTAGGAGACCAGACACTGCGCTCTTGCTTACTAGAGAGAACAGAGTTGCCAGTTTACGTTTTGTTCGAAATCACGAAAACTGGTCTGTGGATGATTGGAAACAAGTTTTCTTCACAGATGAAACTAGGGTTAGTCTAAAACATCCAGATGGTCGTGAGCGAGTATGGCAAAGACCAGGAGAGAGTTTGTTCCTGGCAATATCTCTGCTAGGATTCCATTCGGCGGTGGCTCTGTTATGTTTTGGGGTGGCATCTGCTTTGATGCTCGCACAGAGTTAGTTCCTGTCCGTACGAGATCCATGAATGCTGACTACTATCTTGAGAATATTGTAATAGAACATGTGATGCCTCTCGGTTATTTCGTGGGGCCCAATTTCCTGTTTATGCAAGACAACGCTCGACCTCACGTGACTAGGGAGGTACTCGATTATCTTAATCAAGTTGATATACCGATTATGCAATGGCCACCAAAAAGCCCGGATCTAAATCCGATAGAAACATGTATGGGATCACCTTAAGAAAAATGTGAAACGTCATATACCTGCACCTAGAAACCTGAGGGAACTTGAAAATGCAGTTATCACAGAATGGGAGCAAATTCCTCAAGATTTTATCCAAAATTTAATTAGAAGCATGCCTAGGCGCATAAACGCTGTCATCCGAAGTAGAGGAGGCAACACACGCTACTAGTGTCCCAGTTACACCATTAATTTTGCTACTAGTGTCCCAGTTTATTTTTTTCATTTTTACATAATTTCAACGATTTTGTAATTAGGTCTTAAGAATAATTTTAATTCGAATCTTATAGAGAAATTTGGTAGCTAATTCACTTTTAAAGTATCCGAATCAGTTTTTTCTAACTTTTAGTGTAACCAATGTTCATAAAAATTTATTAAAATTAATTCATTATAGAGATTTGTATGATTTAATATATTGTTGCGTTAATTTTGTCCAGGAGTATATATATATATATATATATATATATATATATATATATATATATATATATATATATATATATATATATATATATATATATCCATTTAGTTACAACGTTGCTATGATTAAAAGAGTTGGCTGCAAGTTTACCAAAACTGTACTAACTTGTGAGACTCAAAAAGTATAGATTATAAGAATAAAAAACAAGATTCACTCAAGGAAATTGGTAACCATTTTGAAACTAGCAGTGATGAAATCGATCGAAAAAAAGATCAAAAACTTACTCAGTCAGTACAACAGGGAACGAAGGAAGTATAAAAGCATGAAAAAGTCTGGGGTTGGACACCCGTTTGTTTCAAAATGGTTTGGATATGATACTATGAGTTTTTTGTATGACAAGAATAAACCGAGAAAAGGAATGCTTACCTTGATATAATGTTGAAGAGCGTCATACAGGGCCTCACTTACATCCGCTATGATTCGTGATACAGAGGAATTTGAAATTTTGCATAAATATTTTAATGATTGAAAACTGTCCCCAGTGGCTAAGTACCTCAGAGTTACTGCCAGGCGATCCTTCACCGAAATTGCGTCCCGGTAATTTGTGATTTTAAGTCCTAATAAATTAATTAACAAAAATCGGTACTTGATATTTTGGTAAAATTGTGACAGGAAGATCTCACTTCTCCATTTAAGCCAGCATTGTCACTGCTTAAATCAGCCAATTAATTCTGTGCCGTAATAAACTCTCCTTTTTAATAGAGAACTGACCCAATACCTTGGTTTTTTTCTGTTTTGACCATTAACTAAAAACGAACCACAGCTAATTATAAAAAAAAATCGTCATCGGAGAAGGACATTCTTGCAAAACTAAACAAAATGGGAAAAAGAGAACAAACACTAGCAACAAAACTTTTGAAACAGTCTACAGGAACTATTGGAAAAAAAACAAAACATGTTTTGTTTTGTTTATGAAAACAGAACTGTTTTTTTAAACTGTCCGTTTGGTGGAAACCCGGCTTTAGGATATTCAAGATAAACTTCCCAACATATATTTGCTAGGAAAATTCCGGATAATTTTATTACATAAAAATTCCTAGTCATTCCACTGAAAAGTGAATTTTAACCTGGCAACACTGTATTACTCTGCTAAAATTTACTAACAATGCGATATTAGTATAAATGAATCTTGAGATTTATTTCAGTCGTCAGTAGCAAACAAACCTCTAGAAAAATGGCGAGTGTCTTGTTATACGCAGCATGCGCTTTGTTAGCAGTGTTTTATTATTTTTATAGCAAACTTAGTAAAAAACTTAATTATTTTAAAGGTCGAGGAATACCACAGTTAGAAAATGAATTTTTTTACGGTAGTGCTCGGGATCTCATCAAGGGAAATGTTGGAATGATACACTTTTATCAAAATGTCTATGACAGGTTTAAAAAAATGGGACTCCAGCACGGTGGTGAGTTTTTTTTTTAATTCTCCTAATTATTGTCTGTTTTTAGTGTTCCGTACGGAACACTTATAAGATCACTTCGGTGTCTGTCTGTCTGTCTGTCACACCCGATTTTCTCGGAAACTATTTGACATAGAAAGGTGAAATTTGGTAATAATATAGGAATTGATGGCCTCATCAGAGCCATGTAGTTTTGAGAATTAAATTTTGACTTAAGGGGTTAGTTTTGGGGGGTGAAGTCGGAAGTGAAAAAAAAATTTTTTTACTAGGTCATCGAGTGTGGTGTCAAATGAAAGCTTGTGAAAACACGAGTAAAAAATATATATATAATATTATACTTGCGCGCACTTTTCTTTGTATTATTTTTAAAAATTCGCGAAAAAATCGCTGTCCCGGGCCTTATCTCGAAAAGTACTTACCAAAAAATTTCGAAAAATTCTGGAATATTCTCCACGGGGTGTAGATTGAACGAAAATTATCACGAGTGCATTACCTTTAATAATTTATATGGTACATAAAAAAAAACAAAAATTTCAAGGTCATCAGATTTCAGTAACGATTGGAAACAAACTTTGTTGAAAAACTCATTTGGGGTGTGTTTTGTGAAGTCATTGATCATTTTATACCACCGTAACATAAATTTTGACTTAAGGGGTTCGTTTTGAGGGTGGTGAAATCGGAAGTGAAAAAAAAATTTTTTTACTAGGTCATCGAGTGTGGTGTCAAATGAAAGCTTGTGAAAACATGAATAAAATATATATATATATATATATATATATATATATAATGTAATACTTGCGCACACTTTTCTTCGTATTATTTTTATAAAATCGCTGTCCCCTACCTTATCTCGAAAAGTACTGATTCAAAAATTTTGAAAAAAAAAAAATTCTGGAATATTCTCCACGGGGTATAGATTGAACGAAAATTATCACGAGTGCATTACCTTTAATAATTTATTTGGTATATATAAAAAAAAAAAAATTCAAGGTCACCAGTTTTCAGTAAAGATTGGAAACAAACTTTGTTGAAAACTCATTTGGGGTGTGTTTTGTGAAGTCACTGATCATTTTATACCACCCTAACAAAAATTTTTATTTTAAAAACAATCAATGTACGGAACACTAATTGTGCAAGTTCAACTTGCACTTGACCGGTTTTTTAATATCTGACAGCGTAAAATATATACAGAAAAAAATCGGTAAAATGATTTACCCAGTCCTTTTCCTGTAAACATGCAGTTCTAAAATTAAAACTAAATTTGATTATCTCACATTTTATCGTGATTAATAAAATATTAACCGGCCACGTTGATTGTTTTTAAAATAAGGATTTTTGTTACGGAAGTATAAAATGATCAGTGACTTCACAAAACACACCCCAAATGAGTTTTCAACAAAATTTATTTCCGATCTTTGTTCAAAAATTAATGACCTTGAAATTTTTTTTTTTGTGTACTAAATAAATTATTAAAGGTAATGAATGAGTTTTTTCAAAATTTTTTTATCCGTACTTTTCCAGATAAGGGAGGACAGCGATTTTTCGCATTTTTTTAAAAATAATACAAAGAAAAGTGTGCGCAATTATATATACTACTGTCATCAAAAAATAGTAAGACTTTTAAATTGAAATCGCCCCGAGCATTTCCAAATCGGAATATTTTTTTTTCGTTAGGTTGGTAGGACCTTAACTGCCATCTGTGTCAAATTTTAAGACCATAGCGTCAGTAGTTAATAAGATTCGCTTGCATTCATTCAACAACAGACACCGAAGTGATCTTATAAATGTTCCGTACGGAACACTAAAAATTAGAACTTACATCTATAATCTATAATATATATATATAAAATGCAACGTCTCTCTGTCCATATGTCTATCCGTTAGTGCGCTTATTACTCGAGAACCACTTATCCGCTTTACGTGCTTTTTTTTTAAAAACATACATATGTTCTCTGGCCAGCTTATAGGATATACTATATTTTATTACGTTAGGTAACATAAGGAATAAGCAGTGAGGAAAATAGTGAATCAAGTCGGAAAAAAGTTTGCCGCTAGCGCGTTCTCTTGCAATACAGTGCTTAAACCATTAAATATGAAACAATATCATGTGGCAAAGAATATAATATGTATATATAGTAATAAAATAAATTATATATATATATATATATATATATATATATATATATATATATATATATATATAAAATACATTATAGCCTGTCTTAAAATATAAGATCCTGATTTTTGCCGTTTTAAGTGGGCAAAATAAAAATGTTCACCTTTTGTTAATGATAGGTTACAGAGATGGCCTTAAGAATTTTATTCATTAATGCAAATAAATAAAATTATAAGTGTTTTTGGAGATGTTTATTTATAGATGCATGTAAAAACAAATGGATAAGAAGGACAAATATGCAGTTTGAATGAATGGGATTTAAAAGAGGGGACATATTGTATAAATAAAAATATATTTTAACTTAAGCCACTATCACTGTCATCAGCTGAGGCAATTATCAGTTGATTTAACTTGATGCCAAATATGTTCAATTGGATTAAACACACAATGATTTACTTGATTGACTTTTACAGGAAAATATCACACTATCTAGACATCATTAAACATCAGGAAATCTTCATGCCTGGCGGTTTCGACCGAGATTGAACTGAGATATTCATGAACTTCCTCTCGGGATTTTGGCAACTTTAGAGAGCATTGCAGTCTGGCTCGGTTCAAATTCTTCTCTATTCTTGTCATATCAGAGTCGGTGAAAGGGTTCAGCACATTCGGACCTGCAGTCACCTCTCGCCGAATCATCTTTCTTGGTCTTTCGTTGTAATGTTCCTCGTTGGCTCTCTTCACTGCGTTGT
Source organism: Pachyrhynchus sulphureomaculatus (assembly GCA_019049505.1). Taxonomy (NCBI): domain Eukaryota; kingdom Metazoa; phylum Arthropoda; class Insecta; order Coleoptera; family Curculionidae; genus Pachyrhynchus; species Pachyrhynchus sulphureomaculatus. The sequence continues at coordinate 5,919,370 of CM032451.1, forward strand.
TAATTTTTTGGCGATTCAGTACTTGTTCATTATCGTTTTGATGTTGATGATTGCCAGTTTATCGTGAAAATATGTCATCTTTGGCAGTGCAGTTCTTGTTTGTGCAGACCCAGCATATCTCTTCTGTCGATCTTAAACGGCGATATTGTCAAAATTTGTAATTTTCCAATAGGATCAAAGTTTTGCCTTTTTCGCTCAACATCCTCTGTAATAAGACCATGTTGACTTGAAAAACCTAAACTAGTAAATTTCAAAAATGCCCTTACGTTTTATACTTTTACCTAATTTAGGTTAACCCCAATTTAATGTAATAATATTTAAGAATTGATAATATTTGATAATTTAACTCTTCTTATCTGCCGATTTATCGATTACCGCAACTCAGATGAAAGGGAGGTCAAAAAGCGTTATTAGGCAATTGGACATTCAAGGTGAGAGTCTTAGAGGTGATTATGTTGCAGCCACATTATTTATTGAAAATTTTAACTTTTTAGTTACAAAATTTAACACTCCATCAAATTTATAATGCGGATGAATCAGGATTGTTTTGGAAAATGCTTTGTTCAAAAACCTTAGCAGCTCAGTCCGAAAAATCTGTCCCTAGTTACAAATCCAGCAAAGAGAGACTCACAATTATGACTTGTTCTAATGCTTCGGAAAAACACAAGTTAAAATTAATGGTTATAGCGAAGGCAAAAAAACCTCGATCGTTTGAAGGAACCGAAATTAGAAGTCTTCCTTGTGATTATTATAATCATCCAAAAGCTTGGATGAATGAAGCGATTTTTACGTCTTGGTTTAAAGACAAATTTGTACCTTCACCACGTTACCACTTAAAAGAGAAAAGTCTACCCTTTAGAGCTGTTTTATTGCTCGATAATACTCCGTCCCATCCAGCTGAATCAATCTTGGCCACCGAAGATGGATAAATTGTCGTTCATTATCTTCCAGCGAACAGAACGTCACTAATCCAGCCGATGGATCAAGGGATAATGTCAAGTTTAAAACGAGGATACAAAAAGTATTCCTTCTATTTCTACTCGACGAAAATACTAGCACCGAGTCAATAAAAGAAATCCTGAAGTGAACGTTAAAACTTTCATGGGCGAAAATATTACAACAAGATTTAATCCAGCAAATCTCAGAAGATATCGAAATTGACCCATACCTCGACATCGCTGAAGCTCTCCCGGATTCCATTCATGTTGACAGAGTTTGGAAAAAACTAACAGAAACCGAAATAGCAAATCGCCACAGAAAAGACGGACCATCGACCTCTTCGCAGATTGACCATGGAAACGAGAGCGATAGTAGGCAATTCCCAGAGATAGATCAGTTTTACCGCCAATTCTGGATGGCTTGACCGCTGGAAAAAATGGTACGGTGTACGACAACTGACTGTATGTGGTGAAAAACTTTCTGCTGATGTGTCATCAATTGAGAAGTTTAAGCAGAACTTTAAAATGCAAATCGAAGATTGTGGATACACATGTGATCAAATTTACAACTGTGACGAAACTAGTCTGAATTATAAAAAGCTTCCATCAAAAACATTGGCATCTCGACAGGAAAAATCAGCTCTTGGGCACAAACGAAGTAAGGAAAGATTAAATATAATGGTATGTTCCAGTGCATCTGGCAAGCACCAAATCCCACCGATGGTGATTGGCAAGTCTGCACGTCCAAGAGCTTTAAAAGACATCTCACCCAAAGCCCTACCAGCCTATTATAAAAGTCAGAAGAGCGCATGTATGGATGCGACCTTATTTACTATCTGGTCTGAAGAGGAGTCCGTGCCATCTGTGACTAAATTTTTGAACAGAAACCGTCTTCCTATTAAAGCAATTTTGTTAATGGTTAATGCCCCCTCTCACCCTGGATAAGGACTTCATGTGGGCGAAAATTGTTGTAAAATTTTTTCCTCCAAATGTAACCAGCATAATGCAACCAATGGATCAAGGCATCCTCGAAAACATTTAAAAAAATTAAAGGCGTTTATATCTTGAGCATCTGTTAGAATACACAGAAAAGGAGGATATTATCAATGGGTTGAGAAAGGTTACACTGAAAAATGTTATTTACTGGGTAAGTCAAGCTTGGCATTCTGTGCGTACTATCACTATTCAAAAATCTTGGTCAAAAGTTATTGATTTTGAGGACCATAATGACAGTGAAGATGATACTCCATTAAATGAATTAGCTTTGAAATTGAGAAGCCATGGAGAAAGGTCCTGTTCAAATTTTGACAGCGAGATAGAAGAAAAAGAAAAAAGTTTATTTGAATTAATGCAAAAATTAAAAGGTTGCGAAAATGTGACAAGAGAAGATGTTGTTGAATGGATTACAGCAGATGATTTAGAAGAAGAAATGAGTATTGAAGATATAACGAATGCCTTTCAGGAAACCGAAAAATCAGATGACGATGACGATGACGAAGCGGCGGTGGATGAACAGTTCTCCTAAGATCTCTCATCAAGAAGGTTTTGCTTCTTTGGAAAAAGCTTTGAGGTATATCGAACAACAACCAGAGGCAATCCCAGCGGATTTGCTTCCTCTTAATGGAGAAACATTCCAGCGAGAAAAAGAAGATGCAATATGAAACAGAAGCGCATAGATACCTATTTCACTGTTTTATAATGTATGTACCTATTTATATGTTAAAAACGTTAATACATCGGTTTAAAGTATTGGTGTTTATTTTTTGAATGAATAAAAAACAAATCCGGATTATCTGAGTTTTCAGTTATCCGAGGAGGGTGCCTCCCCACGTTACCTCGGGTAACAGGGGTTCTACTGTATATATATATATATATATATATATATATATATATATATATATATATATATATATATATACATATATATACATATAATTTATATTAAAATTGTATTTTTTTGTAGGAATTTATGTAGGTATTACACCGACATGGGTACCAATAGAACCAGACTTGATTAAAACAATTGTTACCAAAGATTTTCAGAATTTTACCGGCCATTTTGGAGTTCCTCCATTTACTATTACTTTTAAAAGCCTTTTTATAATGGATGGCGAAGAATGGAGAGATATGAGGAGAAAGCTGACACCGGCATTTTCATCAGGTAATAATCTTGTTGATCTTAAACAGAAAAAATCATTGGAATTGATTCGATAATAACCAACACAGTGCTGAGAGGCATTGTTTGACAAAATCAAACAGTGACCATTCTAATGTCATAAATCGTAACATATTTTTCGTACCTGAAACAGATGCAAATAAATTATCAGCGAAAGCAAGGAGGTACACAATCAAAGAATTAAAAACAAACTTCTGCCTGCCCCAACAATTCCAGGTCCTTCTGGTCGGTCGGTAAGGCCATTAGTCAAAATTTCACTAACACCACCACTAATACGGCCAGATTATACTAGGGCAACAACACCTGTTGAGAAAGCCTCCTTGTTGGCTAAACTCTTGGCTTCACATTCTACTGTCGATTTCCGAGGAAAAAACACTATCTACTATTCCCATAGTGCAGTTATGGATGCCCGATATCGTCTTCAAACAGCGTATCATAAAACCTATATTAATGATGTTAGTCACCAAAAAAGCTCTTAGCTCTGATGGAATACCTGCTATAGTACTCGAAACACCAGGCATCTTGACTTAGCTTACAGGAAGGGAATATTTTATTCTTGCTAGAAAAGCGCTACAGGTTAGCAGATACCCAAAAGTGCAAGGAGACCTTGCCAAAAAAAAAAACAGGTATACAAAAAAAAATCTGTCTTTTAAGTGAGACACGTGTTTTCTTAAGTTTTTTTTTTTGATACTGAATCCAAAAAATCATAAAAAAGACATCCACCGTGGGTTTTTTTTCCAGAAAACACACTTAAAGTTGCCAAAAAAACTATTAAATTAAAAAAATACATTTTGATAAAGTAAAACTGTACAGGGTGAGACAACGATAGAGTAAAGTTCATTATCTCATTTGTTTCGGGACTGATGAAAAATGTTAAATACAATAGTTTTAGAAAAAGTTAAGGTGCACAGTTTAAAATTATTTTTGAGTATACAGGGTACTTCAAAAAAATGTTGCCGATATAACATATGTTTTTTTAAATGGAACATCCTATTTTCTAATCCTCAAAGAGCGATCTTTACGAGTGGCAGTCGACGGAATTCTTTCTAATACCTTCACTATCAACGCCGGTGTACCTCAAGGCTCCATACTGTCTCCTACTCTCTTTCTCATTTACATTAACGATTTGCTGGAAAAGACCGAGAATCCAATCTACAGCTTTGCAGATGACAGTACACTTATCTTTTCATTCACTTTGAACGCTCGGACATCGGCTACTCAGACGAATATCCGCAGACAGCAGGAAGTCATTCAACTTAACAAAGACCTGGAAGAAATTCTATCTTGGGGTGACAGTAACCAAGTGGAATTTAACGCTACAAAAACCCAGGCGGCAGTTTTCTCTAAAAAAGTTAACGTTGCTGAACCCGACATAGTTATGTCGGGGCACTCCATCCCTCTAACATCGTCACTCAATTTGTTGGGCGTTAATTTGGGAGCAAATATGTCCTGGCATGAACATGTTGCAGGCATAGCAAGGAGAGCTTCTCAGAAGTTGGGAATATTATTTCGAACCAGAAAGCTTTACACTCCACAACAACTGTTAATTCTTTACAAAGCTCAAATTCGACCAACTATGGAATACTGCTCCCATGTTTGGAGTTCCGCTCCCAAACATACATATACATTTGTTGGATTCTATTCAGAGAAGAGCTGTTCGTCTGATTGGAAACCCGGAACTGACCGACGGCCTTGATTCGCTGGAACATCGAAGAACGGTTGGCGACTTGAGCCTATTCTACAAGTACTTTCATGGAAAGTGTTCGAAGGATGTGGCCCGCTTAATTCCTCCCAGAGCGGTGCATGTTAGAAGTACACGTCGCGCTAATTCTTCACATCCGTATGAGGTTCAGCTTGTTACTCCTCGTACAACCCTCTTCAAGTAGTCTTTTACATGGAGAACATCATCCCTTTGGAATAATTTGCCCAGGACTGTGTTTCCCACCGAACCTGAACAACGTGAATCGCTTTCTCCGCACACGTGTCGCTTCTGTAGCGCTTTAGGGACTTCCCTGTAGCACGTGTGTGTAAGACCCATAAAAAAAAAATTGTTTTTAAATTCTGCGTAAAATTTTATAACTTTTTTATTAATAATGTTATATTCCTAAATATAGTAGTTTTTCTAAAATTTTTTTTTTTTTTTAAATTCTAGTTTTCAGTTTTGTAAAAATTTGCGAGTAGCGTCATTGTTTCTGTATGTGGAATACTCATAATTGGTACGAGCATTCTATAGAAATGAAAAAATGATATATATGAAGAAAGTTGAGTTGATGCTACAGGGTTTTCAAAATAAATTTATATCTTTCGACTATTTTAAACTAAAAAAATCTCAAATTTTTTAAATGGCACACCCATATTATTTTTTCTGATAGATTTTACAAAACCCTCCACCTTTTATTAAGTATGTCATATACCTATTTTTATTAGTTTTCGATTTATTTTGAATTTTTCAATTTTTACCCTTGTTTTTAATACACTTACGCTATTGTGAAAACATAAACAAATAGTTAATAATAATTTTATATAGTTTAACTTATCTAATGATTAATTATTATGACGTAATAAATGTTCAAAAATATGCCCGTCTACTTGAATACACATGTTTAGTCGTTTTACTATATTTTCCTTCACTTTCCTTAGCATACCACAAAAGGTGTTATTGTCCTGCACGCATCCCGTATGCTATTTTCCATATCTACTGGTGTTGTAGGGGGATTCACATAAACACGATCTTTAATGTAGCCCCACAAAAAGAAGTCTAAAGGTGTTAAGTCACATGATCGAGGGGGCTACTGAATGAATCCATCCCTACCGATCCATTTTTGTGGGTAACAATCGTTTAAAAATTCCCGAACTTCCCGGTGGTAATGAGCAGGAGCTACGTCTTGTTGAATCCACATTTGTACCTTTTTAACATTATCAACTTCTTCAGGAAGCTGGGGTAATTCATTTTGCAAAAAATTTAGATATCTACGGATTCGCGGAAAAAATATGGACCAATAATTCGAAAATTTAAGATTCCACACCATACATTAAGTGACCAGTGGTTTTGGTTCTGAACTTCCCGGACCCAAAATGGATTAACTGTTGAATAATAATGCATGTTATGGCTGTTAACTGCTCCATTACTTCGAAAAGTAGTTTCATTAGAAAACATTATTTTGGATAAAAAATTTGGATCGGCCTGAATTGCTCCATTCATGGTGGTACAAAAGTTTACTCATCGGTCTTGAAGTTCTTGGTGTAGTTCCATATGAAAGGGATGATACTTGTATTTTCTCGTGGTGCGATTAGCCGTAGATTGGGACGTGTCAGATAAGTCAGCTAGTTGACGGCTGCTGACCTGGGGATTATCTTCAACATGAAGTAAAATCTGCATTTCTTTTTCCTCAGTGGTAGCATTCTGGTTTACTACTTTCCGTTTTGTATACTTAACGCTACCCCTACCATCAAACCGTTCCATTAAGCACTGAAAAGATTTTCTAGATTGGTATACGTCTATTAGGGTACTTCGCTCCGTAAAGCCTTACTGCCAAAAGACAATTTTTTTTCCCGCCTCGCCCAGTATATAAACCATATCAATTAATTCATTTTTAGGAAAATCCATAACTATTACCTTTATACGTTAGTTACTATAACAAATTAAACTATTTTTACTTGCTTAATAGACATGTCAAAATTTGACAATGCCTACATTTTTCTTTTGTCTTGGCAACTATGATGTTATAGCGTAAGTGTATTAAAAACAAGGAATAGGTATATGATATACTTAATAAAAGTTGGAGGGTTTTGTAAAATCTATCAGAAAAAATAATAATATACAGGGTGTGCCCTTTAAAAAATTTGAAATTTTTTCGATTTAAAATAGTTGAAATGCATAAATTTATTTTGAACAACCTGTAGCATCTAACTCAAATTTCTTTACATATATCTTTTTTTTTCATCTCTACAGAATGCTCGTACCAATTATGAATATTGCACCTTCAGAAACAATGGCGGTACTGGCAATTTTTACAAAACTGAAAACTAGAATTTTTAAAAAAATTAGAAAAACTACTAGGTTTAGGTATATAACAGTATTTATAAAAAAAGTTTTTACGCAGAATTTAAAAATAAATTAGAAACTGTTCCATTTAAAAAAAAAACAGGTTTTATGTCGGCCACACTTTTTTGAATTACCTTGTATACTCAAAAATAATTTTAAACCGTTCACCTTATTATTCCCTAAAACTCTTGTATTTAACATTTTTTTCGTCATTTCCGAAACAAATGATATAATGAACTTTACTCTATCGTTGACTCACCCTGTACAACCCTTTTAAAGCAATCTTTTATATGGCAAAACGAGTACAATTTACAGCGATCAACGTAAACCGCTTTTTCGGAACACGCTTCGCTCCTCTCGCGGTTGAGGGACTTCCCTGCAGCACGTGTCTATGCCTATAAAAAAGAAACCCTTAGAATGTGAATCATATGTACTATTATTTTGACCCGGGTGTACGATTTGAATTAACACTTTTTTGTAGGAAAAATGAGGATGATGTACAACATAATATTAGAAAAATCTTCTAAACTGGCAGACCTAGTTGGCGAAATGGCGCAGACAGGGGAACCAGCAGAAATTAAAAGACTAGTGGCCAGATTTACAACAGACATCATAGGTAAATACATTATTTACGAACATAATATTCAATTAGTCCAAAGAGTCTCCATAAACCACCTGCTTTCTATACTGTTTTTTCTGTTATCTTTAATTGTTGTAATTAGAACTATGAGAATGCATGTTTAAATTAATTTTTGAAACTTAACCAACGAGAATTAGTATTAAAAAAACTACGGACCATTTTATTTAGAAATTGCATCATTGTTATAAAAAATATAACCAAAATTAATGTCAAAAAAGTCTCCATACACTTAACAATTACCAATAATAGTTTGATGGAGTTTAACGAAAAATAACTTTGTTTAAACTAATATTTAGTGAGACCGCCGTTCTCCCATTCGTTCATTATTCTGTTTTTTAATTCTTCTCTATTTGAAACATTATCTTTGCGAACGCGCCGTTTAAGTTCCTCCCATAAATTCTCGATGGGGTTAACATCGAGTGATGGCGGAGGTGTATGAAGCTGCTGTCGCACATTATGGGTCATCCATTCTCGCAAGTTTGTGGTATGTTTCGGATCTTGTTGGAAAAGGTATCTTTTTTCGAGTGCTAATTTTTGGACACTTTCTCTTAAATTGTCTCTCAAAATGTTCAGATAAACATGCCGATCCATGGTATCATTAATAAAATGTAAATTTCCAACCCCTCCAGCGGACATGCATCCCCAAAGCAGAACACTGTCACCCCCCTTGTCTCACGGCTTCTTCCTGGCTGCACACCCCTTATAGCCTGCCCTGTATAAACAATTTCTCACTGTTTGTGAACAAACCTTTTTCGAAAATAGTTCCCGTACTTCTTCTTTTAATTTTGATACACTTTTCTTGGGATCTATAATTATTTTTCTAATACTGGCCTCTTCACGTTTCTCAGGACGACCGGAGCGTGGTCGAATTTTATAGGAACCCATTGATTTATACTGGTTTAGAATGTAATGAACAGTAGCATGTCACTTTTTAACAATTTTCCCTATATTTATGTACGATTTTCCATCTTTCAAACTTGAAATGGAATTTTACAATTTCTCTCGCTCATTTTTAATACTACTTTGAAAATGCACTGCAAAATTACTAGGAGCAAGTGACAGATTATACAAGTATGGCCGAAAATTATTCATTTGTTTTCAGTTTAGCGAACCATAGATAGCTTGATAAAATGCGTATGTATGATTTTTTCAATACAGTTCTTGACTGTATGGAGACTTTTTTGACATTAATTTCGTTTACATTTTTATAACAATGACGTAACTTCTAAATAAAATGTTCCCTAGTTGTTTTTATTACTAATCCTCGTTGGTTAAAATATTATTTTTAACATGTTTTCTCATAGTTCTAATTAAGTGGTTAAACATAATAGAAAAATAGTATAGAAAGCAGGTGGCGTATGGAGACTTTTTGGACTGACTGTATATCTAGCTTCTTACAACAATTAAACAACTTATATACGTAAAGTAGAGCGGTAACAATCGCTCTGCTTATCGGTAATTCTTAGCAACTCTTCACACAGTTCCTTTCTCGGTCTGTGGTCTTAAACAACCCCCGACAGAGGGCGGGTATACCAGATATGCAAATTGTCGTATGTTACCGACTCTTTGGACTAGTACTTGGAATTTTGTTCTCTTCTCTGTCGATCCCAGTTCGGCTGATGAGTCACAATACAACGAAATGCGTCCCCAGTTGGATCGACAAATGAGAGAACAGTAAGTAACTGCTCAAATATGAACTTTATGCAATATTAGTAGTTGATATCAATGAAATAACTCTTTTTAACCGTATTTTCAGCAAGTAGTGGTTTTGGAGTTGAATGTGACTCGCTGAGGGACGAAAATTCAGAGTTTTTCAGACAAGGACAGAAAGTCTTTAATGTTGTTGGTACCGCGTTAAAACCTTCAATATTAAAAGTACTTATGACATTCTTAGGGATTAAACCATTGATCAAGCCAAAAAGTCAAATTGAAGACTATGAAAATTTCTTCAGGTAGTAGATTATAATATATACAGGGTGTATTTTAAGTTAGGATATTATTTTTAGTACTCGTTTAGTAAAGTCACTTTGCCAAACATTGCCTGTTTCTAAAGAAATCACCCTTAAGTTATATGGAGATGTTTGTAACCTGGTCGAGAGTTCGTACATCATAAGCTTTTCGCCACGACGACACCATTGGTACCTTACTAATGTCTTCGTAGTATTAGTTGTCTTTTTCTATTACGTTTCTTTTTTCGCACTCTTATATCTCCAGAAAAACGAAAGTGATCTCCAAAAGAGTAAACAAATCCTTTTAAATTTAAACGAAAGCAAACATAATACGTAGGCTGAAAAGTTTTTGTCTAACTACTTAAAATACATTTTTTTTTTGCATAATTCGATTTTATTCATCAAAACAGGCTCCTTCAAGAGTCCAACGCTTTCCTAACATTTCTATACCATTCTTGTAGAAGGATTTGTCTTTACCTTCAAAATAGGCCTCATCTTTCGCGATAAGTTCTTCATTGGAGCCAAATTTCTTTCCCGCGAGTTTTTTTTTTTTTTAGGTCTGTAAATAGATAATAGTCGCTGGGGGCCAAATCTGGAAAATACGGTAAATAAGGAAGCAATTCGAATTTCAATTTATGACTTGTGACTCGGTGCATTGTCTTGATGAAAGAGCACTTTTTTCTTGTTCATTTGGGGCCGTCTTTTTGCGATTTCTACCTTCAAACGCACCAATAATTTTTTATAATATTCGCTATTGATGGCTTTTCCCTTCTTAGTATATTCGATGAAAATTATTCCGTGCACATCCCAAAATATAGAGGCCAAAACCTTCCTAGCCTACTGTTGTGTCTTTGGTCGCTTCGGGCGGCTTTCACCGACTGGTGTCCACTCGGCTGGCTGCCGATTTGATTCCGGTGTGTAGTGGTGGATCCATGTTTCATCCATTGTCACAAATTGCATGAAAAAATCCTTTTTATTGCGCTTAAACAGGTCCAAACAGCACTCAGAATTATCAACACGTTGTTGTTTTTGGTTCACTCGGTACCCATTTTGAACAGAGCTTTCTCTTGGTCAAATGTTCATATAAAATATGATCAGCACGTTCTTTTGATATCTTTAAGGTGTCAGCTATTTCACGCAATATCACTTTACGGTCATCTAAAACAATTTTGTGGATATTTTTTATGTTTTCCGATGTAACCACCTCATTTGGGCGTCCAGAGCATTCAGCATCATTTATGTCTGTACGATCGCGTTTAAAATCAGCATACCAGTAAATGATGAGTGATTTTCCAGGGGCTTGTAAACTAATCTTCGAAATGTCATGAAATTTTGACACATATCGTTTGAAGGTTGGTACTTTCTAAAACTCATATGGATTCTTGAAAAGGGGACATCTATGTGCCAGACCAAAACCTTGTCAGTACGTGTTATTTCAAATATTTTGTATAGGGTGAGTCACCGATAAAGTAAAGTACATTATCTCGTTTGTTTCGGGAATGACGAAAAAAATGTTAAATACAATAGTTTTAGGGTAGGTAAGGTGCACAGTTTAAAATTATTTTTGAGTATACCGGGTACTTCAGAAAAGTGTGGCCGATATAACATATTCTAATTTATTATTAAACTCTGCGTAAAATTTTATAACTTTTTTATTAATAATGTTATATACCTACACCTAGTAGTTTTTCTAATATTTCAATTTTTTTTTTAAAATATCGGTTTTCAATTACACTTACGCTATTGTGAAAACATAAACAAATAGTTAATAATAATTTTATATAGTTTAACTTATCTAATGATTAATTATTATGACGTAATAAATGTTCAAAAATATGCCCGTCTACTTGAATACACATGTTTAGTCGTTTTACTATATTTTCCTTCACTTTCCTTAGCATACCACAAAAGGTGTTATTGTCCTGCACGCATCCCGTATGCTATTTTCCATATCTACTGGTGTTGTAGGGGGATTCACATAAACACGATCTTTAATGTAGCCCCAAAAAAAATAAGTCTAAAGGTGTTAAGTCACATGATCGAGGGGGCCACTAAATGAATTCATCCCTACCGATCCATTTTTGTGGCAAACGATCGTTTAAAAATTCCCGCACTTCCCGGTGGTAATTAGAAGGAGCTCCGTCTTGGTGAATCCACATTTGTTCCCTTTCAAATTTATCAATTTCATCAAGAAGTTGGGATGATTCGTTTTGCAAAAATTTAGATATCTAGGCCCGTTAAGCGGTTCGCGGAAAAAATATGGACCAATAATTCGAAAATTTAATATTCCACACCATACATTAACCGTCCAACGGTTTTGGTTTTAACCTTCCCTGACCCAAAATAGATTAACTGTAGAATAATAATGCATGTTATGCCTGTTAACTGTTCCATTACTGCGAAAAGTAGCTTCATCAGAAAACATTATTTTGGAGACAAAATTTGGATCGGCCTCTATTGCTCGTCGTTCAAAATCATGGTCTTTAAGTTCTTAGTGTGGTTACATATGAAAGGGATGATACTTGTATTTTGTCGTGGTGCGATTAGCCGTAAATTGGGATGTGTCAGATAAGACAGCTAGTTGACAGCTGCTGACCTGGGGATTATCTTCAACATGAAGTAAAAATCTCCATTTCATTTTCCTCATTGGTAGCATTCTGGTTTACTACTTTCCGTTTCGTATACTCAACGCTAGCACTACCATTAAACCGTTCTGTTAAACACTGAAAAGATTTTCTAGATATCTATTAGGGTACTTCGCTCCGTAAAGCCTTACTGTCAAAAGACATTTTTTTCCCGCCTCGCCATAACTATTACCTTTATACGTCACTTTCTACAACAAATTAAACTATTTTTACTTGCTTAATAGACATGTCAAAATTTGACAATGCCTACATTTTTGTTTTGTCTTGGCAACCATGATATTATAGCGTAAGTGTATTAAAAACGAGGGTAAAAATTGAAAAATTCAAAATAAATCGAAAACTATTAGAAATAGGTATATGTCCTACTTAATAAAAGTTGGAGGGTTTTGTAAAATCTGTCAGAAAAAATAATAATAATATACAGGGTGTGTCACTTAAAAAATTTGAGATTTTTCCATTTAAAATAATCGAAATGCATAAACTTATTTTGAACACTCGCTCATACCAATTATGAGTATTCCACCTTCAGAAACAATGGCGCTACTGGCGATTGAACTACTAGGGTTAGGTATATATCATTATTAATAAAAAAGTTATAAAATTTTACGCAACATTTAAAAATAAAGTAGAAAATAGGAGGTTCCATTTAAAAAAAAAAAAAAAAACATATGTTATATCGGCCACACCTTTTTGAAGTACCCTGTAACTGAAAAATAATTTTAAACTGTGCACCTTAACATTCCCCAAAACTATTATATTTAACATTTTTTCGTTATTCCCAAAACAAATAAGATAATAAACTTTACTCTATCGTTGACTCACCCTGTAGAGGACCGGCTTTAAAGTTTAAAACTTAAATGACCACCTCTTTGTTTTTATACAAATTTTATGTAGACTATATTTGGCTCTTCTATATGTAGTGCAATTATTTACCTGTGTATATTTATTAAAGTAGTTATTTTTATTTCTTTTAAATTGGTATGTGACACAAATTACTAAATTTTTTCAGAAATATTGTAAAGCAAACGATGGAATACAGAGAGGCAAATAAAATTGTGAGAAAAGACTTCATGCATTTAATGATACAGTTGAAAAACAAAGGTGCTATAACTGAATTAATCGATGAACATGAAGATGTTTTCCATAAAACAGTAAATCATGGTAAGATAAATTCACATTATGTTATTTTTTTGTTATCTTTTTAATTAATCAGAACTACAGTCCCTGGCCAAATTATTAGACGCACTGCAAGATTTCATGTAAAATATTAATTACTGAGTGATATTGTACCGTTTTATTATTTTAAATTGATTTGTTTTTTATTTTTATATTATCCAATCAATTACCTATTTATTTGACATAAATAAAACAGCATTAATTCAGAAAAGCATAAGTTTATTAAGTTTTAAAGAAAAGTGAAATTAATGTTAGTAAAAGTCAATATTTAGTTGAGCCACCTTTAGCCGCTATCAAAGCTTTAATTCTGCACGGCATGCTATCAATGCAAGATTGTACTGTCTCCTGCATTTGAGGATGATGATTCCACACATGAATAATCTTTTCTAGGAGCTGGGTTTTGTTGGTAATCACATCTTTAGCCACTTCTCTTTTCATCAGCTCCCACACATTTTTAATGGGGGCTATTACCCGGCCAATCCAACAGAGGAATATTTTTTTCTGCCAAAAAAGCTTTAACAGACCGAGCAGTGTGGCAGGGAGCTCCATCTTGCATGAAAGTGAATGGTTCCCCATTTGGAAACCATTCTCTGAGCTGCGGAATCAACCGATTTTGTAATACTTCTTTGTACTGATCTTGCCTCATTATTCCTTTGACAACGTACAGACGTCCAGTGCCCTTGCCGCTGATGACTGACCAAATCATCACTTTGGTGGGATGTTTAACCGTCGGGACGACACAATCAGGATGAAACTTTTCTCCATGACGACGACGCACATACTGAGCTTTATTCTGCAAAATTTCGACTGTGCTTTCGTCACTGAAGCAGACCTGTCAAAAATAGGAAAAATATATAAACTTCCATGTTTGTTTGCTTTATTTAACTGAAAATGATAATAATGTATCAATTATTGATTAAATTGCTGTATCTTACCGATCTCCAGAAGTCCACATCTTTGTCTTGCCATTGTTTGGCCCACTTCAGGCGCTTTGCTTTCATTGCAGCTGTTAACTTGGGCTTCCTGGCGGGGCGACAGGCCTTAAAATCTAATTCTTTCAATTTTCTTCGAACAGTGTGCTCAGAAGCATTTACGCTAGCATCCTGGAGTTGTGATTTTATTACCTTTGTGGTAGCAAATCTGTTTTCTACACAAATTTTCTTCAAACATCTCTCTGACCGTGGAGTGAAAATTGATTTTCTTCCGCATCTGTTCTTTCTTTTCGGGCTTAATTCCTTCCCTGACTCAATTTTCTTTTTTATGCGTCGTACACTAGCTTCAGAAACCTCCAATCTTCGTGATATTTCTCGGTTTGTAAATGTTTTCGCAATCACAAGGGCCTTCACTTCAGCTTTTTTACGTGGTGAAAGATCGCCTTTTCTACCCGTAATGAAAATAGTCCAATTACTTTTTTAAAACACTGCATACAAAATAAACTAATAACTGAGTAGTATAAAACTGTTAAACAAACAATCACAGTCCATAAAGCCACAGAAACACGTTCGTACCTGACTCGATTCCGATCGCGACTGATACAGTTTTGTACTTGTTTACGTTCATGTATCACTTTGTCAACACAGTGTTACCATATGTTAAAAATAAATACAAATGTGTAGTCTACAACAATTCTTTTAAATAAAAATCAATAATATTGTAGTTTAAATATACCATTATTGCATAAAAACTCTTAAGAAACATAAAATTACTAAAAAAAATACAGTGCGTCTAATAATTTGGCCAGGGACTGTATCACACGACCCTGTGTGTCTAACCTGAACATTACTATTATATAACATAACTCTACTCAAGACCATTGACTTAACATTTATTTTTTCAGAAATTGTGGGCTTCGTCTCTTTTCATGTACATTATGCCATTAATGATTACTGTATCATTAGGGCATTTTTAAATTATCTATCTAGGTATGAAGGAAAACTCAGAGATCTTAAAAAATATATACCTTTCTACAAAACTACTGTCTACACCAATACACTTAGACCAGCATTTCTTCTTCTTCTTCGTCTGACTTATAGCTATGCACTATGCCTGTTTTCTTTATTCCCTACTCTATAGATCGTCGCTCCATCTCTTTCTTGGACGTCCCATTGATCTTCTTCCATTCGGTGACTTATCTCTTGCTATCCATACTATTCTGGGGTTTGCCATTCTTCCTATATATTGATCCCATTCCACTTTTCTTCCTCTTATCCACTGGCTGATATTTTCTATATTACATGTGCGTCTTATATCTTCACTCTAGATTCATAGTTGATTGATTCTGTCATTTCTTCTGCTAATCTTGCGACTAATTTATTGTCTTTATATATTCTCTATAGTTTCAATTAGGTCTAATGGGACGTTCCTGTTATATAATAAATGAATGACGTCTTCGATTTGCACATTGTCGAAAGCTTTTCTTAAGTCTATCAGGCACAAGTATGCTGTGTCATATCTCGCGCCGTGAGAGACTCCGAGAGAACACTCGCCTGTGACAATTCCCTTTGTTCTCTAAAAAGAGTAAATGTTCTCGAAAATTTTCTTTTCTGGCCACAATCCTAAAAACTGTAGTTTCAGATACTTCAGCTTCTTTAGCCACTACGAGGATCTTTATTCGTCAATCTGACAGAGCAGAATCATCAACAGGACTGATGATTTCCTTAGTTGTTGCTTTAACTAGTTTTCCTGATTTGTCCCCCCTCCTCTGTCCTATTGCTCTTGACAGGGCGTGGTGACTACTCATGAGCTGGTTCTTCGTACTTGTTCCTTCCAGATCTCTCGGTCTAGGGCCATTTGGCTCGCCTAATGCAGAGTTTTTCCAACAAGGGGTTGCAGCTGGTCTATTAATCTTGTAGGAGATCTGCCTCTTGATCTTCGGCCGCTGACTTTTCCTTCGACCACTAGTTTCTCCGTGGTGTCTCTTCTTCTGGCAATGTGACCAAAATATGTGATATAGGCTTGGTTTTTTATCTGTGATCATCCTAAATTACATCTCGTCCCCATCAACACTGTTTGGACTAAAATTGTACAAGGTGAGTCAACGACAGAGTAAAGTTCATTATCTCATTTGTTTCGGGAATGACGAAAAAATGTTAAATACAATAGTTTTAGGGAATATTAAGGTGCACAGTTTAAAATTATTCTTGAGTATACGGGGTACTTCAAAAAAGTGTGGCCGATATAACATGTTTTTTTAAATGGAACATCCTATTTTCTAATTGATTTTTAAATTCTGCGTAAAATTTTATAACTTAGTAGTTTTTCTAATATTTCAATCTTCCTTAAAAAATTCTAGTTTTCAGTTTTGTAAAAAATTGCCAATAGCGCTATTGTTTCTGAAGGTGGAGTACTCATAATTGGTACGAGGGTTCTATAGAGATGAAGAAAAAAGATATATGTAAAGAAATTTGAGTTAGATGCCTCAGGGTGTTCAAAATAAATTTATCCGTTTCGACTATTTTAAATTGAAAAATCTCAAATTTTTTAAAACCGCACACCCTGTATATTATTATTTTTTCTGATAGATTTTACAAAACGCTCTAACTTTGATTAAGTATGTCATATACCTATTTCTAGTAGTTTTCAATTTATTTTGAATTTTTCAATTTTTACCCTTGTTTTTAATACACTTACGCTATTGTGAAAACATAAACAAATAGTTAATAATAATTTTAATATTGTTTAACTTATCTAATGATTAATTCTTATGACCTAATAAATGTTTAAAAATATGCCCGTCTACTTGAGTACACATGTTTAGTCGTTTAACTATATTTTCCTTCACTTTTCTTAACATAAAGGGCGTTATTGTCCTGCTTGCATCCCGTATCTTATTTTCCATATCTACTGGTGTTATAGGGGAATTCACATAAACACGATCTTTAATGTAGCCCCACAAAAAGAAGTCTAAAGGTGTTACCTCACATAATTGGGGGGGCCACTGAATGAATCCATCCCTAGCGATTCATTTTTGTGAGTAACGATCGATTAAAAATTCCCGAACTTCCTGGTGGTAATGAGCAGGATCTCCGTCTTGTTGAAGCCACATTTGTTCCCTTTCAAAGGTATCAACTTCTTCAAGAAGCTGGGGTAATTCGTTTTGCAAAAAATTTAGATATCTAGGCCCGTTAAACGGTTCGCGAAAAAAATATGGACCAATATTTCGAAAATTTAATATTCCACACCATACATTTACGCGACGATTGGTTTTGCTTTTGAACTTCCCGGATCCAAACTGGATTAACTGTTGAATAATAATGCATGTTATGGCTGTTAACTTCTCCTTACTGCGAAAAGTAGCTTCATCAGAAAACATTATTTTGGATAAAAAATTTGAATCGGCCTTTATTGCTCCATTCATGGTGGTACAAAAGTTTACTGGTCGTTTAAACTCACGGTCTTGAAGTTCTTGGTGTGGTTCCATATGAAAGGGATGATACTTGTATTTTCTCGTGGTGCGATTAGCCGTAGATTAGGATGTGTCAGATAAGTCAGCTAGTTGACGGCTGCTGACCTGGGGATTATCTTCAACATGAAGTAAAATCTCCATTTCTTTTTCCTCATTGGTAGCATTCTGGTTTACTACTTTCCGTTTTCTATACTCAACGTTACCACTACTATCAAACCGTTCCATTAAGCACTGAAAAGATTTCCTAGATGGTATACATCTATTAGGGTACTTCGCTTCGTAAAAACTTACTGCCATAAGACAATCTTTTCCCGCCTCGCCCAGCATATAAACCATATCAATTATTTCATTTATATGAAATGCCATAACTATTACTTTTATACATCACTTACTACAACAAATTAAACTATTTTTACTTGCTTAATAGACATGTCAAAATTTGACAATACCTACACTTTTGTTTTGTCTTGGCAACTATGATGTTATAGCGTAAGTGTATTAAAAACAAAGGTAAAAATTGAAAAATTCAAAATAAATCGAAAACTATTAGTAATAGGTATATGACATACTTAATAAAAGTTGGAGAGTCTTGTAAAATCTATCAGAAAAAAAATAATAATATACAGGGTGTGCCGTTTAAAAAATTTGAGATTTTTCAATTTAAAATAGTCGAAATGCATAAATTTATTTTGAACACCCTGTAGCATCTAACTCGAATTTCTTTACATATATCTTTTTTTTCATCTCTATAGAACGCTCGTACCAATTATGAGTATTCCACCTTCAGAAACAATGGCGCTAGTGGCAATTTTTTACCAAACTGAAAACTAGTATTTTTTTAAAATAATTTAAATATTAGAAAAACTACAGGTTTAGGTGTATAATATTATTAATAAAAAAGTTATAAAATTTTACGCAGAATTTAAAAATAAATTAGAAAATAGGATGTTCCATTTAAAAAAAACATAAGTTATATCGGCCACACTTTTTTGAAGTACCCTGTACACTCCAAAATAATTTTAAACTTTCACTTAACATTCCCTAAAAACTAAACAAATGAGATAATGAACTTTACTCTATCGTTGACTCACCCTGTACTTCAAAATAATGGGCTGTTATAGCTGTATGTATGTGAAACATGATTTTGCGCTACGTTCACTTTCACTCATTTTTCGAAAGAAAAAAAAATCGTAAAAAAAAGTGAAAATTGTAACAAATTAGTACATAATTAATTATTTATTTTTGTGGCAGTAATGACCGTAGATGAGATAGCCTCTCAATGTATGTTGTTCTTCAATGCTGGTTTTGAAACATCATCTTCCACCTTGTCATTTGCACTTTTGGAATTAACGCAATATCCGGAAATCCAGAAAAAACTTACTGAAGAGGTACGTGCAGTGTTGAAACGATTTAACGGAGTAATTACATATGAAGCCCTTCAAGAAATGAAATATGTTGATAACGTAATTCATGGTAAGGAACAAGTATAATTTGTTAGTTAGTTAATGTTCCGAACAACAACCAATGAAAAATATTTTCATTGAATATTTTTTGAACTTCTTGTGTATATATTTTGTTTTGTTTTATAGAAACTCTCCGTAAATATCCTATATTTTCTATACTTCCAAGATCCTGTACAAAAACATACACAATACCTGGTACTGACACTGTAATCGAGAAAGGTACACAACTCATGATACCTGTAGTGGCACTTCACATGGATCCCGATTATTTTCCAGACCCAGAAAAATTTATGCCTGAGAGATTCGACGCCGAAAACAAGGAACAAATTAAAGAGTTTACATACATGCCATTTGGAGAAGGTCCTCGTATGTGTCTTGGTAAGTTTGCAGGAAAAATAACATCCAGCTTATCCAGCAAGTGATATGTAAAGTAAATAAACGTCGAGTTTGTTTAAATTAATATTTGAAACTTAATCAACGAGAATTAGTATTAAAAATAACTACGGAACATTTTCTTTAGAAGCTACATCATTGTTATAAAAATGTAAACAAAATTAATGTCAACTTCATTGAAAAAAACACGTTGTAATCAGCCGCATTTTATCAAGCTATCTATTGCTCGCTGAACTGAAAACAAATGAATAATTTGCGGTCATACTTTATAATCTGTCACTTGTTACTAGTAATTTTGAAGTGGGTTTTCAAAGTAGTATTAATAATTAGCGAGAGAAATTATGAAATTTCATTTCAAATTCGAAAGATCATAATTGATTTGTGGGAAGATGGAAATTCGCACAGAAATATAGGAAAAATTGTTAAAAAGTCGCATGCTACTGTTCAGTACATTATAAACCAGTATAAATCAACGGGTTCCTATAAAATTCGACCACGCCCCGGTCGTCCCAAGAAACTGACTCCACGTGAAGAGGCCAGTATTGTTAGATAAATAATTATAGATACCAAGAAAAGTGAACCAAAATTAAAAGAAAAAGTACGGGAACTATTTCGAAAAATATTGGTAAACAGTGAGGGCAGGCTATAAGGGGTGTACAGCCAGAAAGAAGCCGTTAATTTCAACAGTTAATCGCAAAAAGCAGTTAGCTTTTGCTAGGGAATACCTTACTAAACCTTCTGAATTTTGGGAATTCGTAATCTTTAATGATGAAACTAAAATTACCCTTTTTGGGTCTGATGGCAGAACTAAAATTTGGAGAAAGAGGAACACCACATTCAATTTAAAAACATTATATATATATATATATATATATATATATATATATATATATATATATATATATATATATATATATATATATATCTGTTACTGTGTGATATATTCCTAATAATTCATTTCATTGCAAACAACACAAATTAGCCTCATTACATTTTTTAGTTCATCGTTTGGTCACTTTCCCTCTGAATAGAGTAAACTTTAATAAAGAAAGGAATCGTATTAGAAATATAACTAGAATTAATGGTTATGACGATGACTCAGTAAATAAGCTAATAAATAAACATAAGTTTAGGTTTAATATTCAGAATTCCATCTTTTTTACACGCGAAGAAAATAACACCAAGTATGTCTCCATACCATATAATCCGAAATATAGCAAGGGATTCAATAAGGTATTTAATAAGGTAGGCCTCACCTTAGTCTATAAGTCATCAGACAATCTGAGGAATATCTTAGGAGATAAGATTCCTAATTGTGAGAAAAGTGGAATTTATGAAATTAGTTGTAATGATTGTGACAAAAAGTATGTTGGGCAAACTAGAAGGTCAATTAAAACACGATTTAAAGAACATTTAGTACACTTAAAATACAGTAGAACAGATAAGTCTAGCATTGCCGAACATGCCATTGAAGCTGATCATATTGTAACATTAGATAATCTAAGATTAATAAAAAATGTATCTGATAGGAGATTGTTGAACGCATACGAAAGTATGGAAATCATAAAATGTAAAAGTATTTTAAATAAAGACAGAGGGCCTATTCTTTATAGTCCCCTCTACTGGTTACTTGACCGGAACTGATGGCCTTGCTTATACCATTAGTTTCGCCTGAGTAATTCAAGGGTTAGGCTAAGTATAAATAGGGTAGATTTGTAGTTTAGCTTTAGTCAATCATCGCTCCTGATGAAGCTAACATGGTTAGCGAAACGCTCGTCGAGTGCAAAAATAAAGTGTTTGGTGTAGTGGTGATATATACTGAGTCGTATATACATTGTGTCAAAGATTCCACGTTCCCAACTTAGATGATGTTTCAAATAGTGAAGAATTAAAAAAAAAAACAGAATACTGGATGAATGGGAGAACATGCCAGCAGAAGTACTAGACAGCTGGTTGTAAGCATGACAAAAAGGTTACAGGAGATTATCAAGGCCAATGGCGGTCCCACTAAATATCAGTTTAAACGAATTTGTTATTTTCTGTTAAACTCCGTCAAATTATTATTTGTAATTGTTAAGTGTATGGAGACTTTTTGACATTAATTTTGTTTACATTTTTATAACAATGATGTAACTTTTAAATAAAATCTTCGGTAGTTGATTTTAATACTCATCCTCGTTGGTTAAGCTTCAAATATTAATTTAAACATGTTTTATCATAGTTCCATTTAATTAGTTAAACATAACAGAAAAACAGTGCGGGTGGTGTATGGAGACTTTTTGGACTGACTGTACAGTAGTATTAATTCAAATAGTACGTACAGTCCCTGGCCAAATTATTAGACGCACTGCAAGATTTCATGTAAAATATTAATTACCGAGTGATATTGTACCGTTTTATTATTTTAAATTGATTTGTTTTTTATTTTTATATTATCCAATCAATTACCTATTTATTTGACATAAAAAAAACAGCATTAATTTAGAAAAGCATAAGTTTATTAAGTTTTAAAGAAAAGTGAAATTAATGTTAGTAAAAGTCAATATTTAGTTGAGCCACCTTTAGCCGCTATCAAAGCTTTAATTCTGCGCGGCATGCTATCAGTGCAAGATTGTACTGTCTCCTGCATTTGAGGATGATGATTCCACACATGAATAATCTTTTCTAGGAGCTGGGTTTTGTTGGTAATCACATCTTTAGCCACTTCTCCTTTCATCAGCTCCCACACATTTTTAATGGGGTTCATATCAGGGCTATTACCCGGCCAATCCAACAGAGGGATATTTTTTTCTGCCAAAAAAGCTTTAACAGACCGAGCAGTGTGGCAGGGAGCTTCATCTTGCATGAAAGTGAATGGTTCCCCATTTGGAAACCATTCTCTGAGCTGCGGAATCAACCGATTTTGTAATACTTCTTTGTACTGATCTTGCCTCATTATTCCTTTGACGACGTACAGACGTCCAGTGCCCTTGCCGCTGATGACTGACCAAATCATCACTTTGGTGGGATGTTTAACCGTCGGGACGATACAATCAGGATGAAACTTTTCTCCATGACGACGACGCACATACTGAGCTTTATTCTGCAAAATTTCGAATGTGCTTTCGTCACTGAAGCAGACCTGTCAAAAATAGGAAAAATATTTAAACTTCCATGTTTATTTGCTTTATTTAACTGAAAATGATAATAATGTATCAATTATTGATTAAATTGCTGTATCTTACCGATCTCCAGAAGTCCACATCTTTGTCTTACCATTGTTTGGCCCACTTCAGGCGCTTTGCTTTCATTGCAGCTGTTAACTTGGGCTTCCTGGCGGGGCGACAGGCCTTAAAATCTAATTCTTTCAATTTTCTTCGAACAGTGCGCTCAGAAGCATTTACGCTAGCATCCTGGAGTTGTGATTTTATTACCTTTGTGGTAGCAAATCTGTTTTCTACACAAATTTTCTTCAAACATCTCTCTGACCGTGGAGTGAAAATTGGTTTTCTACCGCATCTTTTCTTTCTTTTCGGGCTTAATTCCTTCCCTGACTCAATTTTCTTTTTTATGCGTCGTACACTAGCTTCAGAAACCTCCAATCTTCGTGATATTTCTCGGTTTGTAAATGTTTTCGCAATCACAAGGGCCTTCACTTCAGCTTTTTTACGTGGTGAAAGATCGCCTTTTCTACCCATAATGAAAATAGTCCAATTACTTTTTTAAAACACTGCGTACAAAATAAACTAATAACTGAGTAGTATAAAACTGTTAAACAAACAATCACAGTCCATAAAGCCACAGAAACACGTCCGTACCTGACGCGATTTCGATCGCGACTGATAAAGGTTTGTATTTATTTACGTTCATGTATCACTTTGTCAAGACAGTGTTACCATATGTTAAAAATAAATACTAATATGTAGTCTACAACAATTCTTTTAAATAAAAATCAATAATATTGTAGTTTAAATATACCATTATTGCATAAAAACTCTTAAGAAACATAAAATTACTAAAAAAAATACAGTGCGTCTAATAATTTGGCCAGGGACTGTATATAGCGTTATGTGTCTTTTTCAAGGTTATCGGGTCGAGGAATTTAAAAATTAGGTTATTTTTTCATTTTTTTGAAATCTTAATCCAAAAAGGGGGATGAAAGTGTCAGGATTGTTAAGTATTATGGTTTAATTATATTTTCAGAATTTTTTCACCTTTTTTTGTTTATATAATTATAATATAAATACATGATTATTTATAACGAAATATATTAGGGGGTAATGGGGTAAGGTGGATATAGAAGGGTTGCTGCATATATATGGTGTTATTCAGCGTTCTTGCATTAGTGGAAAATATATTTTTTTTAATATTATCAATTTTAGTAGGGTAAGGGGATGAAAGAGATGGGAGGATCTTGTATAGTATTACGCGAATATGTCCAGGTCCTTTTGGATAAAAGAATAGGCCAATTTTAAACTTATAAAAGTATATGGTGTCAAAGGGATGCAGACGGGAGGTAGAAGAGTGATTTTGTGTTTGTCTTCTTACATGTCCTTTTCGGTCTTATCAGTAAAGAAATCGAAACATTACTTTTTTTTCATTATTTTCGTTGCTAACTTGGAAGGCGGGTCAAGGTGAGGAAGGAGGCTTAAATGATGATCGAATGTATGCTGTAATATACTTGTTTTTCCACTATTTCCCATTTAAATAGAAATCTGATATCAGAGTGACTTAAAAAATGTTCCTTTGAATATAGAATAACGTTTTAAAATATAAATTGTTAAGTATGGAACAGCAGGAAAATTATTGTATTTACTTTCTTTGCTAACTGGAAATACTGTATGCGTGAAAAAATTACTCTCTCAAATTTTTCTTTTTCTTCAGGTCTTGGGGTGTTTAGATCATAAAAAACATATTTTTTTAGGTTATTAACCTTTGATCAAGCATTTTTATGGCCTCTGCATTATTAAATTAGAAATGAAACGGTGTTTTATAATTGTGGAAATTTCTTCCGGGCAACCTTTGAAATTTATGAACGTATTGGGCAAAGATAGAGTTTTGAATATATCAGTAGGTTTAGATTAAAAAAGTAATAGTTTTTTTTTTAATCAGCCCCCTTAAATTTTTAACGTAAGTATAAGTTTGGGGTTGAATTTAAAAAATCGAAAACGGAAGAGTTTCTTGTCTAACTTCGGATATCTAAGAATTTTTACACTGTTCGTTGGTTAACATAATTGAGCGCTATCTCAGAATAAATTACTCATATTTCCAAAAATTTTTCTTTTTTTCCAGGTATGCGGTTGGGTGTATTGCAATCCAAAGCTGGTCTTGCTGCTTTAATGAAAGACTACAACTTTACTTTGGACAAAAAGACTTCATATCCTCCCAACTATATACGCGGTCCAAGATTTCTCAGTGCCGTTGATGGGGGCATATGGTTACATGCAAAAAAAGTGGACTAAAAATTGTTATATTCGTATTGTTAGAAAACTCACTAACTTTTGTATTTTAGTTTCTTGTATGGTGTATTTTTATAAGATTAGATAGGTTAACTTAGTTAAAGGATTATGTTATGTATTTGTGTTATTATTTCTATGCAACGAAATAAAGAGACTCCGTGACTACATTGTGCACTATTTCTCCTAAATCTGTTTAATATTTGGTCATAAATACATACATATATATATATATATATATATATATATATATATATATATATATATATATATATATATATATATATATATATATATATATATATACAGGGTTACAGGGAAAATCGTCCTAGATAATTAAGGACGTTATAATTTAGGTCGTTTCTGACCGATTTGACTCAATGACATGATGTCCTAAACTGAACCGTTTTCAAGATATTGAAGTTTAAAGATTTTCTAAAAAAAACATGTTTTTTTGCTTTTATATCGATTTTTTTTATTAGAGGTTTTCGAGTGCGATTTTTTGGTTATTTTTAGTTAGTCTGTATGTCAAATATCAAAAATCATCAAAAAAATTTCAACTAGTTACTAACAGTTTCAAATGGCGGCTTGTTAATGTTTCTAAATTACGAATTTTTACCAAGTGTTTCCTACTTTAAATCAATAAAGAGAAAAAAAAAATGTATGGAAGTTATTCTGCAAATTATTTTAAAAACTTTTACGTCTTTTTAGCTATCTAAAACGGTATAATATCTACTGGATCTATTGAAAATTCTAAGAAAATGAGATTTCAATAAGCCCAAATGTAGAGTAACATAATAATAGAATTTAGATACTACCAATTACCGGTTTACTACCTGCACCTTCAAACAATAAAAAGGGTTGGGTAAGCATTTTTTCCGATCGGGGTACTCTCTGTGCGAGTGACATTTTCTGTTCACTAAACATTATCGAATGATTTTTAGTCTGCTCATGCGATTCGTCCGTGGTAGATGTGCTATACCGTGCTTTTCAATCAGTTCATCTTCTGACTGTGTGAATTGGCTCGTAACTGGATTTTGATCTCTGCTTGTGAATATGGCAACGTATACCAACGAGGAATATGCTGACATCCTAATGTGTTACGGATTTTGCGAAGGAGTGTCGTCGCGTGCACTTGATGAATACATACTGCGATATCCTACTCGTTGTGTACCTGATGTTAACGTATTTGATGGAACTTATCGAAGACTACGAGAAACTGGTTCCGTACAAAGACGGCGGACTGACATGGGACGACCACGTACCTTTGACGAAGACGAAGAAAACGAAATACGACGTCTCTTTGAGGTGGACCCAACCACATCTACAAATGTTGTCGCACAACAGCTTGGTATTTCGCAGTGGAAGGTATGGTTTGTAATGCATACTGTTGGGCAACACCCTTACCACTATACGCCCGTGCAAGTCATTGAAGAAGGGGATCCGTTGCGATGATTAGAATTCTGCAGATTTATGCTCAATACCGATGTCGAAGATGCATCTTTTTTTAAGAAAATACTATGGACTGACGAGTCGAAATTCGACAAAGACGGTCTTACAAACTACCACAATGCCCACTATTGGGCTTCTAAAGAGGAAGGCAACCCAAACAAAAAAAGAACGAAAGGATCACAAACAAGATTCAGCTTAAACGTGTGGATGGGTATAATTTCAGATTATTTGGTTGGGCCATTCTTCCTGCCAGATAATTTGAATGGCGAGGAATACGACAATTTTTTGCGGAACGATTTACCTAATTTGATGGAAGACCTACCTATTGGTTTGAGACAAAACATGTACTTTCAACACGATGGCTGCCCAGCTCACTACAGAGGAAGTGTTCGTGCATGGTTCAATGACAATTATCCCAACAAATGGATTGGAAGAGGCGGACCCATACCTTGGCCGGCGAGAAGCCCAGACCTAACACCGATGGATTTTTATGTGTGGGGTCACATGAAAAGTCTCGTATACGACCAGATGACTCCTATCGAAAACGTGGATGTCCTAAGACAAAAAATAATTGATGCGGCTGACGAAATGAGGCGGCACCTCACAACCAGCGTTGTGAAAAGTAATTTAAGAAAAAGAATGAGAATTTGTGTTAGAAATAGGGGCGACCATATAGAACATGAATTATAATTAATAAAAAAATATTAAATTGCAAGGTTTTTTGTTTTATTTGTGTATTTTTCGTATTTTCATCTAGAACTAAAAATTTACCTTCTGCTACCCGAGCCCGCTTTAGGTGTCATTCTGTGTACAGTTTTCCTATTAAACTCCTAGTATTATACCTTTTTTGATAGCTAAAAAGACGTAAAAGTTTTTAAAATAATTTGCAGAATAACTTCCATATATATTTTTTTTTTCTCTTTATTGATTTAAAGTAGGAAACACTTGGTAAAAATTCGTAATTTATAAATATTAACAAGCCGCCATTTGAAACTGTTAGTAACTAGTTCAAATTTTTTTGATGATTTTTGATACTTGACATACAGACTAACTAAAAATAACCAAAAAATCGCACCCGAGAACCTCTAATAAAAAAAAATCGATATAAAAGTAAAAAAAACATGTTTTTTTTAGAAATTCTTTAAACTTCAATATCTCGAAAACTGTTAAGTGTAGGACAACATGTCATAGAGTCAAATCGGTCAGAAATGACCTAAACTATAACGTCCTTAATTATCTAGGACGACTTTCCCTGTAACCCTGTATATATATATATATATATATATATATATATATATATATATATATATATATATATATATATATATATATATATACAATACAATCCCGATTATCCGAAACGCGATTATCCAAAACAAACTGTTAAAAAGCAAATTGTATTCCCATTAAACAAAAAAATCTCCATTATTCGAATCAGACGATGAGTGGTTTCCTTAACGTGTCGGGGACTCCCCGACGTCTAGAATTTCACCGCTGTCTTATGTTTTGGTTAGTCGACGAGTGTTATAAGTTACTCATTACGTCTATTATTATCGCAGAGGTAATAGTTCCGTTTTAATAGATATTTTACAAAATAGAGCGTCATAATAATAAGCGTAAACGTGTTGTTATTACCTTAAAAGAGAAAGTTGGTGAACTTCTTAAAAATATAGCAAAAGATTTAGATGTAGCCATGAGTAGTGTTTTGTCATCGCCCACACAGGCACGAAAAAGTATGAAAAGCGATGAATACCAAAAAGTGGATGATTTTATGGTTTACACAAAATCGAGAACGTGGAATACCAATTTCAGGAACAATTTTAAAACATAAGGCAGTTAGTTTAAGCGAAGACTTGCCGGTTATTGAAGCGCCTGTAAATTTTTCTGCGAGTGATGGATGGCTAGACAGGTGGAAAAAAAGACATGGTGTACGTCTACTGAAAGTTTGTGGAGAAAGATTGTCGGCTGATGTATCTGCTGCAAAAAAATTTGCAGAGAATTTTGAGCAGCTTATAAAAGAACATGGTTTACAACCAGACCAAATCTATAATTGTGATGAAACAGGCGTGAACTACAAAATGTTGCCGTCAAATATCTTAGCTTCAAAAACGGAAGGTGGAGCACCTGGTTACAAACGTAGCAAAGAATGTATTACTGTTTTTGCATGCAGTAATGCTTCTGGAAGACACAAACTCCCATTATTATGTATTGGTAAGTCAGAAAATCCACGAACCGTTAAGAATATTCGTCGCAATGCTTTTCCTGTTTTGTATAAAAATCAAAACAATGCCTGTATAAACGCGACTCTATTTAAAGACTGTTTTTTTGGAGATTTTGTAAAACTCTTTATTAGTCTTACAAAAAAGATAAAACTGATCTTTGGCAAAAGTCAGGTGTAGTTTATGGGATTAAAAGCGAATGTGGGTCCATTTATATAGGCCAGACTTCGGAAAAATTATTAAAGAGAGTCGCTCTATATGAAAGCGATTGTAAGCACAAACCAGATTCTACGCAACTTTGCAATAAAAATTTCCGTGCTTACGTTAATATTCGGACTATACACAGAATCCCAATTGTGATTCATAATTTTACTTTGCAGTTTTTCGTAATCAACTCTTTTTGTCACTATAGATAATTTCATAATATTGCTGTCTCTAGTCACCTTATTCAAGTTATTCTTTTCAACATTTAATAAAATCGGAAAGTGATCAGTTAATCCACAATTTGAAACAACTGATCTGATAAAAGTATTAAGGTCATTATTTTGGATAAAAAAGCGACCTATGCAGGATTTAGCCAAACGATCTTGTCTAGTTGTCGTATATCCCGTGGGGGGGCGGGATAGAATATCTCCCCCGGTATGTTCTGCCTGTCGTAGGAGGCGACTTAAAGAACAATCTAGATGGTAGATGCCCAGATCCCACCAGCATCGCCCGGTGTGATACCATCGCATCGGCTTAAGCTGCGTGAAGTTGCTTAACGTTTCGTGGCTGTGCCGATGTCCCGGACTGTGGGACCAAATAGCATGATGAGGCACCTGGATACAAAAAATTCCGGAGGTAAAATAGCCCCCCGTTCGGATCTCCGGGTGGGGGCTGGTTCAGGGGCGTCGACATGCAAAGAACAGAATTTCAAAATGGATTTTTGCAACATACGAGGTTTAAATTCGAACATAAATTCAGTGCACCAACACCTGCAATCAAATAAACCTCATGTACTCGCTCTCTGTGAAACTAAGGTCAGTTCATCGACCAGCACAGTAAACTATCTTTATCCTGGGTACGATTTCTATTCCCGATTTAGGCGTAACTTTGGAATCTGTCTTTATGTCAGAAGTGACCTCTCTTGCCAACGAGAAGAGGCTCTGGAGCCCCCAAACTTTGATGTTATGTGGTTAAAAATAACGACTCAACCAACCACAAGGTTCGTCTGTATCCTCTATCGACCACCAAGTGATACAAACTTTAGAACACTTTTCGCTTCTCTTGCAGACACCATAGATCATTTACAAATTAACTATCCAAATGCCGAAATTGCCATCCTGGGCGACTTTAATGTCCACAACATCAACTGGCTTAAATATTCAAATACTACCGACGAACAAGGTCGTGAAGCCGAATCATTTTCAATCAGTTATGGCTTGACTCAGCTTATTGATGAACCAACACGGATCCCTGATCGAGACGGAGAGTTCGCCAGTCTTCTTGATCTGTTTTTAACCACTAATCCGGAGATTTACACGGTCAGCGTAAATCCACCGTTAGGTTCTTCCGACCATAAACTACTTTCGACATCGAGTATTCTACCAATCAGTGACAGAGAGGCGCCCAAACCGCGCAAGATTTGGCACTACAAATCTGCTAAATGGGAAGATCTCATGGAATATTTTCAAACCTTACCTTGGTTGGACGTTTGTTTTCGATCCGACGACCCATCTGACTGCGCCAGGGAGGTTTCCGATGTTATTTTGGCCGGTATGGATGCTTACATCCCTTTTTCGAAGAAATGCCCTTCCAACGGCAAGCCTTGGTTTGACCTAAAATGCAAAGAAGCTGTTGCTTCTAAACATCTTGCATACCGACAGTGGCGTGAAGATCCTAACACCATAAATCGTAACATCTTTGTTCGTGCCAGGAACAGATGCAAAGAAATTATCGACGAAACCAAGGAGGTACACAATCAACGGATTAGAAACAAACTTCTCGCTTGTCCCGGCAATTCCAGGTCCTTTTGGTCAGTCGCTAAGGCAGTTAGTCAAAATTTCACCAAATCCACCATACCACCACTCACACGGCCAGATAATTCTATTGCAACGACACCTGTTGAGAAAGCGAACTTGTTGGCTGAACTCTTTGCTTCACATTCTACTGTCGATTTCCAAGGAAAAAACACCACCTACTATTCCCATAGTGCAGTCAAGGATGCCCGATATTGTCTTCAGACAGCGTATCATAAAACGTATTTTGATGAAGCTAGACACCAAAAAGGCTTCAGGCGCTGACGGAATACCTGCCATAGTTCTCAAGAACTGTGCGAGGGAACTAACACCAGTTTTCTGTAGACTTTTCAACCTATCCTACAGAAAGGGAATATTTCCTTCCTGCTGGAAATGTGCCACAGTTCAGCCGATACCTAAGAAAGGCAAGAAGACCTTGCCAAATAACTACCGACCAATCGCACTACTCTCAATAATATCGAAAGTCATGGAAAAGGCTATCAATCAGCATCTTCTAAAATATCTTGAAGGATTCAACATTATTAGTGATCACCAATATGGCTTTCGTAAAAATAGATCAACAGGAGATCTTCTGACTTATGTAACACATGTCTGGAACAACGCAATTGAACACCTTGGAGAATCTCGAGCGGTTGCTCTTGACATATCCAAGGCATTTGACCGTGTTTGGCACGATGGGCTGTTGGCTAAGCTACGTTCTTATGGTATGTCTGAAAAGTTCTGTTTGTGGCTCTCATGTTTCCTCAGAGAGCGTTCTTTACGAGTGGCAGTTGACGGATTTCTTTCTAACACCTTCACTATCAACGCCGGTGTGCCCCAAGGTTCCATACTGTCTCCTACTCTCTTCCTCATTTATATTAACGATCTGCTGGAAAAGACCGAGAATCCAATCTACAGCTTTGCAGATGACAGTACACTTATCTCTTCATTCACTTTGAACGCTCGGACATCGACTACTCAGACGAATATCCGCAGACAGCAGGAAGTCATTCAACTTAACAAAGACCTGGAAGAAATTCTATCTTGGGGTGACAGTAACCAAGTGGAATTTAACGCTACAAAAACCCAGGCGGCAGTCTTTTCTAAAAAAGTTAACGTTGCAGAACCCGACATAGTTATGTCGGGGCACTCCATCCCTCTAACATCGTCACTCAATCTGTTAGGCGTTAATTTGGGAGCAAATATGTCCTGGCATGAACATGTTGCAGGCATAGCAAGAAGAGCTTCTCAAAAGTTGGGAATATTGTTTCGAACCAGAAAGCTTTACACTCCACAACAACTGTTAATTCTTTACAAAGCTCAAATTCGACCAACTATGGAATACTGCTCCCATGTTTGGAGCTCCGCTCCCAAACATACACTGCATTTGTTGGATTCTATCCAGAGAAGAGCTGTTCGTCTGATTGGACACCCGGAATTGACCGACGGCCTTGATTCGCTGGAACATCGAAGAACGGTTGGCGACTTGAGCCTATTCTACAAGTACTTTCATGGAAAGTGTTCGAAAGATGTGGCCCGTTTGATTCCTCCCAGAGCGGTGCATATTAGAAGTACACGTCGCGCTGATGCTTCACATCCGTATGAGGTTCAGCTTGTTACTCCTCGTACAACGCTTTTCAAGCAGTCTTTTATATGGAGAACATCATACCTTTGGAATGGTTTACCCAGGACTGTGTTTCCCATCGAGTACAATCTACAGCGATTCAAGAACAACGTGAATCGTTTTCTCCGCACACGTGTCGCTCCTGTAGCGCTTTAGGGACTTCCCTGTAGCACGTGTGCTAGACCCATAAAAAAAAAAATAAAAAAAAAATTTATTTGACTAAGATACCCTTCACCATTTATACAATTCTGATAACAGCAGGTTATCTCACTATTTTCATCCATCATATTTATATTTATATCCCCACAAAAAATTTCCAAAGGACAGCTGGTCCAGAGCCTCTGAAAAAGGACATGCAAATCCTCAAGAAAGTCATGGGCGTTCAAAGAAAGTAGCCTGTATACGGCAGTCACTCCCACTCGCATACCCTGCCATGCAAATTCAACCCTCAAAAATTTAGTATTTCTTACCTGAAATATCTCTGAACTTGGCAGCCATTCGGATTTTATCATTATGATTATACCGTCACACTTATTTAATTGACTACACTGGTCAACAAAAAAAAGAAAAGTGCTTG
Organism: Pachyrhynchus sulphureomaculatus; assembly: GCA_019049505.1. NCBI lineage: Eukaryota > Metazoa > Arthropoda > Insecta > Coleoptera > Curculionidae > Pachyrhynchus > Pachyrhynchus sulphureomaculatus. Next base: position 5,952,504 of record CM032451.1, read on the forward strand.
TTTCCTGTGATTTTTTTTTTTTGTTTCTATCTCAAATTGACGCGTAGTTTTCAAATATGGCAACAATTTTTCTCTAACAGCTTTTGTTTTTGAGTTATAGCTAACTACCCTCATTTACTATTTTTACTTAGATTTTCGTTTTTTATTGGACACTAAAATATATTTTGTTGTTGTTTTTTTAAATATGGCTTCGTCAAGAAGATGTTGTGTGCTTAATCCCGATTGTTTTTGCTATATTCGTGGTGAATATATATTTGCAAAATATCGAAAACCTATATCGGACTTTGTGAAAACTGCGTATCATCAATACTTTAAAATAAAATTGTGTAATCAGGACAAGCCATGGGTTCCTCATATTGTATGCCAGAAATGTGTGGTATGTCTACGATTATGGTCCAGTGGAAAAAGAGATGCAATAATGTTCGTAACACCCATGATTTGGCGAGAACCTCGAAACCATCATGACGATTGCTACTTCTGCGTTGTGAAAATAAACGGAATTAACCCTGGAAATCGAAGTAAGTGGTCATATCCTAGCTTATCTTCTGCTCAACGACCTCAATTAAAATCACAAGAGGTACAACCCAGCACATCTAAATCTTCTGATGATCCAAATCTCTGGGAACCCGAACGAAATACATCAAGTGAAGACTCTGATTCAGACTACAAATGTAGCCTTTCAGAACCTCAACCATTTAATCAGAAAGAACTAAATGACTTAGTAAGAGATCTGAACTTACCAAAAGAAGCTTCTGAAATTTTAGCATCTCGTTAAAAGAAAAAAATTTGCTTACTCCGGAAACCAACATTACATTTTATCGTACCCGAGAAAAAAATCTGTTACCGTATTTTTCTCAAGAGAAGGATTTAGTTTTTTGTAACGATGTTGGTGGTATTTTGCAGCAGATGGGATTAAAACAGTACCAACCTAGTGATTGGCGTCTTTTCATAGACAGCAGCAAAAGAAGTTTAAAGTGTGTTTTGCTTCATAACGGTAACAAGTACGGATCTATACCTATTGCATATTCGACGACTTTAAAAGAAGAATACGTAAATGTTTCTAAGGTTATGGAAAAAATTAAGTATCATGACCACAAATGGGTCATTTGTGTTGATCTGAAAATGGTTAACTTTCTTTTAGGTCAACAAGGGGGGTACACAAAGTTCCCTTGTTTCATGTGTCTCTGGGATAGTCGTGACAAACAACACCATTGGTCACAAAAAGTTTGGCCAGTGCGGGAAGAGCTAAAAGTTGGTACAAAAAATGTTATAAACGTGCCTTTAGTTAGCCGAGACCGCATCATATTTCCACCACTTCATATTAAACTCGGCATAATGAAACAGTTTGTGAAGGCGCTTGACAAAAGTGGCGAATGTTTTAATTTTCTTTCACGCAAGTTTCCAGGATTAAGTTAAGAAAAATTGAAAGCTGGTATTTTTGATGGGAAACAGATTAGGCAACTCGTGAAAGATCCCAATTTTGTCAAATCAATGACTGAAGTCGAATCCAAAGCTTGGAATTCATTTGTTTTGGTTATGAGTAGCTTCCTAGGCAAAAAGAAATCTGACGACCATGTCAAGCTTGTTGAGTGCATGCTATCGAACTTGCAAGAGCTAGAGTGCAACATGAGCATAAAAATCCACTTCCTGCACTCGCATTTAGACCGATTTCCACAAAGTCTGGGTGATTTTAGTGAGGAGCAGGGTGAAAGATTTCATCAGGATCTTCGGACAATGGAAGAGCGTTATCAGGGGCGGTGGAACTCACATATGATGGCAGACTACTGCTGGAGTCTGCAACGAGATCTACCTAAAGTCGTTCATTCAAGGAAATCTTATAAAAGATCATTTACTAGTGTTCAATAGAAATTTTGTTAACATAATGTATTATATTTTTGTATTTTTTTGGCAAAATAATAAAACTGTATATTTCAAAAGGTAAAGCTGTTAGCAATCTCCCAGTATTTTTTTCATAGTCAGGGCCATAGAAATACCCAATACCAGAAAAAAAAATAAAGGAAACAAGACTTGTGTTGACCAGTGCTATCATTGTATTACTTGAAGGCCATTCCGGAAAAGGACTTTTAGGGTGCTTTCCAAGCGTGGTGTTGGCAGAAGCGTGTTGACGCCCAAGGATTCTACTTTGAAGAATTTTAATTGTTTGTAGCGTTATCTTCAATATATTTTTGTTCCCGAATTTAGTCTCATTACTTTTTATACAAACTCTGTATAATATAACAAAGCTTTTGCGACAACACCTGTTGAGAAAACAAACTTGTTAGCTAAACCTTTTCTTCACATTCTACTGCCAATTTCCAAGGAAAAAGACTACCCACTATTTCCAAAGATCAGTCAGGGATGCCCGATATTGTCTTCAGACTATACAACGTATTTTAATGAAGCTAGACACTAAAAAAAAAAACCTCTTGGCCTGCCATAATCGTCAAAAAATGTGGCAGCAAACTAACACCAGTTTTCTGTAGACCCTTTAATCTATCTTACAGAAAGGAAATATTTCCCTACTACTGAAAACACGTTACTTTTAATTAAATTTTCTTTTTTTTATTGCCGATACAATACGATAAAAAATTTCAAATAGAGCAACACGTGAAAACTGCTTGCCATTTTGCCAAACTGAGTAAGACGAAATCAGGAGATAGGCCACAACACACATTAATGCAATGTTTCCAACCAACGTACAAAAATAAAGAGCCAAATGAACAAGACATCTTTAACCGAGATGATGACATCAAACATTCCGTTATCGAAGCTACGTAATCAAAACTTCACTTCCTTCCTCCAGAAGTATTGCAAATTTAATATTCCAGGTGAAACAACAATACGCAGAAACGACGTCAGCTCCTTGTATTCACAGGTAATTGAGGAAATTAAAGGTAAAATTCGCAACGAACATTTTTACATACGTATTGATGAAACCACCGATTCAAGAGGACGGTATATTGCGCATTTCTTGATTGGAATTCTTAGCGACGATATTTTGTCAAAATCTTATCTGATTGCTTCCAAACAGTTAGAAAAAACAAATGCATTGACAGTGGCCAGATTTGTTCAAGAGGAACTATCGAAGTTTTTTCTTTCTACGCCTGTTCCAGGAGATAATTTTTTGCTTATTTTGTCAGATGCAGCACCGTACATGATAAAGGCCGGGCAAAATTTCAAAATTTTTTATTCAAACTTAATACATTTAATACATTTAAATAGGGTTGCTGAGGAAATTAGGAATCATTTTGCGCGCCTTTAAGGATTCAGTTCTACAAAGAAAAACTACCAAACACCCCTCTTCCACCTCAGTCTGTTATTACAAGATGGGGCACTTGGTTGGAAGCAACATTTTTTTATTGCGACAACTTCTGTCAACTAGATGGTCTAATTGCAGAATTATCAGACGAATCTTCCCAATCCCTTACAGAACGATTATTCAAAAACGAGGAGATAAAACAACTTTCCTTTCTTAAAACAAATTATAGCTTTGTTTCTAAAACCATAACTCAAATGGAGGAATCTAATTTGCCATTAACCCGAAGTGTTCAACTGATAAAACAATGTGAGGTCGCTTTTAAAAATGTCGCAGGTAAAATTGGGAGCAAAATTTTTCAAAAATTTCGGAATGTTATGGAAAAAAATAGTGGGTTTCAATTTCTCAGCCAAGTAGCTTATGTTTTAAAGGGGGATTTTACTGATTCCATTGATTTAGATCCTATGCTATTAAATAATTTTAAAAACGCCCCTATTACATCAGTCGATGTGGAAAGGAGTTTCTCAATTTATAAATTTTTATACAACGATAGAAGACAAAACTTTTTAATGGAGAATTTTGAGAAACATTTACTAGTTTATTGTTTTTATAACTAACGGCGACCCTGTCTTTTGCAATATTTGCATATTTCCGCTTACTTAGTTGCATCGCCCTGTATGTATCAAATTTAAAATGTATGTTTTATTATGCTATTTACTACGTATATAAATTCTTATAATACGTACCTACATTATTATTATATGTTCATCTTTAAGTAAAGTAATAAAATACATTATTATTTATATTTATTTTTTACTTTGTATAATATTAAATTTAGATTTAGTTCATTCGCCCTGTATGTTGAAAATTTAAAATGGGTTTTTTTATTGCTACATTTGTATAGTACTCGTTTCACGTAATGTGAAACAAATAATTTACATTTTTCAAGTCTATTTCGACTCCTTTTACTGCATATTTACAACATGTATTTGCATATTTTGAGAAAATTATTTGCATATTTATGCGCATATTTTAAAGTTTTTCACTTGCATATTTGGGTTTCCTTAGTCATAACAATATTTTGAAGGAAAAGTTCCTCATGAGTTCATGAGTTATAAAATATGAATAACACTAATAAAATACAAAATAATAATAGTAAAAATATTTGGGTTATAACAACATAATGATAGGGCAGAGAGCAGTATTGGACTAATCAGCTTTAATAGTAACAAGTCATCTTTAAACAATTTATAGTTCCGAATATTAGAACGTATTGTTATATTTACATGAGTTGTAAAGATATCTGCAGAAAACATTGAGACCGTGTTGCCAGATTTACCGATTTATCTGCAGATCTACCAATTTGTAAAAAGATTCTAAACAAGTATCCATTATATTTTATGACGTGAATTTTATTGAGCCCTTGGTTGTTTCCTGCAGAAAACCTCTTCAAGATTCTAAATTCCAATCCAATACAGTCAACATGTTTATCTTGTATGTAACCTAGAAAGGATTGACAAAGGTGTTCACAGAAATAACACGTAGGCTGAAAAGTTTTTTCTCTAGCTACTTAAAACACATTTTTTTTGTAAAATTATTTACCAACATAGTCTCCTTCAAGAGTGATACAATCAGTCCGCACATTTCTATACCTTACTTGTAGACGGATTTGTCTTTGCATTCAAAATAGACCTCAGTTTCAACGATAACTTCTTCATTGGTGCCAAATCTCTTTCCCGCGAGCATTTTTTTGAGGTCTGCGAATAGATAATAATTGCTGGGGGTCAAATCTGGAGAATACGGTGGAGGAGGAAGCAATTTGAACTTCAATTCTTGCAATTTTGTCACCGTAACCATTGGCTTGTGACACGGTGCATTATCTTGATGAAAGAGTACTTTTTTCTTATTCATTTCGGGCCGTTTCTTTGTGATTTCTGCCTTCAAACGCACCAATAACTTTATATAATATTCGCTATTGATGGTTATTATCTTCTCACCATAGTCGATGAAAATTATTTCATGCGCATCCCAAAATACAGAGGCCAAAACCTTCCTAGCTGACTGGCGTGTCTTTGGTCGCTTCGGGCGGCTTTCACCGGCTGCTGTCCACTAAGCTGACTACCGATTTGATTCCGGTGTATAGTGGTGAATCTATGTTTCATCCGTTATCACATATCGCATGAAAAAAAATCCTTTTTATTCCACTTAAACAGGTCCTGACAGCGCTCAGAATCATCAACGCGTTGTTGTTTTTGGTCCTCTGTGAGCAAACGCTGTGCTCATTTCGTACAGAGCTTTCTCATGCCCAAATGTTCAGGCAAAATATGAACAACACGTTCTTTTGATATCTTTAGGGTGTCAGCTATCTCACACAATTTCACTTTACAGTCATCTAAAACAATTTTATGTTTTTTTTTTGGTATTTTCCGGTGTAACCACCTCATTTGAGCGTTCAGAACGATCAGCATCATTCGGGTCTATACGACCGCGTTTAAATTCGGCTTACCAGTAAATGATGAGTGATTTTCCAGGGGCAAAGTCCCCGTAACACTGATCAGGCTATTGCTTTCCTTGAACGGTATTTTTTCCCGTCAAAAAACAATATTTAATCAATTCACAAAATTTGATTTTTTCCCTTTTGAAAATATCAAAAGTAGCCTCACTAAAACCACTGTAACTTTTAAACTAATAGTCGAAATGTCATGAAATTTTGACACGTATCGTTTGAAGGTTGGTACTTCCTAAAAATCATATGGATTTTTTGAAAAGGGCAATATCTATGTGTCAGAACAAAAACTTTCATTTTATAGAAATAGTCCATTTCTCTCAGTGGAGTCGATGAGTTCAGTAGTAAAACAACACTGTCTACTCCACACAACATAATGAAAACCTTGGTAACATACACTGTTTAAATTGTGGACATGTTTCGTAGACATAAATCTACATCATCAGCACAAAATTGTCTAAAATAAAATTGAGGAGGCACACCGGACAACCTTCACCATCATGTAATTTATATGACCATGTGAGTCTATAAACCTGAAAGGGTTTTTCACCTCCTTTAAATTATTTATCCATAATAATCATGTATTAAGTTTAATTATGTTTGTTTTAAGTTTATAAAGTTTAATTTTCAACAGAATCTCCACATGAATTATTAAAATATTTACAAACCCTAAACAGGATGGTGAAGGTTATCCAGTGTGCCCTCTAAACTTTATTTTAGACAATTTTGTGCTGATGATGTAGATTTATGTTTTCGAAACATGTCCACAATTTAAAGAATTTGTTACCAAGGTTTTCATTATATTGTGTGGAGAAGACAGTGTTGTTTTACTATTAAAAACTTTTCAGCCTAAGTATTATTAGTTTTGTGGGAAGAAAACGGGGAAAGGAAAATATTTTTTTTATTAAAGTAAACTCTATTAATTTTTTTATTATTTTATTTATTTTATTAATTAGCGGGCAATGCCCAATTTTAAACCAATACAAACAAAAATATCTTAAGACGACAATAGAGTAAAGAAGAAAATTTTAGAATAAGAATGAGGGAAGGAGAAAAAGAAAAAAGAAAATTATAATAATAAAAAACAGAAAAGGAAATAATGACTGTAACAATAAGTAACAAAATGCACATCATACTCCACACAGCTGTCTATAAAACACAGGTCTTCCAACGAAAAAATCCAGACTGGGATGTTCATTGGCAAGACAAGATGACCTAAATACAAAATTATTGCATCCGTAGTTAGTCCTATGGGATGGCACAAAAAAAGTGTGCCTCGAACGGATCACCCTGGAAGGTACATGCAAACCAATTTTGTCCAGCAGAAAGGGGGACAATGGTAGTTACTATGGAGAATATTATAAAGCATTTTGAGATCGATAGCAACTCTGCGATCTTGTAAAGTTTGAATGTGAAGCTCAGATTCTATCTGAGGGTAGGTTAGCTCGGGTCCATTGATCTTAAAGGCAATGTATCTCAGAAATTTGTGCTGCACTCTCTCAATGCATTGAACGTGAGTACCATAGCAAGGACTCCATACACTGGAGAATTACTCTAAACGAGCTATACCGTTAAAGCCCAGTGTGTTACGCTTAATAAATCCCAAAAGCTGGAAAGACTTGGAAACGATATTCTGTATATGAGGTATAAAAGTTAATTTTGAGTCAATAATAAGCCCTAGATCTTTTATTTTAGACACTTGTTCAAGAACAGCATCCCCGATCTTGTATGGATAACACAGGGGAACAGCTGTTTTGGTGTCGAGGTTTTTTGAGCTGATTCTATATCAATTTGATATCCTGAATTCCAATAACGTATTCATTTGTACCTAGGAGCTCAAATTTTTAAGATATACAATTTTAGAGAAATATAAGTTACATTATTGTAACTCAAATCCGTAAGTGTAGTAAACAAAAGTAGATACGAAATTTTTATTTTAGTTATACAAAATACAATATTATGTCGTACTTACAAACAAAAAAAAAAACATTGAAGAAATGAAATAGTCACTCAACACTTGGAAAGCTTCTTTTCCGCGACATTCTTGAATGTTTTTTTAAACAGTCCCTTTTTAAACTCTAGCAGTAATATGCCATCATGTGCATGTCCCATCTTCCTTGGTAGCGGTCCTCCATAACTTTAATATCTTGGTGAAATCTTTCACCTTGTTCCTCACTCATGTCTCCTAAATTTTCTGGAAAACGGTCTAAGTGGCTGTGTAAATAGTGTATTTTAATACTCATATTGCACCCACCATTCGTGTAACCACTTTGCTGCCCAAGAAGAAAGTTTACCATTTTTAAGTCTACACAAATCATCCATTGATGTTCGTAATACTTTATCTTCTGCAAAACCAAAGCTATGGTATTATATTCTTCTTTCAGTTTCGTTGAGTGAGCTAGTGGTATTGAACCATATTTATTCCCATTATATAGAAGGACACATTTTAAACTTCGCTTTGAACTGTCAATAAATAGGCGCCAATCATCTGGAATATATTCAGAATGTCCCATTTCTTTCATGAGTCCCCTAATTTCGTGACAAAATACAAGATTGTCTTCTTGAGAAAAGAATGGTAGCAGATCTTTTTCTCTTGTACGGTAAAAGGTAATTTTGGTTCCTTGTTCCAGTAAATTTTTGTCGTTCAACCTAGAAGCCAGTACTTCAGAAGCTTTTTTCGATAAATTGAGATCCCTGGTGAGATCATTTAATTCATTTTGATTGAAGCGTTGAGGAACTGATGACGTCCCCTCATAGTCACTGTTAGTTTCATTAGCATCAGAACTTTTATTAGCATCAGAAGAGCGATCAGAGGGAAAATATTCGTCATCAGAGATATGTGGTAGCTGATGAAATGTTGGAATCGGTATTTCATCTGAGTGCGGGATAGGGCGTATTGCCGAGTCTAAATTGGGATAAGTCCACTTACTGCGGTTATTTCGATTGATTCCATTAGTATTTACTAAACAGTAAAAAATCATTGAAGTATTTTTTTGGTTCTCTCCAAACCATTGGTACGCCGAATTTTAGACATTTTCTTTTCCCGGTAGTCCACTGCCGTAACTGCTCTGTACAAGTTTTACATACGAGATGCGGGGCCCACGTTTTGTCCTGATCACCAAGCTTAACTCCAAAGTATCCAAGATACGCTCGCTTTACAAAGTCAGTAATAGTTTATCTGTTTTGTTGAAACATGTATTCTCCGCATATATAGCAAAACACATCAGGTTGATTTACACAACTTCTTCTTGAACTGGAACCTGAACTCATTTTAATTCTGTTCAATAACACAAAAACACTCTTTTCTTAACATAAAATAACACGTCGAATTCGATCTACTCTCATTAGTAAGAACGCACAAACTGACGAGACTTACCCGAGTTAGGTGATTAAAAGGGTCAGTTCAGGTACCTGATAGGCAATGGTTCCACTATTTATAGATTTACCTGGAATTTACTCAATTACAGACTGACAATAAAACCATTGTATCTACATTAATGAATATATAATAATTTTAGAACTCTCATAAATGAATATACTGAATAAAAACCACATTGGTAGATAAGTTGATGTATCTAAAAAAGTAGAGCTGATAGAGAAAAACGGATTGCCTGTATAGATTTAGCGTCCCAAATATAGTTAAAATCAGCTCTAAAATCCCAGGCACCAAAACAAAAATATTTTTTTGTTGCCCTGTGTAATCTAACTGAGTCGGGGACTTACTGAAAACGATAGAATGGCACTTAGTCGCATTTCGCTCCATACCATTGTTCTTGCACCAAGATACCAGCTGATTCCAATCTGTCCGAAGTTTGTAACAATCATCAAATACAGACACCTTAATATACAACTTTAAATCATCGGCAAAAATGAGGACCTCACTATGTGCAAAACGATGAGTCAAGTCATTAATAAATAAGTTAAACAGCAGAGGACCCAAGTGCGATCCCTGAGGAACTCCAGAGGAGACATGTATACTATCTGATAAGTAGTTATTAAAGCGGACAGTCTGTGAACGTCCAGTCAAATAGCAGGCAGTTAGTAAATTTGTTGAAACAATCCGTACATTTGCACTGAAAATCGACTTGGCAACACTGCATTCATTGTTAACAATCTGGGTAGTCATTGTGAAATAACATTATTTTTATATTATTCATCACTTAATATCAATATAAATAAAGGAAAACGTATAGATGAGATATAGTATTATCCGAACGACTTAAACATGTCAAGTGTTGTATTGTGCGCGGTTTTAGCTTTAGCAGCAATAGTTTACTATTTTTATAGCAAATTGGTTAAGAAACTCGGTTATTTTAAAGAACAAGGTATTCCACAACTCGAAACTGAGTTTTTCTATGGTAATGCCAGAGAAATAATTCAGAAAAAAATATATCAGGGACCGTTTTATAAAGATGTTTACAATAAATTTAAGAAAATGGGGTTTAAGCACGGCGGTAAGTTTTTTTTTTAATCTTTGTAATATTGCACATATCACATCAGGGGCGGATCTACTTAAGGGCTTTTTGTGCTGCAGCCCAGGGCCCCGTGGATACAAAGGGCCCCCAGCCCCCCATTGAAAATAATAGACGATCGATATTGTGAAGTAAAAAAATAATATTTAAAACTAAAAAGAATTCAATCATAAGGTTGGCAATCCTGAGATTGATCAACCCGTATGCGCGTCTATCGAACGGAACGGGGACTTCCCGGCACTTGTTTTCGGTCGGTATATTTTCTCGCGTGTGCGACTATTAGGCAAGGCGCAAATTGAGACGCGTATAGAGCGTGTGAGGTGACATAACACGAGCGCCATGACGCGTACGTGCCATTCGCGTAGCGTGGTGATCCGCAAATTGAGACGCAGTTTTTATTAGTACTCGCAGTTCGAACGCATCAGATAATGTCTGATTCGCGATCAAAACAATTGTTATTATGAAACTTAAGTTCCGAATCAGATTCAAATGAAGCTGAAGAGGAAATTTTGTTTTATTACTTAATGAACAAGAAATTTAAATCACCTAATAAGTATATTCTGTCAGAGAGAAAAAAGAGTGGTCAATTTAAAATAACAACTAAAATGAGTGATGATGATTTTACCAATTACTTTCGTATGAATCGAAATCAGTTTTCCCAAGTACATGAGATGATTCGACAAGACATTGAGGAAAATGGATGCCCAAAAGCCGATCTCAACTGAGGAAAAACTTGCAGTCTTCTTAAGGTAAGTAGTAAACATCGATATTGTTTTTTACTAGGTATTTAGGGATTTATGAAATATTTATTATTTATTAATTTTACTTTATTCACATTAACTAATACTATATTAATAACAACATTATTAATACTATACTAATACAAAAACTAAACTAATACAATAATATTGGGGTCATTGTGCCTCAAATCGGTTTACATAGTCTGCCAAACCGGAAATGCCAGGTTGATTCGTGAAACCTTGTAGGTTTCCTTGCTGTTCAGAATGGTGAAACGGTGTCTGAGAATCTGTTCAAGTTTGCGGAGATGGATAAGGAGAAGCTGGGTAAGAATTGGGCGAAGAAGAAATTGTCGAAAGCGGTCGGCTTGGGATGTTCATGATTTCTTCTTCAGCTTGTGATACAGCCTGGAAAAGTTGACGTTTGACTTTATGTTGGTAATTGGGGGGCATTTTTTTTGTTGACTGGTATATAGCAATGAAAAAATTATAAAGGAGGTCATCTCTGAGGCTGTCCTTTGATTCCAATAGTTGTCTCTCTTCTGCCCGTTGTTTTGCCCTCTCCTCTCGCTGTTCGAGAGATCGCTTGAATAAACTTTGTATGTCTTGTTTCCTCTTTTGAGACCCTTTGCTGTGCGGCACTGTATATTCCGCTCTCCTACTGGAATTGTCGGTGTTGTCTTTGTCAACAACAGTCGCAATGTCAGCAACTTCGGATAGGTCACGCCTCTCACTTTGACGTGAACTCTCCCCTTCTATTTCCTGGATGTCCAAATCTTCATCGCTTACTGGTGTTGCAGCTAGAAGTTGTGAATCGTCATCGCTATCATTTGCGTTTCCTCCACGCAGTCCAGTTGACATAAAGAGTTCAAGAAACGACATCTGCTTCTGAAATCTCCACGGCTTGATGTTCTCAGAAGCAGCTCCACTTTTTATACATCTCACCTGTCGCTGTCGTGCATCTCGATAGTTACCTCTTAATTTAAGCCATAGAGTTTTTGCCTCGTCCCCTGAAAAAATTTTAACAATATAATAATTGATGTTAGTTACAATTTCGTTTTGTTTCAGGTATTTGGCTTCTGGAGATAGCTACAAAAGTATCGCTTATAACTACCTGTGGGGAGATCGCACAGTGTCCAATATTGTACAAGAGGTAGCCGTCGCTATATGGAATCGTATGCAACCAATATATTTACCCGAACCCACAACACAAACGTGGCAATCCATAGCTTTGTGGTTTGAGCAAAGATGGCAATTCACTCACTGTATTGGTGCAATCGACGGCAAACATGTTGTTATTAAAAAACCTGGCAAAAGCGGATCGTCATATTTCAACTATAAACATACATTTTCCATAGTTTTTGATGGCAACATTGACGCGGATAAATTTACCACCATTGATATTGGTGCTATGGGGAGATTCAGCGATGGAAACGTATTTGCTGGAAGTGGCTTGGGCAAGAAAATGATGAAACACACTTTACAACTTCCTACACCTAAACAAATACCTACGGTTGCTGAATCGCTGCCGTACGTTTTTGTGGGGGATGAGGCTTTTCCTTAGTCAGAAAACCTAATGAGGCCATATCCAAGGAGATACGTAACTGGAAATTATGAACACCAAGTTTTCAATGCTAGGCTTTCTTGAGCACAACTTCACGGTTCCGTGTGTTTAGAAAACCATTTGAAAATAAAGTGGATACTGTGAGGGATATTGTGAAATCCGCTTGTGTTTTGCACAACTATTTACTACGCTCAGTTGTGGTAGCAGAAGATGTAAATAATACTGAACAGTTGCCACGAACTCAGCTACTGCATGTACAGGGAAGTAGAGTGAGGACTTCATCAGCTGCTTTCAGAGTAAGGGAAAAATTCACTACCTATTTTAACAATTGGGGAGCAGTTCCATGGCAACATCAGTCCGTTATGCTTGGAAAATATTGACAATACAGAACTCTTCATTTGTACATATTTTTAGGTTTATGTAATTTGTAGAAAGTGATTTGCAATAAACATATCATATCAAGATATTATGTATTTAAATAAAAACAAAATAAATATTTAAAATATAATGTGTAAACTTACCATCTTTCAAATTTAAATCATTGGCATTGTCATTCCAAATCCGGTTCTTCAGTTTTGTTTTCATGTAGTTGGCATTTTTGGTATCATAAAGCTCTTTATGTGCCCCAACCGCTTCTAGTAATTTCTCGTTTGCCATTTCTCCAACAAACACCGCACGCGTGGCACGAGAAACTGTGCCTCGACCACTGTGTCGCGCGAGCAAGGGCAGACGCAAATCGCGCCACCTAGTGTCATGTCATCAACTTGCGCTGTCTCATTGAATCCTATAGGTTACAAAAACACGCGCTGTGCTGTGTCAAGTCACACGCGCTATATGCGTCTCAATTTGCGCCTTGCCTTACTAGACAAGGCGAAATCGGCGCCATCGTTGGCAAAAATTTTCTAATTGAATTTTTTTTTCATAACCTTCTCCAGGAGATGCCCCTCAAAGAGGATCAACATGTTGCCGGGCGGTAACCTGGTCCGAATTTGTTTAAACAAATTTTTTTTAAACAAAGTCCAAAAATTGAAATTTTCGCCCCGGAACAAGTTTTTTTTAGGTAAATTGGACCATTTTGAACAAAAAATGTCTCTTGTGAATTTTCTCTAAAATGCGCCGTTTTCGAGATATCGGCGATTTTAGGTGCGAGAAAACGCGAAAATGGCCACTTTCACCTCCCAATATCGGGGTCAAAAATTAAAATTTTCAATGTTGCCAAGTGTCCAAATTAAAGTTTGAGATCTCCTCTACAAATTACCGTAGGAAATATTGCAATATCTTCATTTTTAAATATTGTTTTTTTAACAGTTAACAAATTGCGTTCGAGCGCCCGCGGCTGCATCGAAACTGTATACATAGATATATACGCAACGCCCGTACGTAGGCGCACGGAACTGTATACGCACTGCGATGCTCTATAAAGCTTTGTTTCTTGATTTCTTATTAAAATTAATATATTTGAAAAGTATGTAAAAAATATTTATTTATTAAAGAGTAATTGTTATATCAAATTTAATTATTATAACAAATGAATATAAATAAAAATTCAATATTCGATTAGGATGGTAGAAGAATTATTAAAACAATTTTATGAAATATAACTTATATATATTTAATAGAATTTTCGCAAATATTTAAATTACACCCACACATGAGTATACAACTTACGTTGTTGCTTTTGCAATTACATGCATTAGTTTTACAATTTTTTGTACATTTACATTGCCTAATTAACGAATCTGGTATCAAATTTTTTAACATGAATTTGGGTAACAATTCACCTGTTTCTATAGTGTAACCAAATTCTGTTGCATCTAAATGTCGATACCGAGAATACAATGACATTTTCCATATGTACGTTTGTAGTGAAGCTCGTGAAATGTGCAATTTTAAAGCATCGGATGTACATGGAATTTTTCCAAAATTAATACCCATCCCACAAGAACGTTCTAAAATTATTTGTCTAGCATTATCTGCTGTTTTCTCCAGCTTTATTCAAAATTTTCAAATACAATTTTTCTAATGCATTGAATTCCATGGCATTTAATTGTAAGCCAGTACCAAGTGGGGTTAATGCATTTTGAGTATCTAAATCAAAGACTAAATCTAAAGCTTTATTTTTAGTACCTACTTTACTAGTAGTATCACAGCCTGTAAACGCATGTAAAGCAGGCAAAACTTGACAAACTTGACTAGTTTAATATTCAGCAGCTACATTACAAGACAATAATCTTGGCTTCTGACCAACTACTTTAAAATACAATCCTGTACAACCAATTAATTTGAAAAAGCTCCAATAATGAATTGCTAATATAAAAACGTCGGTATCAACGGAATGAATTATTATTTCAGAATTATAAGGTAAACATATATCGAGCATGACAAAATATCCTTGTATCAGCCTCTAAGTGATTGTTTTCTAACTCAATAATTTCATGTATATTATTTCCCTGTATACAATAGCACTTTTCAATGTTATAGAATCCACCTGATATTATTAATTGTTGAGTGTGACTTAATGCAACGTAATTTACAGCATTATTAGATAAATATTGAACCAATTGAAACTTATTATTTGTATTCATCATTAAAGTTTTAATATTTTTTGGAATTTTTGTATCACAGTTTTGAATAAATATATATTCGCGCCTACGTACGGGCGTTGCGTATATATCTATGTATACAGTTTCGATGCGGCCGAGGGCGCTCGAACGCAATTTGTTAACTGTTAAAAAACAATGTTTAAAAATAAAGATATTGCAATATTTCCTACGGTAATTTGTAGAAGAGATCTCAAACTTTAATTTGAAACACTTGGCAACATTGAAAATTTTAATTTTTGACCCCAATATTGGGAGGTGAAAGTGGCCATTTTCGCGTTTTCTCGCACCTAAAATCACCGATATCTCGAAAACGGCGCATTTTAGAGAAAATTCACAAGAGACATTTTTTGTTCAAAATGGTTGTTCCGGGGCGAAAATTTCAATTTTTGGACTTTGTTTAAAAAAAATTTGTTTAAACAAATTCGGACCAGGTTACCGCCCGGCAACATGTTGATCCTCTTTCAGGGGCATCTCCTGGAGAAGGTTATGAAAAAAAATTCAATTAGAAAATTTTTTCCAACGATGGCGCCGATTTCGCCTTGTCTATACGGGGGACTTTCCACCGCTTATCGCCCGACGCAATTTTGCTTTTTTTTCCGCACTTCTGTTCGCGTCGTCATAGTGACAAACTGACTGTGTTATTGTTAGAGCTGTGTTTAGTGAGTGTTTTGTTTCCTAATAAGTGATAACTTAAAAGTTATAAAGACCGGACCTTTCTCTAATTTTACTTATAATTGAAAGTAATCACCATAAGAAAAGATTTCCTGCTTTTAGTAGGTAAGAATATTTTTTTTGTTTTTATATTAGTTTTCAATACTAAATGAACTCTTTAATCGTTTTTTAATGATAATTTGTGAGTTGCTGCACTCATTACAAAGTATTGAGATGTGACGAGAGGGACAATATTACATCGAAATAATTCTCGCTCTGTTTATTTTCAGAAAACTATCAAAATCTTATTTTACAATATGTCTGCTAGCAAATATAAAAGTGGAGCTGAAAAACGAAAATTACAGTTAAATCGAGAAAAAGAAAGAAATAAATGTGCAAAAATTGAAACTTTTTAAATTAGAACATAAAAACGAGAATCAAATACCTACAAATTCATTAACAACCGAAAAGGAAGGGATCTTATCCAAAGAGAATTTAACCTCTTGCAGTGAAATTTTTATGCTAATTTATGAAAAGAAACTTGTTGATGTTTTCCCAAATTGCTATACCATCTTAAAGATTTTTTTAACGTTGCCAATCACTAGCTGTGAAGCAGAGCGCTCTTTCTCCAGGATGTCTTATATAGAAAACAAATATAGGACAACAATGTCGAACTATCGACTAAATCATTTATCAGTTCTTTCCATAAATTGTGATTTAACAAAGGACTTACAACGTCATGAGCAAATAAAGGAATTTGCAGCACAAAAATGCAGAAAGGTTGCTTTATAAATTATATAACATAACTACACATAACCTCTCAATTTATTTTCTAATAATGTCGTCCAGTTGCTATTTGTATACACAAACACTAAATAAAGTATTTTATTGTCCTATTTTTTCCTATACCGTATACCTACATCACTATAGAAAACAGTTTTCTGATAAAATGGCAATTAGTTGAGTAATTAGGTAGGCCCCTAAGTAACATTAGCCCAGGGCCCCACAAATTCACGATCCGCCCCTGTATCACATCTTCTCGCTCAAAAAACCGACAAAAGTGAAAACTTTTTAGCTAAAGTAAATCCCAAGATATAAGTTCCTGATTTTTTTCTTTTTCAATGGGGCAATAAACGACCCTATTAAGGTTTGGTGCATAGTTGCCAGGTATTACGATAAACGTATTTTTATTTTACCTGCTTTGTATACCGCCCTCACTTGCACCTGCAATCATATTGGATCTATTTTTACCTATATATTTACTACTTGGCAACCCAGTTTGGAGCCCTTTAAGAATTTGATAATATAGGCCTAATGACAAAAGGTTTCTCTTAAGATTCGAAAGATACTTTTTATTATTTTTATTTTTAGTTTTACTTACTACTTACAACGTAACCGTTCTATTTTAATTATGTGGCGCTAAACAAATAGTGAAAAATGTTTACGACAGTTTGGTAAAAAGACATTTGAATAAACAAAGTGTTTTGCAAGAAACCAGTGAACTAACAAAAACCCCAATTTCTACAATTAAGGGTAATGTAGGAAAACCATCACTTAGGAACAGGAAAAAACGGAAAGATTTTCAAATGCATCATGTAGACCATTGTGAAAAAGACGTCATCAGGAGAAAAATAGATTCTATGTATGAAGAGCCGACACTAGACAAAATAAAATTAAGACGGGTGCAGGACAGGACCAATATACATTAAGGCTGATCGACCCTTCACAGAATTCCCTTAAGAATGGAATTCTTATTCCGAAAAATCAACAAAAGGCAAGTAGTGACGGAGTCACAAAGATTACAAATCTTGCGACAGACTTATTTACAAGAAATTGACCAATAATTTACCTTGACGAAACATGGTTCGATACCCATAACACTGTGCAAAAAGGGCGAGTTCACAGCAGTACAAAAGGTCAGACTAACGCACCTTCAAATAAAGGTAAACGAATAACCATTTTGCATGCTGGATCTGAAAAGGGCTGGGTTTTAAATTATCTACTATTGTCTGCAAAAAACATAAAAGATTTTAGTTTGGGCTGTCACGAAGACACGACCGCAGAACTTTTTGAAAATTGGTTTCAAAATTCCTTTTTGCCAAATGTTCCCGAACAGAGTGTTATAGTTATAAACAATGCAAGTTACCATACTCGCCTACTAAATAAGGTTCCTAATGCAGCTAACACTAAATCGGAAATACAGAAATATATACATATATATATATATATATATATATATATATATATATTATATATATATATATATATATATATATATATATATATATATATATCAATCGGTTTTATAACGTCTTCCGTCTTCCGATGCCTAATTTCCACTCCTCCCGGTTTCTCCATCCCTCCTCCTCCAGATCTCTCTCTAGTACTTCCTTGTTGATTCCTGTTCTCCAGCTTTGGCGTGGTCTTCCTCGCTTTCTTTTTCCGTGAGGGTTCCAATTTAAAATCTTTTTAGGTAGGCGATCTTGTGACATTCTCTGTACATGTCCGTACCATACCAACTGTTGGGTTCTGATTTCGTCCACTATATCGTGCTTTATTTCTCTTTTCTGGATTTTCTGGCTGCTCGTCTCCAGAAATCCATTTCTGTAGCTTTTAGTATTTTTTCTGTTCTTTCCTTCAATGGCCACACCTGGGAGCTGTAAGTTATTATACTTTTCACTATTGAGTTGTAAATTCTCTTCTTATTTTCAATGGTTATGTTTTTGTCCCATAGTATACTATTAAGCATTGCAATCGCTTTTCTTCCTTGGATATTCCTCTCGAATATTGCTTCTTTCAGTGTTCCGTCCCTAGATATTCTCGTTCCCAAATACTTATAACTGGCACAGTGTTTGATGGTGTGTCCTGTGGCCAGTTTCAAGTTCTGCTGTTGTCCTCCGACGCACATGTACTCGGTCTTTTTTAATATTCACTTCTAGGGCCCATTTTTCATATTCCTCCATAAGTTTTCGTGTCATGTATTCCATATAATCGATATTCTGAGCGACTATTACCTGGTCGTCTGTGAATGACAGCGTGTACAATGTAGTATCGTCATCCAGTGGTAATCCCATACAGCTGCATTTCCTTTTCCAGTTCTTCAGTGCACTCGCCAAATAGATTTTAAATAGCGTTGGGGATATACAGCAGCCCTGTTTGAGACCCTTTGTGACCTGGAACCCTGTTGTTATACCATATTTGGTTTTCACACTACTTCTTGCGTCTTGGTATAAGAATTTTACGGCTTTAATTATTTCGGTGCTTACATTACTCTGTTGTAGTGTTTCCCACAATCTCATTAGGGGCACGCTGTCGTAGGCCTTTTTTAAATCAACAAACAAGACATGGACTTCCTGATCAAATGCGGTTTTCTTTTCTAGGATTTGTGTCAGTGAGAAGAGATGATCTATTGTGGATCTTCTTGCTCTAAAGCCTGCCTGTTCTTCAGCTTCTACGTCCGCGTATTCCGTTTCTATTCTATTTTTAAGTATTTTTCCGTATATTCTGCTAATAGATCCTGTAACCGTTATTCCCCTATAGTTATCGCAATTATTTTTGTCTCCTTTCTTATGAATTGTTGATATGTATGATATTTTCCATTCCTCAAGTACTTCTGATGTGTTAATGCATCTTTGGAATAAGTTCATCAAAGCGCTAAATAGCTTTTCAGTTTCGTATTTTATTATCTCTCCTGGGATGTTTCCTGGTCCTGGAGCTCTACCATGTTTTAGCGTTTTACATACTTGTTTAACTTCTGATGTTGTTATCCTTATTGGGGATCCTCGTATAACTATATTTGGGTTTCCATGTTGGGTACTTTTCAACTCTGGTCTATCTTCTGTTAGCCTATTTGTAAAATATTGGTTCCATTTTTCTGGTGTTATTGGTGAGAAGATTTCTCTTTTCCGTTCTGTTCTCATATTTTTAAGAAGTCTCCAGCTTTCTGTGCTTTTTCTTCCTTCTATGTAAGTGTTGAGTCTTGAGCATGTCTTTTCCCATTGGTTGTTCTTTTTGTCACTAATCATTTTGCGTACTCTAGCTTGGGATTATTTGTATTTTACTTTGTCGTTTGTGCTCTTTGAACTTAAGTATTTGTGATAGCTTTTCCGTTTTTTTTTCAATTTCGTATTTAATTTCTTCATCCCACCAATATGGTTTTTGCTGTTTTTTCCCTTTTCTCTTGGTACCCTAATGCTTCCAGTACGGTTGTGTGTAGGCATTCCTTTATATACTTATATTCTTCTTCTATATTAACAAATCCCGTCCGTTGTATTTTTTGGTCCAGTCTACTCTTGTATAGATTTCTGATACTTTCATTTTGTAAGCTGTCTGTATTATATCTTATTGTTGTTTCACTTGTTGTGTGCTGTGTACTTGTATCTTCCAGTTTGCTTTCCCGTGTTGTTCCTGAGGTTATCTTTCCTTTCACAAGGTAGTAGTCGCTGCCACATGAAGCCCCTCTTTGGACTCTTACATCTAGGAAGTTTAATCTAGATCTCTGTCGTATTATCATATAGTCGATAACACTTTTTAAATCTCTTGTTGTTTGTCTCCACTTATATTTATGAATATCCCTATGCTGGTAGTGTCCGTTTAATATTGTAAGGTTGTTTTGTTCACATATCTCTATAATTCTTCTTCCGTTGTCGTTAGTAACTTCTTCGCCATATTTTCCTACCACTTTATCGTGTTCTTTCCTTCCTATTCTTCCATTTAGATCACCCAAAAGTAATATCTCGCTTGATGTTCCAATTTTGCGTATTTCCTCATTTAGTTGTTCAAAAAATGAATCCTTATTATTAGCCAGATCGTCGTCGTTGACAGCGTATATCCCCAGTAAGGTTGTGTTATTACCTAGTATTTTGAGATTTATCTTTATGATTCTTTCACTAATCGGTTCCCAGGTGGTTATGAATTTCCTCAGTTTTCTGTACCACATATCGTTGTCCTTCTTTTTTGCTGTTTTCGTCTTCGTATATCCGTTCAATTTCGAGGCTTTGGATTAGGTTTTTTTAGCAGAGGCTTTTTTTACATAGGGTAGGGAGCTGGCCTACCTCTACAACCCTCCTCCTTTGTCCAGGCTTGGGACCGGCAGTGACAACTGTAAGCTACTCAATCCACCTACAGCCGCCCCAGGCGGAGTTAAATACAGAAATATATGTTAGAAAATGACATTTATGTTGACTTTTGTTATAAAAAAGTGATCTTTTGGAAGTTTTGAAAGACTATAAATTGAAAAAGAAATATGTTTGTGATAGTATGACTGAGCAAATGGGACACACTATTTTGCGGCTTCCTCCGTATTATTGTGTGTTTAATCCAACTGAACATATTTGGCATCAAGTTAAATCAAAAATAAGGGGACAGAATGTTTCTCCTACTTTAAGCGTGTCAGTGGTTGAATTAGTAAAAAGTTATAAATGATATACCTTGTGAAAGCTGGAAGAATTCCGTACAGCACGTTGTTAAAGTTGAAGATTCATATATTTATGTAAATAATATAAAACCACTGATAATTACCTCAGCTGATGACAGTGATAGTGAAACCGAATTAGGTTTAAGTTAAAATATATTTTTTATTTATACAATATGTTCCCTCTTGTAAACCCCATTCATGCAAACTGTATATTCGTACTTCTTATCCATTTGTTTTTACATGCATCTATAAATAAACATCGCCAAAAACACTTATAATTTTGTTTATTTGCATTAATGGAATGGAATGGAAATTCTTAAGTCCATCTCTACAACCTATCATAAACAAAAGGTCAGAATTTTTCTATTTCCCCCTTAAAACAGCAAAAATCAGGATCGTATATTTTGGGACAGGCTGTACATCAAGTACTGTAATATATATATATATATATATATATATATATATATATATATATATATATATATATATATACTATACATTATATATATATATATATATATATATATATATATATATATATATATATATATATATATATATGTATATATATATATATATATATATATATATATATATATATATATATATATATATACATTATATATATATATATATATATATATATATATATATATATATATATATATATATATATATATAAATTTTTAATAAGATATCACTGTTATTTATATTATCAATAACACAGCCCCATAAAAAAAATGAAAGTTCATTACCACAAATCAAAATACATGCATCTAGTGTATTTTTCTACGCTGAATTCGAATCCATAGTAAAAAAAAGATTTATATCATTTTTTTTTTTGGCCAAAAACATCTCTTGAAATGGGCTAAAACTATGACTCTTAATGAAGTGTGAAAAATGGTGGATATTTTATAGTCTAGAAAAGGGAATATGCATTCAATGACCGCAAGCTATTTCTTTTAATTAAACCAAAATCCAACCTTATAGGGCGTGGAAAATACCTCTGAAACTCAAATAACCCACGTGAGTTTAAATAACATGTACAAAGGAAAGGACAAATTCGTGTAAGTTTTAGGACAAAATTTCTGAATCTGAGACTCACCCCTATCGGATATAAAAAACACCTCCAACTTCTGAGGTATCTCATAAATTTCAGTAACGACGAAATATGTTCAGGCTTCTGTAGTTTTAGACAGGGTGAACAAATAAGGAGTAAAGATACTTAAATTACCGATACACGACTATAAACTACCCTTAGAGAGAAAGGATCAAGTACTTTCATTTTATTGTGCTACATATTCAAGACAACTAGATAATCTTCTTAATAAGGTAGAAAATCATCCCTAGGAGGGCGGGGAGAGGGAACTACTCTTTAGCATTGATGGATCTTAGAAGTTCTAGCATCTGAGAAACAAAAATACAGGCTTTCGTAATCTCAGGCAGGATGGACAAATACAGCCTGTATTTTTTTCCTCAGATGCTAGAACTTCTAAGATTCATCAATCTCAGGGGGTAGTTTCCCCCTTCTAAGAATGATTTTCGACCTTATTATGAAGATGACCTAGTTGTCTTGAATGTGTGGCACATTGAGATAAAAGTACTTGATCCTTTCCGGATTTCAATAACATCCATGAGCATCATTAGAGCGTAGGGGTAGTTTCTACCACACTCTACCATAAAGGCAGTTTATAGTCGTGTATGGGTGTTTCAAGTGAATCTACTCCATATTTGTTCACTCTGCTTAAAACTACAAAAGCTTGAACGTTTTTCGTTGTTATTAAAACTTATGAGATACCTTCGTAGGTGGGGGTAGTTTTTACATCCTATAGAGGTGAGTCTCAACCCTTTAGGAGTAATGTATGATTGCCACAAAAGATTTAGATATTTTGTCCTAAGAGCTAAGAGCTACAAGAATTTGCCCTTTGTACATGTTATTTAAACTTACCTGAGTTATTTGAGTTTTAGAGGTAATTTTCACCCCCTATAAGGGTGGACTTTTTTTAATTAGTAGAAATAGCTTGCTGTAGTTTGAATGCATATTTTCTTCTATATATTATAAAATATCTACCATTTTTCACACTTCATTAAGAGTCATTACATTATTACTATAGTTTTACCCCATTTCAAGGGACGTTTTTGGCAAAAAAGAAATTGACACGATAAATCTTTTTTTATCTACGGATTTTAATTCAGCGTTGAAAAATACACTAGATCCATGTATTTTGGTACATGGTAATGACTTTTAATTTTATTTTTGGGGCTGTGTAATTAATAAGGACATATTTTTAAATCCCTTTATAGGTATTTACGTCATCGCTAATCCTATATGGGTACCCGTAGAACCACAGTTGATTAAAACAATTCTTGTTAAAGATTTTTCTTATTTTGCTGCTCATCTTCCACCTCGTCCGTTATTCTCACTATTCTTTAGGAATCTTTTCTTTCAGCAGGGAGATGAATGGAAGAATATGAGGAAAAAACTGACACCAACATTTACAACGGTAAGAAAAAGTAAAAATATTTCTTTCTACATTTTTCATAACACCCTGTATAGACATGATTGTATATATATATATATATATATAATATATATATATATATATATATATATATATATATATATATATAGTTTATCTGGCAGCGCGACGAGCGGTACTGTGCAGCAAACGTTGTCTTAATTATCGGAAATTTTGAGGGATAAACTTCACAACAATTCTGAGGTTTCGCGAAGTGATAGGTATAGTTTTCGTACACATGATCAGTGAACAATATAAGTTGTAAATTAGTAGTGTGAACGGAAAACGCGAAACGTGTATGATGCATACAGTGGGATTATAAACAAATACTTTTCAGTTTTATTTATTGTGCTGCCTACAACGAGGAAATACAAAAAAAATAAAGGAATTGTATAGTGTATATATATATATATATATATATATATATATATATATATATATATATATATATATATATATATATATAAATATAAAGACATATATATAGATATATATATATATATATATATATATATATATATATATATATATATATATATATATATATATATATATATATAAAGACAGGAGTAGTCGTGACTGACTAGTTAAGAAAAATATATTCTCAATTTAGTGGGGCTGCAGTCTATATTTAAATATTTATGGCCTTGGGTAGTGAAACAATCTTTTTTGTTAGTCGAGCTTTCGAAATTATATTTATTTCTTCTTCAGGACATCTGGAAAGACAAAATTTTCGTTTTTTCGTTATATTGTTAAGTGAAAAATTGCTTTTTAAGTACATTCATATGGTTGAAAAGAACAAAAAAGAAAGATGGCATGAGAAAAAAGAAAAATGACTGACTTACCAAAGTGGTTTTTCTATAACAAAACAAGCAGTCATTTGCTCAGAGGGACATTCCCCAATATACTATTGTTAACTACATAACACTATGATTAAACAGAAAAATATAAAACGGCCAAAATGGCTGGCCTTGGTACTCTCTGCTAATCCCGTAAACCAGTAAATTAACAAAAAATTATCAATTTTTAGCGGTAAAGGTGGAGTGTGATAGACCGATATAACTTTTATGTAGTAGAGAAAGAACGAAGGTATTGATTCGTTTCGATCTGAGCTTTTAGTTTAAAACTTATTTACATGGCAAATAGTGTAATGAATAAAGATAGAAATAGTCGTTGAGTGTGTAGATTTTTTATTTTAATGGCGCATGTGTCAGCCTGCATACGGGGGATAACAGAAACAAACAATGCATTACAGTTTTCGGAAAATAAAAATATATGTAAATAGACAAAAAAGTGTGGCCGATATAATATATGTTTTTTTAAGTGGAACATCATATTTTCTAATTTATTTTCAAATTTTGCGTAAAATTTTATAACTTTTTTATAAAAAATGTTATATACCTAAAGCTAGTCGTTTTTCTAATATTTCATTTTTTTTTTTTTTAAAAATACCAGTTTTTAGTTTTCTAAAAAATTGGTAACGAGCTTTCTGTAGAGATAAAAAAAAGATATATGTAAAGAAATTTGAGTTAGATGCTACACGGTGTTGAAAATAAATTTATGCATTTCGACTATTCTAAATTGAAAAATCTCAAATTTTTTAAACGGTACACCCTGTATATTATTATTTTTTCTGATAGATTTTACAAAACCCTCCAACTTTTATGAAGTATGTCATATACTTATTTCTAATAGTTTTCGATTTATTTTGAATTTTTCAATTTTTACCCTTGTTTTTAATACACTTACGCTTATATATATTATATATATACATATATATATATATATATATATATATATATATATATATATATATATATATATATATATATATATGTATATATATATATATATATATATATATATATATATATATATATATATATATTCGATGTAGTTTCACTGTTTACTAACATTTCTCTAGACCTTATTATATCAATATTAAATGAACATTTCACATTAATAGAAGAAATATGTAATATTCCTAAAGAACAGTTTTCTACTAATCATTACTTTTTTATATGAAAATACATTTTTCTCCTTCAATAGTACATTCTACAGACAAAAAATTGGCGTCCCAATGGGAAGTGCTATTTCACCAATCCTGGCCGAAATTGTTATGAATAAACTTCTTTATTTTGTTATTTCAAGGGTTGAATTTGAATTTCCCCTTCTTTTTCAATATGTAGATGACTTGTTAGTCGCTTTACCGGCCGGAAGTGTACAGGACACTCTTAACATTTACAATTCTTTCAATCATAAATTAGTATTTACTGTTGAGGAGGAGACTGACGGTGCTGTTCCGTTTCTGGATACTAGGGTTGTACGCTCAGAAAATAATACAGTCAAACTGGACTGGTATAGGAAAAAATCAAGTTCTGATAGATATATCCCATTCCATTCTTATCACCCTATGAAACAGAAAACTGAACATCATCAGAGGACTAAAGAACAGAATAGATAAGATTTGCCACCCCTCATTTAAAGAAAAAAATGTAAAACTGTTAGAAAACATTTTGTTGGACAATTACTATCCTAAAGCTCTAATTAAAAAGAATTTTCAAAGACCCCCCCCCCCTTCAAATTAATCCAACTGTCACCACTAATGTCGATATTAAAGTAGGAAAGTTACAATACATTGAAGGCCTTTCCCCCAGTCCTTGTCTTCTCTTTTTAAAAATACCCAACACATTAAAATTGCTAATTACAACATAAAAAGAATGAATTGTTTTTATACCAATTTAAAAGATAAAACCGATACTTTACAAAGATCTAATATAATCTATGGCATTCCCTGTCAATGTGGTTTGGTCTACGTTGGACAAACTTCACAAAAGCTCTCTAAAAGATTAGCGCTACACAAAAGTGATAGTAAACACAAACCTAACGCAACTAGCTTGAGCTTACACGTAAATAATACAGATCACAGAGTACAATATAACAACAGCTTCATTCTGGATGTTTAGACTAATTATTTCAGAAGAAGTTTCTTGGAAATGTGTTACATAAAAACCTGTGAAAATAATCTCACTCACAAAAAAGACATAGAAGGATTGAGCTCCATGTATACTTATTTACTAGCACAAAACTATACCAAACCAATAAAAAAGAACGATCTTTACGAAAAAATTAGTTTCTAGTAAAGTCGACGTTTCTTTTTTTTCTCTTTCTGTCATTTTTGCTATTTATTATCAGTTACTCTTCTATGTCTTCTTGTTAAAATTAAATAATTAAAAAATTAAATATAATAAATAATGTCCAGTATTAATTTTCTCTTTCGAATTTTTAAATTAGTCTATGAATCTCTTGATTATAAAATTAAAGAATTAATATAATTGATAATAAATAACTCGTCGAAGTGTAACATTCATCAAATTTAAGTCCCCCCCTTTTTTATAAAATTAAAACTAAAAATAGATATCATTAATAATTAATAATTTATCTAAAATTAGCATCCACCTAAAAAATTTACCACATCCCTAACTTCAATGCTTTTTATGGTTTTTTGTCGACCTGATGACGACATAGACTACCAACAATATCCGGTTCGGACTTAAATATCACTAAACTCGACGTCAAAAATTTTAAAATGGAGTACCATTTCAACATCATGGTGTTTCTTGGAGTTATATTTCGGTCTTCAAAAAGTGTTTTTAACTAATGTTTATTGACAAAATTTTATTTTTAATATTTGTGTAACTCTCTAAATGTCTTTTAATCATGTTTGTGTAATGATTCATACTACCTGGCCAACAAAAATGCAAATTTCATTGTCTTCACCAGAGATGAACTAACTGCTGACATTTTTGTAAGTAATTTTCACATACAGTCGTACAATTCATTTAATCACATTTTAAAAAACGAACGTTTTGGTTTATTTTCTGTACCTGGTTTGCATTTTTAGAATCCAGAAGAAGCTACCATTAGGCAGCGAAAGCTCGATAATAAAAATAAAAAGCAGATACTAGAGCCTTTAGATCTTTGATTGCTCATCTCTTCTCCTTATAAGGGCGTTTCCCAGTAGTTAAACTTAGGATTGTTATATATATATATATATATATATATATATATATATATATATATATATATATATATATGTATGTATTGAATAAGGTTTATAATTTATATACATATTAATACATTTTTTATTTCTGTGCAGGAAAAATGAAGATGATGTTTAACATAATATTAGAAAAATCAAAGGGACTATCAAAATTAATGAACCAAGTGTCCAAAACAGGGGAAGCAATAGAAGTTAAAAAACTTGCAGCGAGATTTACAACGGACATCATAGGTAAATAAGTTGCGCTGATTAAATGCTATAATCAGGTCTACCAAATTCAGACACTGAAATATGTTGTTTTATTCTTTTCTTTTAGCGAGTTGCGGTTTTGGACTTGAGTGTAACTCTATAGAAGACGAAAATTCCGAGGTCTTTAGAAGAAATCAGAATCTGTTCAAAGCCGCAGATGCCAAAAACAAAAAATCAAACCACTTAAAAGATTTATTCTTTTTAATAATGAGACAAGATTTTAGACAAATTGCTGAATTAACCGAATTCGAAAATTTCTTTGGGTAAGATAATATTAAGTGACAAGACACATGTACTACATGAGGAAAAAATCCCGAGAAAAAACAATATTTTGCCAAAAATTGATTTTATTCTTCAATAGAGTTTCCTTCAAGAGCTATCGCTACACTTATTCCAGCGATTTTCCAACATTTGGATATCTTAAGCCTCAGCCTCTTTCCCTGGAGCAACCTTTTCGAGTTTGGAAAGAAGTAATAATCGCTGGGGGCCAGATCTGGTAAATACGGCGGATGAGGAAACAATTCCTAGCCAAATTGGTCTAATTTAAGCATCAATGCTGGTGCATTATCTTAGTGAAACAACATCTTTTTCACTAAATACAACCTTTTTTTCTTGATTTCCCCATTCAAACGGTCCAATAAATCAACGTAATAGTCTCTGGTGGTTGTTCGCACCTTCTCAAGATTAGTATTATTTCATATGCATGCTAAAAAACATTTGCCAAAACCTTTCCAGCTGATGTTTGTGTTTATGGACGCTTCGGACGGCTTTTACGTAGTTCTAGCCACTATGCGGACTGCCTGTTGGACTTAGGCGTGTAGTGGTGGATCCAAGTTTCATCCATTTTTACGAGTCGACGCAAAAAGTTCTTTGAATTACGCAAAAACAGTACCAAATAGCGTTCTGAATCTTCGACACATTGCTGTGTTTGATCAATCGTGAGAGCGCGCAGCACTCATCAGGCATACAGCTTTATACATGCAAATTTTTATGCAAAAGATGCCTCATGCGTTATGTTAATATCTACACAATTTCAGCTATCTCTGTCACTTTCACTTTGCGGTCATTCAAATCAATATGGTAGATTTTTCTTGTGTGACCCCCATTTGGACGTCCTAAACGTAATGCATCATCGGTGCTTGTACGAGCGCATTTAAGTTTGCTAAACCATCAATATATAGTTGCCTTCGACAGAGCAGATGTGCCATAACACTTCTCAAGCCTCTGTTGGGTTCTGGCTGTATTTTTTCCCATCAAAAAGTAATGTTTCATTAACACACGAAATTATTTTTGTTCTATCGTTGCGCACAAAGGAAAAGTAGCGTCACTCAAACTGCTTTAACTCGCAAGACAAAATGTCATGAATATGAATCTTCTAAGAGTTGACACTAGCTGAAAATTATATGTACTTTTTCATTTATGCTGCCATCTCTCGGATAGTCTGGGGACTTTCTACCCCTGTGTAAGTACAGTTTAAGTTAAGTAAATTATTTACTACGAGTATTGATAACTATTTAGCCTAGATCACTTTCTATTGTCAAAAACAAATGCGGTTGCTGTCAATAGTAATTTGACATTTAGTAAATAACACGCAGGTTAAAAAGTTTTTGGTCTAGCTACCTAAAACACACTTTTTTTGCAAAATTCGACTTTATTCATCAATATAGTCTCCTTCAAGAGCGATACAATCAATACAGCGCTTTTCTATCATTTCTATACATTTCTTGAAGGATTTGTCTTTGCCTTCAAAATAGGCCTCAGTATCAACGATAACTCCATTGAAGCCAAATCTCTTTTCCGCGAGCATTTTTTTGAGGTCTGCGAATAGATAATAGTCGCTGGGGGTCAAATCTGGAGAATACGGTGGATAAGGAAGCAATTCGAACATAAATTCATGCAATTTTGCCGTCGTAACCATAGTCTTGTAGCACGGTGCATTGTCTTGATAAAAGAGCACTTTGTTGTTCATTTGGTGGTGTTTATTTGCGATTTCTACCTTCAAACGCACCAATAACTATATAATATTCGCTATTGATGATTTTTCCCTTTTCAGCGTAGTCGATGAAAATTATTCCATACGCATCCCAAAATAAAGCGGCCAAAACCTTCCCAGCCGACTGTTGTGTCTTTGGTCGCTTCGGACGACTTTCACCGGCTACTGTCCACTCAGCTGAATGCTCATTTGATTCGGGTGTGTAGTGGTGGATCCACGTTTCATCGATTGTCACATATCGCATGAAAAAATCTTTTTATTGCGCCTAAAAAAACAAGGCTCAGAATCATCAACACGTTGTTGTTTTTGTTCCACTGTGAACAAACGCGGTACCCATTTTGAACAGAGCTTTCTCATGCCCAAATATTCAATAGGATGTCAGTTATCTCACGTACTTTCAGTTTACGGTCATCCAAAACAATTTTGTCGATTTTTTTGATATTTTCTGGTGTAACCACCTCATTTGGACGTTCAGAGCATTCAGCATCATTTGCATCTGTACGACTGCGTTTAAATTCAGAATTCCAGTAAATGATGAGTGATTTTCCAGGGGCAGAGTTCCCGTAACATTTATCAAGCCATTGCTTTGCTTGAACGGTATTTTTTCCCGTCAGAAAACAGTGTTTAATCGATTTTTTCCGTTATTTTGAAAATATCAGAAATAGTGTTACTTAAACCACTGTAACTTGTAAATTAATCGTCAAAATGTCATGACATTTTGAGACGTATCGTGTGAAGGTTGGTACTTCCTTAAAATCATATAGATTTTTTTGAAAAGGGCGACATCTATGTGTCAGACTAAAAATTTTGTACCTATGTGTTAGGTACACACAGATGTCCGAATTTAATTGTGTTATGCACTGTGAATTTTTGGCGAAGAAATGGCCGACAAAAATTATTAATTTATTAAACTCGAATATGGATCGGTGATAAAGTTCCTTTTGTTTTGAAGAGACTGTCCACTAGAGAAGTTTACGACGATATGCCTAATGTATTCAAGGAATAATGTTCCTTCTACGCTCCTATCAAGGATTAGATTGCTGATTTTAAGAGAAGAAAAATTAACATCAGTTATGAATACCGTACTGGAAGGCCCATTTCTGTTCCTGCCCGACAGAATGTTGACTCGGTAAATGAAATAATTTTGGAGAATCGAAGAGTTGAGCTGAAACGTAGAGTAGATACTCTGAACATCTCAAATGAATGTATTTTTTTCATTGTCCATTCAAATTTGAGGATGAGAAAATTATCAGCTGAATGGATCTCTAAATGTCAACGTCGATCAAAAACGACTGAGAGTCACAATATCCAAGTTGGTTTGTAGCCGTTTTTAAGAGAATTTATCTAACTTTTGGATTGAATGGTAACTAACACATGGGCTGAAAAGTCCCGGGCCTAACACATAGATGGCGCTAGTTTTATTGCAGTCACCTTTTTTTCAGTTAATACTAACCTTCAAAAGACAGCTGTTAAAATTTCATGATATCCTATTCATTAGTTTGTGAGTTATTGTGCTAAGAGTGACGCTACTTTTGTTATTTTCAAAACAATGGATCAAAAACAATTTCGTGTTTTAATTTTACACTGCTTCTTGATGGGAAAAAATACCGTTCAAGCGAAGCAATGGCTTGAAAAAGTGTTTATGGGGACTCCGCTCCATCAGAAACAACAATAAAACGTTGGTTTGCTGACTTCAAACGTGGTCGTAGAGACACTGATGATGCAGAACGCAGTGGACATCCAAATGAGGCGGTAACACCAGAAAACATCAAAAAGATCCATAAAATCGTTTTGAATGATCGAAAAGTGAAGTTGCGTGAGTTAGCTGACATCGTAAAGATATCAAAAGAACGTGTTGGCTTTATATTGCATGAGCATTTGACTATGAGAAAGCTCTGTTCAAAGTGGGTGCCGCGTTTGCTCACTGTTGATCAAAAACAAGAACGTGTTGATGATTCTGAGCAGTGTTTGGCCATGTTTAAACGTAACAAACCGGAATTTTTGCGTCGATATGTGACAATGGATGAAACATGGATCCATCACTTCACTCCGGAATCAAAACGATCGTCATCTGAGTGGACAGCAACTGGTGAACCTCGTCCAAAGCGCCCGAAAGCACAACAATCGGCTGGAAAGGTTATGGCCTCGGTATTTTGGGATGTGCGTGGTGTAATATTCATCGACTATTTTGAGAAAGGAAATACCATCAACAGTGAATATTATATAGCGTTATTGGAGCGTTTGAAGGCCGAAATTGCAAAGAAACGACCGCATATGGCAAAGAAAAAAATTTTGTTTCATCAAGACAACGCACCGTGTCACAAGTCAATCAAAACAATGGCAAAACTACATGAATTGAATTTCGAATTGCTCCCACAGCCACCGTATTCGCCAGATTTGGCTCCCAGCGACTACTGGCTGTTCGCAGACCTGAAAAAAATGCTCGCCGGTAAGAAATTTCGCACGAATGAAGAGGTTATCGCTGAAACTGAGGCCTATTTTGAGGCAAAAGATAAATCGTTCTACAAAAGTGGTATTGAAATGTTAGAGCGGCGCTGGAATGATTGCGTTGCTCTTGATGGAGATTACGTTGATGAATAAAAAGCTAATTTTGAACCAAAAAAACCGTGTTTTCTTTGTTAGGCCCGGGACTTTTCAGCCCATGTGTTATAGATGACACATGGGTCTCTTATTATAGTCGAGAGACAAAGGAATGAAGACCTGCTGGCTTATCTCGTTCTGAAAAGTTTCGCTTAAGGAAATCGCCAGGAAAGTTCTTGCTGCGTTTTTGGGGACAAAGATGAGATATTTCTTATAGATTACTTGGAACATGACAAAACAATGATTGGAGAATATTATTCTTCGTTATTAACTAAATTTCGTAAGAAAATTGGGGAAAAACGCGAAGAAAAAGTGTTTTTGCAAGGGTATGCGCTTGCGTACAATACACTGTTCGTTCAGGTTAGATTTGCAAAAAAAAAAAACGAATTAACACTGCACGAGCTTTGAATGGGGTAATTTTTTTTCGATAAGACAAGGTTGGAAATCTGTCCAGTCTCTTGTACTTGTCCTTACCGTACTCATTGAAGTTTCTGATAGATCATTGATTTGGTGGGAAAACGACATTCTGAATGACATACTCTGTCCGGGAAAATGTCGAAAGGAAAGGAGATTACGTTGACTACACAATTTTTGTTTTTGAAATTTGCTTGTTCTTTATATTCCCGACTACAAACTTATCAATACGCTCAGCATTGTTTTTGATATAACTCAAAATCATCAATCTCTTACAGCCAAGTTGTACGGGACACGATTGACTACAGGGAGAAAAATAAAATTGTAAAAAAGGACTTTATACATCTTATGATAGAACTTAAAAACAAGGGAACTGTAACCGAAGGAGCCCATGTGAATGAGGATGTTTTCCACAAAACAGCACATAAAGGTAAGAAAGGGCCCAACGTATTTTTATTTTAATTATGAGTACTATACATTTGCTAAAGGGAAATTCCTAAAGCTCTATGGGAGCGGTGCGTGCGGGGAATAACAATTCACATCGCTGAAAATCGTCCTTAGAGAGGGTCTACATATAAAAAAAATTCTTAAAGGAAACGTGAAAGAGGAATGGAGTGACCCGACATAACTACGTCGGGTTCCGCAACGTTACCTTTTTTAGAAACAATTGCCATCTGAGTTTTTGTAGCACCAAATTCTATTTTGTTACTGTCACCTTAAGATAGAACTTCTTCCAAGTCTTTGGGAAGTTAAACGGCTTTCTGCTGTCTGTGGATATTTACGTGAGTAGCCAATATTCGAGCGTTCAAAATGAATAAGGAAAAAAGCGTACTGTTATCTGTACAGCTGTAGATTAGATTTCTCGTCCTTTTGAGCAGATCGTTAATGTAAATGAAAAACAAAGTAGGACATAGTATGGAGTCTTGGAGCACACCGGCGTTGATAGTGAAGGTGTTAGGAAGAAATCCGTCGACTGCCACTCGTAAAGAATGCTCTCTGAGAAAACACATGAGTCATAAACAAAAACTTTTCAGACATACCATAAGTGCGTAGCTTAGTCAAAAATCCGTCATGCCAAACATAGTCAAATGCCTTAGATATATCAGCTGCTCGCTCGCTCTAGATTCTCCAAAAAATTTAGTTGCGTTGTTCCAAATATGTGTTATCTAGTCCCTACATCCACAATGTAGACTGCACTACTTTTAATATGCCTTCCATAGGTAATTTTGCTTCTTTCCAATCACGTGATTTGAAAATAATCCATTTATACAACTATTTTATTTATTTACGTGTGTTATTATTTACTCAAAATACCGCTGTTGATTTAACGCTCTACTATCATGTTTTCTTTTAATGTTACTGTCACTTAACCAAAGGTCTTCTTAACCAACCAAATATGAAATGTATTAAGGGGATTCAACAGGGAAAGAAAGTTAAATAATTAACTGACTTGGTCATTACTTTATGAAAATTCATATTCTATGAGAATAAAACACTAAATTTTTAGTAAAATTTCCACTTTTATTGATTTTTATACTTGACACATGTTTCGCTAAAACATTAGCTTTATCAAAAGTATGGGTATAGAATTCATCAAGTAAATTCAACAATAGGGCATTTCCGGGATCCAGTTGGTTATTTAACAGTTAAATGACCAACTGAATCCTTTAGTTACAACCTACCTGTAAATATTTACTTATAAAACCATGGAAAAATGTTTATCTCTTTCTATACCCATACTTTTGATGAAGCTAATATTTTAGCGAAACACGTGACAGGTATAAAAATCAATAAAAGTGGACATTTTATTAAAAATGTAGTGTTTTATTCTTAAAGAAAGTTAAAACAAACCGTTGTTTTCGAAAATGTTTGTTTTCGTGCACTAAGGATGATGGCTTGAAAAGAGCATAATGTGAACTAAGCTTGCGATTTTTTTATTGCAAAATATTAATTTTCTGCTATGTTATAACAAGGCGGTTAATTTGCTGTTTTATTGGCCTCATGAACTACGTATTAGCCACGGCTCGTATATATGATTTAAAATACTGGATATCATAACACTCAGCCACTAGTGCCGGGTTCAACTAGCGACCTTCGGATCACTTGACGGGCGCAGGTAATTTCCACACCACTAATCCGTTTATGACCTAGACATATTTAAGGGATTGTAATTACAGAAGTAAATTCCACACCGAGTACTTTCAGGTAGAGGATGAGGGTTGATAAATGGGTGGTGGTACGCACCGGCCTGTTCAATTAAATCATTATTAAACCCTTCTACATATCAGTTTAGTACATATTATTAATTTGTGATTATTACTTGGTTGTGCGTATATTTTTTAAAGTGTTGCTAATATGAAAGCAAAGTTAATAAAAAAGTAGTCGAGGAAAGGACATGTTATGTGTGAATTACTACACTTACTTTCGACGAAAGGTGCTAAAATGTGGAGAAACATTTTGGAGATGTTCAAAAAAAGATTGCAAATCAAAAGTCTTCACCGTTGGGCTCGAGAATTTAGTCACCAGAAGTGAAGGACTCCATACACATGAAGCCGACACCAAGAAGCTGAATCGGCAAATAATTAGTAATTCCTGCAAAAAAAAAGCCGGAGAGCATATGAGTGAAAGGCCATCTAAAATTATCCGACAAGAACTACAAAACACGCTGCCTGAAACAGTAACAGAAAAAACATTAATAACCATAGACGCAAGAAGTGCTGAGGAGGTGCATAGTGTTTTAGAGACATTTGAAATCAAAACTAGCAAAGGTGAAAATTTTCTATATAGCAAGGCAAAGGCATTGTTGTTTTTTCTTGCACTACAAATGTCAATATGTTGTGTAAAATATCCAATATATTTATGGACGGCATCTTTTCATACTGCACTAAATATTTTACACGGTTATTTACAGTGCATGGTTTGGCAAACGGTCATTACATTCCATTGTTATTTTGCTTATTGCGTGATAAGAGAGCTGAAACATACAAAAACCTCTTCACATTATTAAAATGTAAGATTTATTCAACAGATACACTGTATTTCAATCTAGAGAAAATTACTATTGACTTCGAAAAATCTATTCATAAGGCAGTATCTGAAGTTTGGCCAAATGCTAAAGTGTTAGGATGTAGATTTCATTTACACCAATCTTGGTTTCGCAAAATACAGAATCTAGGTCTAGCTAAAGAATATTGCGACAAAAATTCTGAAATTAGTCGTTGGTTAAAGTATTGTTTCGGCCTGTCCTATTTAGCACCCGAAGAATTAGGTGACAGTTTTGCATACGATTTATATTCTATAAAACCTGAGGATGAACGTTTAAATAAATTTTGTGATTACCTACTAGAAACGTATATAGAGGAAGGAGCCGATTTTCCAATTGAAATATGGGCAGAATCGAGTCCATTTTTAACTCGAACGACTAACTGTTGTGAGTCCTTCCATTCCCATCTAAATAATTCTTTTTATTCTACACATCCGTCTCTGTATACTTTTATCGATAGGCTGAAAGAATTTCAGATTAACGTATATATAAAAATACAAAATGTCGACGAGTCTAAAATAAGTAATAATGAAAAATTAAAACATTTAAAAAATCTTTATGAACAAAGACAATTAAGAAATATTAATCGTTTCCATTTTTAGTGTTCCGTACGGAACACTTATAAGATCATGTATGTATGTATGTATGTTTAGGTGAAGCGCATCGATAGCTAGGATCATTTAGCGCCAGTTCTTTATTGTGGTTATATTTTAGAATAAAGATCGGATTCTTTTAAGAAATCAATTAGATGTTTTATATTGTTTGTATTTGGTGCAAGTATTTGGTGTAAGGGTCTAAGTAAATTATTATTATTTCTTTGGGGGAAACAATCATGAGAAAGGATGTGTTTTATCGTAAGGAGTGTATTACAGTGTTGGCATAAAGGGGGGGGGGTCTCCTTTTAGTAGATATGAATGGGTTAGGTTTGTATGTCCTATGGATACTCTTCTCCATAAAACATTTTCTTTACGTGTTAAATTTGTAAGATGAAAAGGGGGATATACTAAGGGCTTTATTTCCCATAATTTGTTTTCCTCTTGTAAATCCCATGAGAGTTGGAAAATATTTTTGAAGGTGTC
This sequence comes from Pachyrhynchus sulphureomaculatus, assembly GCA_019049505.1. Taxonomy (NCBI): domain Eukaryota; kingdom Metazoa; phylum Arthropoda; class Insecta; order Coleoptera; family Curculionidae; genus Pachyrhynchus; species Pachyrhynchus sulphureomaculatus. The sequence goes on from CM032451.1 coordinate 5,989,670, forward strand.
TTTGAAGAAATTTATAAGGTCCGTTGGTGATAATATTGTGTTTAGGTTTGTTCCGGAGGTTATAGCCAATTTGGCGTTCGTATCTGCCAAATCATTTCCCTTATGTTGATATGGCTGGGAGTCCATAGTAAATACTATGTTAATCTTCCGGATATTGCTTATATGTAGGAGGTTAATTATGTCTAACACTAACGGAATGGAAGTTTTCGAGGAATAGATGGATTTCAGAGAGCTAAGTGAGTCAGTTATGATGAGAATGTTGCTATTATTATTTGCTTTTATTGCGATTTTGATGGCTTCTCTGATAGCTAATAATTCGGCTGTGTAGATTGTAGAATTGTCGTTTAGTTTGTATTTATGAGTATTTATTGGCGTCACTACAGCAGCACCTACTCCTAAGTTTGATTTAGATCCATCAGTGTAGTAATGAAGGTAGTTTTGATATTTATCGTGGATTTGTTGAAGAAACAATGATTTTATTTGAGAAGAAGAAAATGATTCTTTGTTATATTTTATCAAGCAGGTATCTATGTTGGGAACTGGAGCGGTCCAGGGAGGGAGTAAAGGAAATTTAGATGAGTCCGATGAGGTAAAAGTGAGTTCATGTGTAGATAGAAAGCTTTTAATTCTGGTTTGAATGGAGTTTGGACTGAATGATTTTGAGCTTAATTGATGTAATTTTAAAGCTTGTTTTGTGTGAGGTTTAAATAATGAGGTAGAGTAAAATCTCATTAGAGATTTTTGTCTTTGTAAGGAAAGGGGAGGAGTGGATGCTATACATTGTAGACTAAGAATTGGAGATGTTCGATATGCTCCCGTCGATAGGCGTAATGCTTGATTTTGGATTGTTTCAAGAGATCTTTTCTTTGTATGACTAGCTGCGTCGTAAATAAAATCCCCGTAGTTCAGTTTAGATAAAATGATCGATCTATATAGCTTTGTTAAGGAGGGGAAATTTGCTCCCCATGAGGTATTTGATAATAACCTCATTATGTTCAAATCTCTCGATGTTTTTGTCTTGAGGTATTCAATGTGATTTTTCCAATTTAATTTATTATCAAAGATTAGACCTAGTATGGGGATATTTTCTTTTGTAGGAATGAGGTTGTTGGAAAGGGTTAGTTATAAGATCACTTCGGTGTCTGTCTGTCTGTCTGTCTGTCTGTCTGTCTGTCTGTCTGTCTGTCACACCCGATTTTCTCCGAAACTATTTGACATAGAAAGGTGAAATTTGGTAATAATATAGGAATTGATGGCCTCATCAGAGCCATGTAGTTTTGAGAATTAAATTTTGACTTAAGGGGTTAGTTTTGGGGGGTGAAGTCGGAAGTGAAAAAAAAATTTTTTTACTAGGTCATCGAGTGTGGTGTCAAATGAAAGCTTGTGAAAACACGAGTAAAAAATGTATATATAATATTATACTTGCGCGCACTTTTCTTTGTATTATTTTTAAAAATTCGCGAAAAATCGCTGTCCCGGGCCTTATCTCGAAAAGTACTTATCAAAAAATTTCGAAAAAAATTCTGGAATATTCTCCACGGGGTGTAGATTGAACGAAAATTATCACGAGTGCATTACCTTTAATAATTTATATGGTATATAAAAAAAACAAAAATTTCAAGGTCATCAGATTTCAGTAAAGATTGGAAGCAAACTTTGTTGAAAACTCATTTGGGGTGTGTTTTGTGAAGTCAGTGATCATTTTATACCACCGTAACATAAATTTTGACTTAAGGGGTTTGTTATGAGGGGTGAAATCGGAAGTGAAAAAAATTTTTTTTTACTAGGTCATCGAGTGTGGTGTCATATGAAAGTTTGTGAAAACACGAGTAAAAAATATATATATAATGTAATCCTTGCCCACACTTTTTCTTCGTATTACTTTTAAAAAATCGCTGTCCCCTACCTTATCTCGAAAAGTACTGATCAAAAAAGTTTGAAAAAATTCTGGAATATTCTCCACGGGGTATAGATTGAATGAAAATTATCACGAGTGCATTACCTTTAATAATTTATTTTGATATATAAAAAAAAAAAAATTTCAAAGTCACCAGTTTTTAGTAAAGATTGGAAACAAACTTTGTTGAAAACTCATTTGGGGTGTGTTTTTGTGAAGTCACTGATCATTTTATACCACCCTAACAAAAATTTTTATTTTAAAAACAATCAACGTACGGAACACTAATTGTGCAAGTTCAACTTGCACTTGACCGGTTTTTTAAAATGTGTCTCCTATTTTTCTCAACCTGTTTTGTAAATATATATAAATAGATATGTATAGGTTTGTAGCATTATCTAGTATATGTAAGGAAATTTGTCCAATCATATTTTAAGTAATTAACAAAAACTTCATGCTTTATCAATATTATTCTACTATGAAATAAAAACATATATTTTTGCAAATATCTAAAATTTTCAATAAGAACCTGATTTAAAAGAATCCGTCCAATTTTATTTAGATGAATAAAGCATAATTATATTTGCTTGGCGTGGAAATTACCTGTATCCTTATAAGGTTAGTGTGGAATTTACCTGTTGTATTAAGGGCGCAGGTACTCTTGGTGTGAAATTTACTAACGCCGCACTTGACAGGCCCTCACCCCCCCCCCCCCCCCACGCAATCGAGGCCGACAAGTCGGGATTTAAAAGCATATAGTAGTGGACGTTTTGTTCAACTATTCTTTAATTAGACGTTAATAATTATAATTCTATTTATTGATGTAATCTATATTATCATTTTTATTTTTTAGAGGAAGTGTCCATAGAGGATATAATAGGTCAATGTTTCCTGTTCTTCCAAGCCGGTTTCGAAACATCAGCAACAACCATGTCATTTGCACTTCTGGAATTGACACAATACCCAGAAATACAGAAGAAACTTACAGAAGAGGTACGTGAAGTACTGAAGAGGCACAACGGAATCATGACATACGATGCTCTTCACGAAATGAAATATGTTGAGAACGTTATTCAAGGTGAGAAATAATCTTAATTAAATTTATATTTTTACAAAATGATCTCTTCATCACCTGCTTATATTAATATTTTAGAAACGCTCCGAAAATATCCAGCTGTTCCTACGCTCCCAAGATTTTGTACCAAAGACTACCAAATACCAGGGACAAGCAGTGTAATCAAGAAGGGTACAATGGTCAATATATCTATTTTGGGACTACATATGGATCCAGATAATTTCCCCGATCCTGAGAAGTTCATCCCGGAAAGGTTTAATGATGAAAATAAACACAATATTAAAGAATTTACTTTCCTGCCCTTTGGAGAAGGACCACGGATGTGTTTAGGTGAGGTCAAATAAAATCTTTCGACAGTAACCTGTTAAATACGATGAATGTACCGAAAGTAAAGCAATGGCGTCCATATTTTTTTTATTATTTAACATGAATAAATTAAATTGTGCATGCTAAGAGGACAAGTCTTACAATAAACAATGGCGCTGCTCTACAAAGCTTCTATTTCGAGAGATGAATTAGCGCCATGATTGAATCCAACCCTGAAATCGTGTTTGGAAAAAGTCTGACGAGTAATCTTTCGCCCACTTCTTTACAGTGTCACGTCATTCTTCGCGCAGACTGTTCTTCTAGACAGGTAGCACTATGTTGGCACCATGAGACAGTTATCAGCACTACACCAAACACTGTATTTTTACACTCGACGTGCGTCTTGCTAACCATGATATTATCATCTATAATATATATAAAATGCAACGTCTCTCTGTCTGTTAAAACTTACATATGTTGTCTGGCCAGGTTATAGGATATATTTTATTACGTTTGGTAACATAAGGAATAAGCAGTGATAATAACAGTGAATTAAATGGGAAAAAAGTTTGCCGCTAGCGCGTCCTCTTGAAATACACGGCCTAAACCATTAAATATGAAACAATATCATGTAGCAAAGAATATAATATATAAAATGCAACGTCTCTCTCTCTGTCTGCCCGTTAGTACGCTTCTGACCTGAGAATTACTTATCCGATTTACATGTTTTTTTTTTAATTCATACACTTGTTCTCTGGCCAGGTTATCTATAATCCTCTATAATATATATATATATATATATATATATATATATATATATATATATATATATATATATATATAGATGTGATTTCTTGAACCTTTATGTAAATAAATCTTTTTGATGTATCTTGGGTTTTTGGTTCATCAAATGAATATATTTGAGTTCTTTTGAATTTTTTGTTTATTATTTTGACGTTTCGCCCCTGGTTTTGGGCATTTTCAAAAAACAGTTTTATTTTGTCATGTCTAGAAATAAATATAAAAATACATCACAGTCTTGCTTTAAATTACAACAATAACACTGGTTTACAAATATAACACGTATAATTATATAAATAAAAGGAAAAACTCTGTTTTAAAAAATTTTACTTAACTTAGTTTAAATTTAATTTCTGTTTACAAATTCCATATTTTTAGTACCTCGAAAATAATTGACTGTGATTGATGCATTTCAGTCGATGGTTAGTTCAGGTGGAATTTGTAAATAGAAATTAAATTTAAACTAAGTTATGTAAAATTTTTAAAACAGTGTTTTTCCTTTTATTATATATATATATATATATATATATATATATATATATATATATATATATATATATATATATATATATATGTATATATATATATATATATATATATATATATATATATATATATATTCATATATATATGTATATATATATATATATATATATATATATATATATATATATATATATATATATATATATATATATATATATATATATATATATATATATAATATATATATATATATATATATATATATATATGTATATATATATATATATATATATATATATATATATATATATATATATATATATATATATATATATATATAATATATACATATATATTATATATATATATATATATATATATATAATATATATATAATATTATACGTGTTATGTTTGTAAACCAGTGTTGTAATTTAAGGCAAGACTGTGATGTATTTCTAATTTTATTTCTAGACATGGCAAAATAAAACTGTTTTTTGAAAATATCCAAAAACTAGGGACGAAACGTCAAAATAATAAAAAAAAAATTCAAAAGAACCCAAAGATATTCATTTGATGAACCAAAACCCAAGATACATCAAAAAGAATTATATATATATATATATATATATATATATATATATATATATATATATATATATATATATATATATATATATATATATATATATATATATTTATATATATTTAATGCAACGTCCCTCTGTCGGTCTGTCTGTCTGTTAGAGCGCTTACCACTCGAGAACCACTTATCCGATTTACGTGTTTTTTTTTTTAATTCATACATTTGTTCCCTGGTCAGGTTATCTACAATCGTCTATAATATATATAAAATGCAACGTCTCTCCGTTAGGACGCTTATCACTCGAGGACCACTTATCCGATTTACGTGTGTCTTTTTTTAATTCATACATTTGTTCTCTGGCCAGGTTATTAATAATCTTCTATAATATATAAAATGCAACATCTCTCTGTCTGTCGGTCAGTTAGTGCGCTTGTCTCTCGAGATCCACTTATCCGATTTACGTGCTTTTTCTTAAAAATACTATATATGTTCCCTGGCCAGGTCATAGGATATATTTTATTACGTTAGGTAACATAAGGAATAGGCAGTAACGATAATAGTCGAAAAAAAGTTTGCCGCTCGCTCGTTCTCTTGCAATACACTGTTTAAACAATTAAATATGGAACAATATCATGTAAGAAAGAATACAATATATATAAAATGCAACGTCTCTCTGTCTGTCTGTCCGTTAGTGCGCTTATCACTCGAGAAACACTTATCCGATTTACGTGTTTTTTTTTAAATTCATAAATATGTTTTCTGGACAGGTTATATAATAATAATAATAATAATAATTTATGTAATATATATAAAACGCAACGTCGCTCTGCCTGTCTCTCTGTCCGTTAGTGTCCTTATTATTTGAGAACCATTTATCCGATTTTCATGTTTTTTAGTGTTCCGTACGTACGTACACTTATAAGATCACTTCGGTGTCTGTCTGTCTGTCTGTCACACCCGATTTTCTCCGAAACTATTTGACATAGAAAGGTGAAATTTGGTAATAATATAGGAATTTATGGCCTCATCAGAGCCATGTAGTTTTGAGAATTAAATTTTGACTTAAGGGGTTAGTTTTGAGGGGTGAAGTCGGAAGTAAAAAAAAAAAATTTTTACTAGGTAATCAAGTGTGGTGTCAAATGAAAGCTTATGAAAACACGAGTAAAAAATATATATATAATGTAATACTTGCGTGCACTTTTCTTTGTATTATTTTTAAAAATTCGCGTAAAATCGCTGTCCCGGGCCTTATCTCGAAAAGTACTTATCAAAAAATTTCGAAAACATTCTGGAATATTCTCCACGAGGTGTAGATTGAACGAAAATTATCACGAGTGCATTACCTTTAATAATTTATATGGTATATAAAAAAAAACCGGTCAAGTGCAAGTTGAACTTGCACAATTAGTGTTCCGTACGATTGTTTTTTTAAAATAGAAAATTTTGTTAGGGTGGTGTAAAATGATCAGTGACTTCACAACACACACCCCAAATGACTTTTCAATAAAAGTTTGCTTCCAATCTTTACTGAAAACTGGTGATCTTGAAATTTTGGTTTTTTTTTCTATACCAGATAAATTATTAAAGGTAATGATAATTTTCGTTCAATCTATACCCCGTGGAGGATATTCCAGGATTTTTTTCAAAATTTTTTGATCGGTACTTTTCGAGATAAGGTAGGGGACAGCGATTTTTCACGATTTTTTAAAAGTAATACGAAGAAACGTCTGCGCAAGTATTACATTATATATATATTTTTTACTCGTGTTTTCATAAGCTTTCATTTGACACCACACTCGATGACCTAGTAAAAAATTTTTTTTTCACTTCCGATTTCACCCCTCAAAACGAATCCCTTAAGTCAAAATTTATGTTACGGTGATATAAAATGATCAGTGACTTCACAAAACACACCCCAAATAAGTTTTCAACAAAGTTTATTTCCAATCTTTACTTAAAATTGATGACCTTGAAATTTCTGGTTTTTTTATATACCAGATAAATTATTACAGATAATGCACTCGTGATAATTTTTGTTCAATCTACACCCCGTGGAGAATATTCCAGAATTTTTTCAAAATTTTTTGATAAGTACTTTCCGAGATAAGGCGGGTGGACAGCGATTTTTCGCGATTTTTTAAAAATAATACAAAGAAAAGTGCGCGTAAGTATTACATCATATATATATTTTTTACTCGTGTTTTCACAAGCTTTCATTTGACATCACACTCGATTACCTAGTAAAAAAATTTTTTTTTCACTTCCGATTTCACCCCCCAAAACTAACCCCTTAAGTCAAAATTTAACTTTCAAAACTACATGGCTCTGATGAGCCCATCAATTCCTATATTACTACCAAATTTCAACTTTCTATGACAAATAGTTTCATAGAAAATCGGGTGTGACAGACGGACAGATAGACGGACAAAGGACAGACAGACGGACAGACACCGAAGTGATCTTATAAGTGTTCCGTACGGAACACTAAAAACAAAAATTTCAAGGTCATCAGATTTCAGTAAAGATAGGAAACAAACTTTGTTGAAAACTCATTTGGGGTGTATTTTGTGAAGTCACTGATCATTTTATACCTCTGTGACAATTTTTTTTAATTTTAAAAGCAATCAACGTACGAAAGACTAATTGCGCAAGTTTAACTTGCACTGACCGGTTTTTTTTTAAATTCTTAACTTAATATTTACCAAAAAAAATCCATAATATATATAAAAGCAGCCTCTCTCTGTGTGTCTGTCTGTCTGTCTGTCTGTCTCTCTGTTAGTGCGCTTAGCACTCAAGAACCACTTATTCGATTTACGTGTTTTTTTTTTATAAAATACATATATTCTCTGGCCATGTTATAGGATATATTTTATTACGTTAGGTAATATAAGGAATCAGCAGTGACGATAATAGTGAATCAAGTCCATGCGAGCGAAGCCGCGGGCACGGCTAGTTCAGAAATATGTTGGTATGAGTTAGCCTTCTGTAAACCGAACCAATGTGTCGTCATCACATCTGCGCCAAACAAGTCATTCCCATTCGGCACGGGCTTATTCCAAAAGCCATGGTTTCTCATCTACCAAGTAAATATTATTTAAAAAGCCTTTTCTAAATATCTCTGATTTTTTTTCAGGTTTACGATTCGGTGTAATGCAGTCGAAAGCTGGCCTGGCTACTTTAATGAAAGACTTCAACTTTACTCTCGACAAAAGAACTTCATATCCTCCTACGTATACACCTCATCCAAGAATTATCGCTTCAGTTGATGGTGGCGTCTGGGTAAAAGCATCAAAAGTTGAATAGAAACTTATTATTGTTACATTGAAAGATTATTTAAAATGTAAATTATTCGTAGCTATAAGATACAGTTTTGGATGGTATTGTTTCAATTCGCTGAATTAAATAAAAAAAAAAAGTTAATTACTAAAAAAGTGTATTATTAAGTAAATGGTTTAGAGATTTTGGTATCGAAAACGTTCATTATGGTCATACATTACAGGAATCCTTCCCTGCTACGTGTTTGTCAGGTAAGGGTGTGAGAGAAAAAGAAAAAAAAAATCCAATTTTACTTTTATTTCGAGCCTAATAAGAGTTTTGGATCCGTTTGTTCTTTTACGAAACATAAAATCTTATCGTGCATGGTGCTATTTACAGATTAGAGCTTAAAATGAGACAATTTAAAAAAAATAAAAAAATTAAAAAGAAATTAAGCAAATAGCACCCTGTCACGTAAATTAAGAAAGAAGAAGAAACATATATCATGTTTGCATACAATTGATATTAAAATAAAATAACCGGTCAAGTGCAAGTTGAACTTGCGCAATTAGTGTTCCGTACGTTGATTTCTTTTAAAAAATAAAACAATTTGTTACAGAGGTATAAAATGATCGGTGACTTCACAAGACACACCCCAAATGAGTTTTCAACAAAGTTTGTTTCCAATCTTTACTGAAATCTGATGACCTTGAAATTTTTGTTTTTTTTATATATCAGATAAATTTTTAAAGGTAATGCACTCGTGATAATTTTCATTCAATCTACACCCCGTGGAGAATATTCCAGAATTTTTTCAAAAATTTCTGATAAGTACTTTTCGAGATAAGGCGGGTGGACAGCGATTTTTTACAAATAATACAAAGAAAAGTGCGTGCAAGTATTGCATTATATATATATTTTTTACTCGTGTTTTCACAAGCTTTCATATGACACCACACTCGATGACCTAGTAAAAATTTTTTTTTTGCACTTCCGATTTCACCCCCAAAACTAACCCCCTTAAGTCAAAATTTAACTCTCAAAACTACATGGCTCTGATGAGGCCATCAATTCCTATATTATTACCAAATTTCAACTTTCTATGTCAAATAATTTCGGAGAAAATCGGGTGACAGACAGACAGACACCGAAGTGATATTATAAGTGTTCCGTACGGAACACTAAAAAGGAAAAAAAACCATTATTCCCAAGCTTTCTTTCCTTGAATGACGCCAAAAAAATTTTGCAACGTTGTTAAAGTTTCGCTCCCATCAATTTGTCAGGGGTTAAAACAAAATTTCTATTTTTTTCAATTTACAATATTCACCTGAATTATAGTTTCACGTTCAAAACTGGTTCCTCGGGGTTTCTGGGGTCGCTGAACCTATTTTCGGGGTCATTTTGATCATATGCACCCTTTTGAGGAGTGAAATTGAGTGTTGGAGGAATAGAAATTACGATATTCACCTGAATTAGGGTTTCGCGTTCAAAACAGGTTCTTCGGGGGTTTCTGGGGTCGCTGAATCTATTTTTGGGATTATTTTGATCACATGCACTTTTTGAGGGGTGGATTTTTTTTTGGGTCTAGCACGCGCTTCTGGGAAGTCCCTAAAGCGCTACAGGAGCAACATATGTGCGGAAAAAGCGATTCACGTTGTTCTTGAATCGTTGTAAATTGTACTAGGTAGGAAACACAGTCCTGGGTAAACCATTTCAAAGGGATGATGTTCTCCATATAAAAGACTGCTTGAAAAGCGTTGTACGAGGAGTAACAAACTGAGCCTCATACGGATGTGAAGTATCAGCACGACGTGTACTTCTAACATGCACCGCTCTGGGAGAAATTAAGTGGGCTACATCCTTCGAAAACTTTCCATGAAAATACTTGTAGAATAAACTTAAATCGCCAACCGTTCTTCGGTGTTCCAGCGAATCAAGGCCGCCGGTCAGTTCTGAATCTCCAATCAGACGAACAGCTCTTCTCTGAACAGAATCCAATAAATGCAGTATATGTTTGGGAGCGGAGCCCCAAACATGGGAGCAGTATCCCATAGTTAGTCGAATTTGGGCTTTGTAAAGAATTAATAATTGTTGTGGAGTGTAAAGCTTTCTGGTTCGAAATAATATACCCAACTTCTGAGAAGCTCTCCTTGCTATGCCTGCAACATGTTCATGCCAGGACATATTTGCTCCCAAATTAACGCCCAACAAATTGGGTGTTGATACTAGGGGAATGGAGTGCCCCGACATAACTATGTCGGGTTCTTTAGAAAAAACTGCCGCCTGGGTTCTGTAGCCTTGGGGTACACCGGCGGTGATAGTGAAGGTGTTAGAAAGAAGTCTGTCGACTGCCACTCGTAAAGAACGCTCTCTGAGGAAACATGAGAGCCACAAATAGAACTTTTCAGGCACATCATGGGAGCGTAGGTAAGCCAACAGCCCATCGTGCCAAACACGGTCGAATGCCTTGGATATGTCAAGAGAAACCGCTCGAGATTCTCCAAAGTGTTCAATTGCGTTGTTCCAAACATGTGTTACATAAATCAGAAGATTTCCTGTTGATCTATGTTTACGAAAGCCATATTGGTGATCGCTAATAATGTTGAATCCTTCAAGAAATTTTAGAAGATGCTGAAAGCAGTGCGATTGGTCGGTAGTTATTTGGCAAGGTCTACTTGCCTTTTTTAGGTGTCGGCTGAACTGTGGCACATTTCCAACAGGAAGGAAATATTCCCTTTCTGTAGGATAGGTTGAAAAGTCTACAGAAAACTGGTGATAGTTCCATCGCACAGTTTTGGAGAACTATAGCAGGTATTCCGTCAGCGCCAAAAGCCTTTTTGGTGTCTACCTTCATCAAAATACGCTTTATGATACGCTGTCTGAAGACAATATCGGGCATCCTTGACTGCACTATGGGAATAGTAGGTAGTGTTTTTCCCTTGGAAATTGATAGTAGATTGTGAAGCAAAGAGTTCAGCCAACAAGTTCGCTTTCTCAACAGGTGTCGTTGCAATAGAATTATCTGGCCGTGTGAGTGGTGATATGGTGGATTTGTGAAATTTTGACTAACTTAGCGACTGACCAGAAGGACTTGGAATTGTTGGGGACAAGCGAGAAGTTTGTTTCTAATCCGTGGGTTGTGTGCCTCCTTGGTTTCGTCGATAATTTCTTTGCATCTGTTACTGGCACCAACAAATTTGTTACGATTTATGGTGTTAGGATTTTCACGCCATTGTCGGTAGGCAAAATGTTTAGAAGCAACTGCTTCTTTGCATTTTCGGTCAAATCAAGGCTTGCCGTTGGAAGGGCATTTCTTCGAAAAAGGCATGTAAGCCTCCATACCGGCCAAAATAACATCCGAAACCTCCCTGGCGCAGTCAGATGGGTCGTCGGATCGAAAACGAACGTCTAACCAAGGGAAAGTTTGAAAATATTCCATAAGATCTTCCATTTAGCAGATTTGTAGTGCCAAATCTTGCGCGGTTTAGGCGCCTCTCTGTCACTGATTGGTAGGATACTCGATGTCGAAAGTAATTTATGGTTTATGGCGGATTTGCGCTGATCGTGTAAATCTCCGGATTGGTGGTTAAGAACAGATCAGGAAGACTGGCGAACTCCCCGTCTCGATCAGGGATCCGTGTTGGTTCGTCAATAAGCCACAACTGATTGAAAATGATTCGGCTTCACGACCTTGTTCGTCGATAGTATTTGAATATTTAAGCCATTTGATGTTGTGGACATTAAAGTCGCCCAGAATGGCAATTCGGCATTTGGATAGTTAATTTGTAAATGATCGATGGTGTCTGCAAGAGAAGCGAAAAGTGTTCTAAAGTTAGTATCACTTGGTGGTCGATAGAGGATACAGATGAACCTTGTGGTTGGTTGAGTCGTTATTTTTAACCAGATAACCTCAAAATTTTGGGGCTCCAGAGCCTCTTCTCATTGGCAAGAGAGGTCACTTCTGACATAAAGACCCCTAAATCGGGAATAGAAGTCGTACCCAGGATAAAGATAGTTTACTGTGCTGGTCGATGAACTGACCTTAGTTTCACAGAGAGTGTGTACATGAGGTTTATTGGATTGCAGGTGTTGATGCACTGAATTTATGTTCGAGTTTAAACCTCGTATGTTGCAAAAATCCATTTTAAAGTTCTGATCTCTGCATGTTGACGCCCCTGAACCAGCCCCCACCCGGAGTTCCGAACGGAGGGCTATTTTACTTCCGGACTTTTTTGTATCCAGGTGCCTCATTATGCTATTTGGTCCCACAGTGCGGGACATCGGCACAGCCACGAAACGTTAAGCAACTTCACGCAGCCTAAGCCGATGCGATGGTATCACACCGGGCGATGCTGGTGGGATCTGGGCACCTACCATCTAGGTTGTTCTTTAAGTCGCCTCCTACGACAGACAGAACGTACCGGGGGAGGTATTCTATCCCGCTCCCCCACGGGAACCCTGGCTACGTTTTCCACTATGTTTGATTAAAATTCGCCCATAAACAAAGAAAATATAATATTAAATAAAAAGGCTTTTCTTTTTGTTTTAAAATGCGGAAAATAGAATTATATTAAAAAATCTGTAAAAATATTAGTTAATCAATGGCAGAACGTGTATGACTAACATTATAAATACAAGGCTGGTTTGAAAAGTCCGTGCAAAGTCCGAGAGATGACACCACCGGCGCGTATCGAGGTCATTTTAGTTAGTAGCATCTCTTGAATGAACGCACACAAAGTTTCAGCCATATTGGTCTATTTCTTTGTGTTTGGCATTCGTGTGAATCAAGGAAGTCGACTAATTTTCAAGAAATGGACGAAAAAGAATTTCATGTGGTGATTAAACATTACTTTATGAAAGGCAAAACGCCTGAGGAGACTAAAGAGAAGCTTGAGAAACATTATGGTGACTCTGCACCTTCGATTAGAACAGTTTATAAGTGGTTTCAAAATTTTCGGACTGGCCATATGGGCACAAGTGACGCTGAACGTTCTGGACGGCCTGTGGAGGTTACGACTCCAGAAATCATTTATCAAATCCATGATATGGTGATGGATGACAGAAGAGTTAAGGTGCGTGAGATTGCTAGTGCTGTGGGCATCTCGACTGAACGGGTACATAATATTTTGCATAAACATTTGGACATGAGAAAGCTATCCGCAAGATGGGTGCCGCGATTGCTCACGCTTGACCAAAAACGGAATCGTGTGAAGTGTTGCAAGGATGGTTTGCAGCTGTTCCAGAAGAATCCGGAGGACTTTAAGCGTCGTTTCGTCACTGTGGATGAAACATGGATACATTACTATACTCCTGAGACCAAACAACAATCTAAACAATGGGTTACCAAGGGGGAATCTGCACCAAAAAAGGCGAAGACCGTTCCTTCGGCCGGAAAGGTTATGGCGACTGTCTTTTGGGATTCGCAAGGGATAATCCTCATCGACTATCTGGAAAAGGGTAAAAACTATTACAGGTGAATATTAGTCATCGTTATTGGACCGTTTGAAAACCGAGCTGCAAGAAAAACGCCCGCGATTGGCCCACAAGAAAGTTCTTTTCCATCACGACAACGCACCAGCACACACCTCAGCAGTTGTCGTCGCAAAATTAATGGAAATAGGATTCCAACTCGTTTCACATCCCCCCTATTCTCCAGACTTGGCTCCCTCGGACTACTATTTGTTCCCCAATTTGAAGAAATGGCTGGCGGGACAAAGATTTTATTCAAACGAGGAGGTGATTGCAGACACTAATGGATATTTTGCAGACTTGGACAAATCCTATTATTCGGAAGGGATCAACAAACTAGAACATCGTTGGACGAAGTGTATAAGCTTAAAAGGAGACTATGTCGAAAAATAAAAAAGGTTTAGCCCAAACACATAAGTAGTTTTTATTTTTGCACGGACTTTTCAAACCAGCCTCGTATGTACTGGTACCATATAGATGAAAGTACATCAAGTTCACAAAGGAACATCCGCTTCTAAATTAGCACACGCGCTGCAAGTAAGTCCTAAAAGGGAGCGACGCGTGTGCGGAAAAAGCAATTCACTTTGGTCTTGAGTCGCTGTAAATTGCACTCGGTGGGAAACACATCACACGGATGTGAAGTATTGGCGCGACGTGTATACTTAGCGTGCATTGCCCTGGGAGGAATTAAGTTGATTGCATCCTTCGAATACTTTCCATGAAAATACTTGTAGAATTGGCTTAAGTCGCCAATCATTCTTCGATGTTCCAAGCAATCAAAGTTGGTGGAGAGTTGTGGGTTTCTAATCAGACGAACAGCTCTCTTCTGAATAGAATCGAAAAAATGCAGTGAATGTCTGGGAGCAGAGCCCCAAAGGTGGAAAGAGTATTCCGTCGTTGGTAGAATTTGAGCTTTGTTCAGAACTAATAGTTGTGGAGTGAAAAACATTCTTGTTTGAAATAATATTCCTAGCTTTTGAGAAGCTTCCTTTGGTATACATGCAACATGTTCATATCAAGACATATTTGTTCGAGCTAAATATGCGGCAACTTGAGTGACGATGTCAGAGAAATCGAATGTCCCGACATGATTATGACGGGTTCCGCAACGTCAACTTTTTTAGAAAAAAACTGTCGCCTGGGTTTTTGTAACAATAAAATCTACTGGTTACTGTCATCCCAAGATAGTATTTCCTGGTCTGTTTAAGTCGAATGACTTTCTTGTTTAAGTATAGTAAATATGGCAGAAGATGTATAATCAAACTTTATAAATATGCTATATTAATCAGGTACAATATAGAACCGGGTAATATATAGATGGTGGTACTTCAAAATCAAAAACAAAAGCGCTAAATATTATAATTACGATAAAACAATATTATAACCTGCCTTTTTTTATGGCCTGTTTTTATTAGTAAAATTACAATTTCTTTTACAAATTATACCATTATCAAGCTAATAGTAACATGGTTTGCATTTTTAATCGGACATAACATTAATAGGTAATATTTATTTATTTACGGGCAGACCCATTTTGTACATAGTATTTACAGAAAAATTTCAATAATATAGTAAAGTTATAACAATACAATAACAACACCGGTAATTATCATTTCAAAAACTCAGTGGACTGTCAACAGTTTTTCTTTTAAACGTTTTAAAGAGAGATTAAAAAAATCGAGATCCGCTTCACTGGCACCATTAGTGATGCTAGTGATCGGCGAGAATAGGCCATAGTTACATCTGTGGTACCTCGGGGCAAAGAGTACGTGGTCCCTTGTTGATCTTGGTGGAACATGAAAATTTATCAGGCTCAAGAGATCAGAGCAGTCTATATGACCATTTACAAGTCGAAATAAGAAACATATATCAGCAACTTTCCTACGTCTTGAAAATGATTGCAGCTGAAGTCTTCGTAGCTGGTCCCCATAGGCAGTGATGTTCCACTTAAATTTGCAAGAGACATATCTCGCATACTTCCTCTGTACCCTTTCAACACCCTCAATATGCACAGCATACGATGGCGACCACACACATGACAGATACTCCAAAGAAGATCTCACCAAGGCCTTGTACAAAATATTCACGCTATCTACGGTCTGGAAATCCCCAGTATTCCTACAGACGAAGCCAAGGAGTTTAATACATTTGTTAGTAATAAAATCATAATGAACATGAAAATCAAGCTTAGTGTCCAAATAAATACCCAAGTCACACAATGAGGAGACTCTTTCGAGAAGACAATTAGTAATACTGTAGTCATACAAAAGCAGAACTTTCACTCGAAAGAACGACATAATCTTACATTTTTTAATATTTAGTTTCATTTTGTTTCTCCTGCACCACTCACTCATCATATCCAAGTCTCCCTGCAGTCTCATAGCATCGTCAACAGAATGAATTGTCATAGACAATTTCAAGTCATCTGCAAAAAACAAGGGCCTTGAAAATAGAATCATCTCTCGTAGGTCGTTAATAAATATATTAAACATCAACGGGCCCAGGTGGCTACCCTGCGGCACACCGATGCAACAGATACCTCATTCGACACAAAGCCCTTTACTTTAACAAACTGTTTCCTGTATGTAAGGTAGCAGGTCAACCAATTCAGTAGTGATCCACAAAACCCATAACCTCTTAACTTCCCTATCAGGATATCGTGGTTGACTGTGTCGAAGGCCTTGCTGAAATCCATATAAACCACATCAACCTGACCACCCGCCTCCATTTCATCAATAGTACTTTGAACCAGCCGTCGATCTGCCACCAACGAAACCGTGCTGTTCCGGAACCAAAAAAGGATTTATGAATGGTTTTAATTTGTCGCAAACAATTGTTTCGAAAACTTTTGGAATAGAACTTAGAATGGAAATAGGTCGATAATTTTTAGCGTCTGATTTGTCGCCGGACTTAAATACTGGAGTAATGAAACTATATTTCCATTGGTCAGGAAAAACACCGCTCTCTAGGGACATTTTAAAAAGCATATGGAGCGGTTTGGTCAAAAAAATATCCTTGGATATATACATACATTATTCTAATAACATACACTACCGCTCATGGAAGTACCGACACCAAATAAAAAATGAACTTACACACTTTAATGTAAGAAAAAATAAATTATTAGATCATCAACGCTGTAAAAAATTAAGGTTAATATTACACATTATTTTCATCAAAAAAACCGACCTTTGCATTTAATACCGCTTTTCCTATTTGCGGTATTCTTTCAATTATATATATATATATATATATATATATATATATATATATATATATATATATATATATATCAAGGGTTTTCTACAGCTAACGCTGTCTTCCTTCTCTCAGCCTTTGATTCCATCGGTTTCTATCTAATGTAATGAGACTAATATTGTCAAATTTTTACTTCGTTTCTATCTTCCCAGTCTCCATCTGTTAGACCCCTGTCCTCCATATCCTCGTCCACATTGTCTCTCCACGATCGTCTGGGTCTTCCTCTTTTTCTCTCCCTATAGGGCTCCACTCCGTTATTTTCTTTATCCACGTTCGCTTCGTCTTATGTGTCCATACTATTTTAATCGTTTTTCTTCAATGGTGTTTATTGCGTTCTCTTTGATGTTCATTCTGCTTCTTATTTCTTCATTAGTTATTTTCTCCCTACGTGTCCATCTCTACCGCGTTAATTTTCGATTTATTTCTTTTGTTGTTCGTCCACGTTTCTGACCCGTATGCCATTATGCTTTGTATTATTGATTTGTATATGCGTGTTTTGTTTCTCTTTGTAATGTGCTTGTCCCACAGGATCGAATTTAATTGTCTTATGCATGTCCGAGTTTGTCCTAATCTAGCTTTAATCTCTTCTTCTGATGTTGCGTTTTTCGAAATGATGGTTCCTAAATATTTAAATCTATCGGTTCCTTTGATTATTGTTTCGTTATGGTTTTAATTTATCGAGTCGTAACTCTCCATAGAAATCTTAGATGATTTTTTTGATGTGGAACGCTACTCTCCAGCTCATCCCATAGCAATTGAATAGGGTTGAGGTTCCTTTGGTATACATGCAACATGTTCATATCAAGACATATTTGTTCAAGCTAAATATGCGGCAACTTGAGTGACGATGCCAGAGAAATCGAATGTCTCGACATGATTATGACGGGTTCCGCAACGTCAACTTTTTTAGAAAAAACTGTCGCCTGGGTTTTTGTAACAATAAAATCTACTGGTTACTGTCATCCCAAGATAGTATTTCCTGGTCTGTTTAAGTTGAATGACTTTCTTGTTTAAGTATAGTAAATATGGCAGAAGATGTATAATCAAACTTTATAAATATGCTATATTTAATCAGTATATGCGTGTTTTGTTTCTTTTTGTAATGTGCTTGTCCCACAGGATCGAATTTAATTGTCTTATGCATGTCCGAGTTTGTCCTAATCTAGCTTTAATCTCTTCTTCTGATGTTGCGTTTTTCCTAATGATGGTTCCTAAATATTTAAATCTATCGGTTCCTTTGATTATTGTTTCGTTATGGTTTTAATTTATCGAGTCGTAACTCTCCATAGAAATCTTAGATGATTTTTTTGATGTGGAACGCTCCTTTCCAGCTCATCCCATAGCAACTGAATAGGGTTGAAGTCTGGACTCTCTGGTGGCCATACCATAATTTTGAGCATTTTTTCTTCTTGGTTTGCTAGATAATCCTCACAAAGCTTTGAAATATATTTAGGATCTTTGTCATGCATCATCACGAATCCCTTTCCGATTAATCACAATCTAGATGGTATGGCGTTTTCCGTTAAAATTGATGAGAAGCATCCCCACACTAAAACAGGCCCACCTCCATACTTGGACAGACTGAACAATACAGTCTTGTATCATTTTTAGTGTTCCGTACGGAACACTTATAAGATCACTTCGGTGTCTGTCCGTCTGTCTGTCCGTCTGTCCGTCTGTCCGTCTGTCACACCCGATTTTCTCTCCGAAACTATTTATCATAGAAAGTTGAAATTTGGTAGTAATATAGGAATTGATGGCCTCATCAGAGCCATGTAGTTTTGAAAGTTAAATTTTGACTTAAGGGGTTAGTTTTGGGGGGTGAAATCGGAAGTGAAAAAAATTTTTTTTACTAGGTAATCGAGTGTGGTGTCAAATGAAAGCTTGTGAAAACACGAGTAAAAATATATATATAATGTAATACTTGCGCGCACTTTTCTTTGTATTATTTTTAAAAAATCGCGAAAAATCGCTGTCCACCCGCCTTATCTCGGAAAGTACTTATCAAAAAATTTTGAAAAAATTCTGGAATATTCTCCACGGGGTGTAGATTGAACGAAAATTATCACGTGTGCATTACCTGTAATAATTTATCTGGTATATAAAAAAAACAGAAATTTCAAGGTCATCAATTTTCAGTAAAGATTGGAAATAAACTTTGTTGAAACTTATTTGGGGTGTATTTTGTGAAGTCACTGATCATTTTATATCACCGTAACATAAATTTTGACTTAAGGGATTCGTTTTGAGGGGTGAAATCGGAAGTGAAAAAAAAAATTTTTTACTATATCATCGAGTGTGGTGTCAAATGAAAGCTTGTGAAAACACGAGTAAAAAATATATATATAATGTAATACTTGCGCACACTTTTCTTCGTATTACTTTTAAAAAATCGTGAAAAATCGCTGTCCCCTACCTTATCTCGAAAAGTACTGATCAAAAAATTTTGAAAAAATCCTGGAATATTCTCCACGGGGTATAGATTGAACGAAAATTATCATTACCTTTAATAATTTATCTGGTATAGAAAAAAAAACAAAATTTCAAGGTCACCAGTTTTCAGTAAAGATTGGAAATAAACTTTGTTGGAAACTTATTTGGGGTGTGTTTTGTGAAGTCACTGATCATTTTATATTACTGTAACATAAATTTTGACTTAAGGATTCGTTTTGAGGGGTGAAATCGGAAGTGAAAAAAATTTTTTTATACTAATTCATCGAGTGTGGTGTCAAATGAAAGCTTGTGAAAACACGAGTAAAAATATATATATAATGTAATACTTGCGCACACTTTTCTTCGTATTACTTTTAAAAAATCGTGAAAAATCGCTGTCTTCTATCTTATCTCGAAAAGTACTGACCAAAAAATTTTGAAAAAATCCTGGAATATTCTCCACGGGGTATAGATTGAACGAAAATTATCATTACCTTTAATAATTTATCCGTTATAGAAAAAAAAACAAAATTTCCAGGTCACCAGTTTTCATTAAAGATTGGAAACAAACTTTGTTGAAAACTCATTTGGGGTGTGTTTTGTGATGTCACTGATCATTTTATACCACCCTAACAAAAATTTTTATTTTAAAAACAATCAACGTACGGAGCACTAATTGTGCAAGTTCAACTTGCACTTGACCGGTTTTTTTCAGTCTTATACCGACCGTCTTTGGCTGAAAATTTCGATTCGTCGGTGCATAATATATTTTTCCACTGTACAATTGTCCTTGTTACCACGCCGTGATAACGGTTTTGTGGTCCCAATACGATGATGATGATTACTCTCCTGAAGACGCAGCTTTATTATACTGACTGATACAGTCTTATCGCGTTCCCGATGAAACTAACTATCTTCTATTTCGCTTACTCATCAGTCTGCATTAGATGTTACTCATAATTTTTTCGCAATGTTACGCACTGATGTAGAGTGGGAATGGCTGAACGGGTTCCTATTGAGAGAGGCTTACCCCCGGCCATTGAATGTAAAAATTCAAAACGAAACATGAAAAAATAACCGGTCAAGTGCAAGTTGAACTTGCGCAATTAGTGTTCCGTACGTTGATTGCTTTTCAAATAAAAAAAATTGTTACAGAGGTATAAAATGATCAGTGACTTCACAAAACACACCCCAAATGAGTTTTCAACAAAGTTTGTTTCCAATCTTTACTGAAATCTGATGACCTTGAAATTTTTGTTTTTTTATATACCAGATAAAATTCACAGGGGAACAGCTGTTTTGATGTCGAGGTTTTTTGAGCTGATTCTATATCAATTTGATGTCCTGAATTCAAATAACGTATTCATTTGTACCTAGGAGCTCAAATTTTTAAGATATACAATTTTAGAGAAATATAAGTTACATTATTGTAACTCAAATCCGTAAGTGTAGTAAACAAAAATAGATACGAAATTTTTATTTTAGTTATACAAAATACAATATTATGTCGTACTTACAAACAAAAAAAAAACATTGAAGAAATTAAATAGTCACTCAACACTTGGAAAGCTTCTTTTCCGCGACATTCTTGAATGTTTTTTTAAACAGTCCCTTTTTAAACTCCAGCAGTAATCTGCCATCATGTGCATGTCCCATCTTCCTTGGTAGCGGTCCTCCATAACTTTAATATCTTGGTGAAATCTTTCACCTTGTTCCTCACTCATGTCTCCTAAATTTTCTGGAAAACGGTCTAAGTGGCTGTGTAAATAGTGTATTTTAATACTCATATTGCACCCTAAGAATTTGAAACTATTAAGCATCTTGTTAACCATTTCAACATAGTTTTGAGCTTTATGTTTGCCTAGAAAATTTTCTACAACTGCAACAAATGATGTCCAAGCTTCTCGTTCAACTTGATTCATTGAATTTATGAAGGCAGGATCCTTAATTAATTGTCTTATTTGTGGGCCGTCAAATATCCCTGCTTTGAGTTTTTCTGTGCTCAACTGATGCATTTTTACCCCTATATATGCAAAACAAGACCCATTCTTATCAAGAGCCTTTACAAATTGCTTCATTAAGCCCAACTTTATATGTAACGGAGGAAGTATGATTTTTTCTCTTTCAACCAAAGCGTCGTTAATGACATTCTTTTCCCCAACGTCCATGCTTTCTCTCTGATACCAATCTTTTCTAACCCAGTGGTGTGTTTTGTCCCTACTATTCCAGAGGCACAAGAAAACACGGATATTTCGTGTAACCACTTTGCTGCCCAAGAAGAAAGTTTACCATTTTTAAGTCTACACAAATCATCCATTGATGTTCGTAATACTTTATCTTCTGCAAGACCAAAGCTATGGTATTATATTCTTCTTTCAGTTTCGTTGAGTGAGCTAGTGGTATTGAACCATATTTATTCCCATTATGTAGAAGGACACATTTTAAACTTCGCTTTGAACTGTCAATAAATAGGCGCCAATCATCTGGAATATATTCAGAAAGTCCCATTTCTTTCATGAATCCCCTAATTTCGTGACAAAATACAAGACTGTCTTCTTGAAAAAAGAATGGTAGCAGATCTTTTTCTCTTGTACGGTAAAAGGTAATTTTGGTTCCTTGTTCCAGTAAATTTTTGTCGTTCAACCTAGAAGCCAGTACTTCAGAAGCTTTTTTCGATAAATTGAGATCCCTGGTGAGATCATTTAATTCATTTTGATTGAAGCGTTGAGGAACTGATGACGTCCCCTCATAGTCACTGTTAGTTTCATTAGCATCAGAACTTTTATTAGCATCAGAAGAGCGATCAGAGGGAAAAATATTCGTCATCAGAGATATGTGGTAGCTGATGAAATGTTGGAATCGGTATTTCATCTGAGTGCGGGATAGGGCGTATTGCCGAGTCTAAATTGGGATAAGTCCACTTACTGCGGTTATTTCGATTGATTCCATTAGTATTTACTAAACAGAAATAACAATCATTGAAGTGGTTTTTTTGGTTCTCTCCAAACCATTGGTACGCCGAATTTTACACATTTTCTTTTCCCGGTAGTCCACTGCCGTAAATGCTCTGTACAAGTTTTACATACGAGATGCGGGGCCCACGTTTTATCCTGATTACCAAGCTTAACTCCAAAGTATCCAAGATACGCTCGCTTTACAAAGTCAGTAATAGTTTGTCTGTTTTGTTGAAACATGTATTCTCCGCATATATAGCAAAACACATCAGGTTGATTTACACACAACTTCTTCTTGAACTGGAACCTGAACTCATTTTAATTCTGTTCAATAACACAAAAACACTCTTTTCTTAACATAAAATATACACGCCGAATTCGATCTACTCTCATTAGTAAGAACGCACAAACTGACGAGGCTTACCCGAGTTAGGTGATTAAAAGGGTCAGTTCAGGTACCTGATAGGCAATGGTTCCCACTATTTATAGATTTACCTGGAATTTACTCAATTACAGACTGACAATAAAACCATTGTACCTACATTAATGAATATATAATAATTTTAGAACTCTCATAAATGAATATACTGAATAAAAACCACATTGGTAGATAAGTTGATGTATCTAAAAAAGTAGAGCTGATAGAGAAAAATGGATTGCATGTATAGATTTAGCGTCCCAAATATAGTTAAAATCAGCTCTAAAATCCCAGGCACTAAAACAAAAATATTTTTTTGTTGCCCTGTGTATTAAAGGTGCACTCGTGATAATTTTCGTTCAATCTACACCCCGTGGAGAATATTCCAGAATTTTTTCAAAATTTTTTGATAAGTACTTTTCGAGATAAGGAGCGTGGACGATTTTTCGCGTCTGTCTGTCCGTCTGTCTATCCGTCTGTCACACCCGATTTTCTTCGAAACTATTTGTCACAGAAATTTGAAATTTGGTAATAACATAGGAATTGATGGTCTCATCAGAGCCATGTAGTTTTGAAAGTTAAATTTTGACTTAAGGGGTTAGTTTTGGGGGTGAAATCGGAAGTGGAAAAAAAATTTTTTACTAGGTAATCGAGTGTGGTCTCAAATGAAAGCTTGTGAAAACACGAGTAAAAATATATGTATATATATATATAATGTAATACTTGCGCGCACTTTTCTTTGTATTATTTTAAAAAATCGCGAAAAATCGCTGTCCACCCGCCTTATCTCGAAAAGTACTTATCAAAAAATTTTGAAAAAATTCTGGAATATTCTCCACGGGGTGTAGATTGAACGAAAATTAGTGCATTACCTTTAATAACTTATCTGGTATATAAAAAAAAACAAAAATTTCTAGGTCATCAATTTTCAGTAAAGATTGGAAACAAAGTTTGTTGAAAACTCATTTGGGGTGTGCTATAACAAAATTTTTTATTTTAAAAGCAACCAACGTACGGAACACTAATTGCGCAAGTTCAACTTGCACTTGACCGGCTATTTTAAGATATTTCCTAAATATAGTCTACTAAGGTTAAAATTTTAAATCATAATTTTTTTGTTGAAAGGATTTTAGGGGAATTTATTTTATCAAAAAAAAAAATGATTTATAGTTTTAGCGTCCCACAAATTGATAGGGGCAAAACTTTGACAACATCGTTGCCAAATTTCTTAGGAGTTATAAGAAAGCATACAAATAATGTTTTTTTTTTATTTTTTCTTATTTTAATATCAACTGTATACTAAGATGATATATCTTAAAGTTCTCAATTTACGTGTGGCCAGAGTGCTATTTGCTTAGTTTCTTTTTAAATTTCTTATTAACACAAATATTTCCCTGATTTTTTTGAATTGCTTCATTTTAAGCTCTAATCTATAAATAGCTCGATGCATGATAAGATTTTCTACTTCACACAAGAACAAACGGATCCAAAACTCTTATCAGGCTCGAAATAAAAGTAAAATTTGATTTTTTTTTCTTCCTCTCACACTTTTACATGACAAACATGTGGGCAAGAAGGTTTCCTGTAATATTTGACGATAGTGAACGTTTCAGTACTAAAATCTCGAATCTCTAATGTACTTAATAACACATTTTTTTTTGGTAATTATTTTTTTTATTTAAATCAGCGAATTGAAACAAAACTGGATCTTATAGCTAGGAATAATGTACATATTTTGAATAATCTTTCAATATTTTACCCTGTAACAATAATAAGTGTCTATGCAACTTTTGATGCTTTTACCCAGACGCCACCATCAACTGCAGAGATAAATCTTAGAGTACGTGTATACTTAGGAGGATATGAAGTACGTTTGTCAAGAGTAAAGTTGAAGTCTTTCATTAAAGTAGCAAGGCCAAGTTTGGACTGCATTATACCGAATCGTAAACCTGAAAAAAAAATCAGAGATATTTAGAAAAGGGCTTTTAAATAATATTTACTTGTAAATTGGGAATGTGGAATCTTTGGCACAATGATACTACTCAGTATATATCACCACTACACCAAACACTTTATTTTTGCACTCGACGCGCGTTTCGCTAACCATGTTAGCCCCCACCCCACATATTTAATATCCAAATGGTTATCAAAAGAACTTGAGAAGTTACCATTAAATACTTTCGCAGTGAATAATTCGTTATAATTCATTAATAAAACAAAAAATCTAGTTCTTAATGAAGGTGAAGTCTTAATTTCTTTTGATGTTAGTTCTTTGTTCCCAAGTGTGCCAATTCCACAAACTTTACAATATCTCGAAGAATTACTTAGAATGAATGACTTTGAAGACGAAATTATTCGTGAATACTTAATATTATCTAAGCTCTGTATGGAACAAAATTATTTCCAATATAACAATCAATTTTATGTTCAGAAAGAAGGAACAGCTATGGGTAATTGCTTGTCACCTTTCATAGCCAATTTATTCATGAGTAAGTTTGAAATCGAAGCCAGTCAAGAATTTGAATATTTCCCAAGGGTATGGTATAGGTATGTGGATGATATTTTCGCGATTTTTGATACAAAGAAAGCCAATATTGATGATTTTGTTTCCAAATTAAATAGCCGGTATGATTCCATTAAATTCACTTACGAAGTTGAGAACAAAGGACAATTGCCTTTTCTAGATATTTTAAGTATTAAAAATAATAATAGATTAGAATTTGATATCTATAGGAAGGACACAGTAACAGATAGATATATTCCTATTGATTCATTTCATTGCAAACAACATAAATTAGCCTCATTACATTTTTTAGTTCATCGGTTGGTCACTTTCCCTCTGAATAGAGTAAACTTTAATAAAGAAAGGAATCGTATTAGAAATATAACTAGAGTTAATGGTTATGACGATGACTTAGTAAATAAGCTAATAAATAGGCATAAGTTCAGGTTTAATATTCAGAATTCCACCTTTTTTACACGCGAAGAAAATAACACCAAGTATGTCTCCATACAATATAATCCGAAATATAGCAAGGGACTCAATAAGGTAGGCCTCACCTTAGTCTATAAGTCATCAGACAATCTGAGGAATATCTTAGGAAATCCCAAAGATAAGATTCCTAATTGTGAGAAAAGTGGAATTTATGAAATTAGTTGTAATGATTGTGACAAAAAGTATGTTGGGCAAACTAAAAGGTCAATTAGAACACGATTTAAAGAACATTTAGCACACTTAAAATACAACAGAACAGAAAAGTCTAGCATTGCCGAACATGCTCTTGAAGCTGATCATACTGTAACATTAGATAATCTAAGATTAATAAAAAATGTATCTGATAGGAGATTGTTGAACGCATACGAAAGTATGGAAATCATAAAATGTAAAAGTAGTTTAAACAAAGACAGAGGGCCTATTCCTTATAGTCTCCTCTACTGGTTACTTGACCGGAACTGATAGCCTTGCCTATGTCATTAGTTCCGCTTGAGGAATTCAAGGGTTAGGCTAAGTATAAATAGGGTAGATTTGGTAGTTTAGCTTTAGTGAATCATCGCTTCTGATGAAGCTAACATGGTTAGCGAAACGCGCGTCGAGTGCAAAAATAAAGTGTTTGGTGTAGTGGTGATATATACTGAGTAGTAATATTTACTTGGTAGATGAGAAACCATAGCTTTTGGAATAAGCCCGTTCCCAATAAGAGTGACTTTTTTGGTGCAGATATGATGACGACACGTGTGTACGGTTTACCATACAGAAGGCCAACTCATATCAACAAAGTAGGATAGATTGAAAAGTTCGAGGCCTCACCAACAAAGAATTATAATATTTTTATTGTAGTACCCTCAATAAGTTCATACTTTCTTTGGTTGTCACGGTGTAAAATTTTGTTTCTGTAGAATTTGTGGTTTTTAGGTTAGAACGAGTTTAGTGAGACCAAGTGCAGCGTTTTTGGAAAAATAGAAAAACTTGAATAACGTGCGCTCATCGAGTACCTGTTTAATAAAAGATTAACACTAAAGGAGATCCAGGATGATATGGAAAGAACACTAGGGGAATCTGCTCCGTCATATACCACTGTGAAAAAATGGGTTGCAGAATTTAAACGTGGACGACAGAGACTCGAATATGACCTTCGCTCCGGCCGGCCCATGACGTCTGCGACTGAAGAAAACACCGGCAAAGTGTGTGATCTCATATTGAAAGACCGTAGATTAACTATCAGGGAGATTGCAGCCACTATAGGCATCTCGTATGAACGAACACAAAACATCATTGCTAACGAACCCGGATTTTCTAAGGTTTCCGCTAGGTGGGTCTCCAGATTGCTTTCAGTTGAACAAAAACGAAGTCGACTCACGATTTCTCGCGACTGTTTGGAGATATTGGAGGCTGATCCACAAGATTTTTTAACAGGTTTGTGACAAAGGACGAAGCCTGGGTTCACCACTATACTCCAGAGTCAAAACCGCAATCCAAACAGTGAAAAAAATCTGGTGAACCGACCTCAAAGAAAGCGAAGGCAATTCTGTCCGCTGGAAAAATGTGAGCGTCAGTCTTTTGAGATGCTAAAGGTATTATTATGGCAGACTACCTTCCGAAATGCGAAACAATAAACTCAACTTACTATTGCACCCTTTTGCGTGGTTTACGTCAAGAAATTAAAGAGAAACGCCCAGGATTATTGAGAAAGAAAGTTTTGTTCCATCAGAACAACGCTCGCGTTCACACCTCTGTTGACTCTATGGCTCAAATTCGTGATTGTGGTTTCGAATTGCTGCCGCACCCGGCTTATTTTCCTGATTTGGCACCTTCGGACTGTTTCCAAACCTAAAAAAACACCTCGGCGGCCAGAAATTTTCACCAAATAAAGAAGTCAAAGCTGCAGTTAACCAATGTTTTGAAGACCTTGAGGAATCTTTTTTTCAAATAGATGTGGAAGCTTTGGAAAGCAGTTGGAAGAAGTGCATAGAGCTAGGTGGAGATTACGTCGAAAACTATTTTTGTACGTATTTTGTTTTGTTTTCTTGACTAGGCCGTGAACTTTTCAAACCATCCTCGTATATCCGAATGATAATTCCCACTATCATTTTTCGCGAAAACTATTTGCGAGATTGACTAAATTATCGCTTCTGATAACGCTAACCTAGTTAGCGAGACGCACGTCGAGCACAAAAATAAGGTACAGTAGAACCCCCGATTAACCGAGTCGCGATTATCCGAGCTCCGGATTAACCGAGCCAATCTAAGAACCTGATTATCCGAGGTACGCGCGTCTATGCTGCGTATTAACCGAGCTTCTAAAATATGTATGTACATATTTCCATTTAAAATCGTCGGGGCCTTCAGAGAATCCCACTGGCCCGTGTGAGGGGTTCCCCTATTTATGTTTTTGGACTCTTTCAGCATGTAAATTTGCGTGAATGCAGTGCGTTATAGCTTTTACTACGAAGAAGTACGAGTATACTCACATAATTTATTTGGTTGGAGTTCTGGTAGTTGTGTAATTAATACGAACTGCTTTGTTTGAATTTTTGTTTGTCGTATTACACGAGGTATATCCACAAAGTAAGTTCCGTTTGGTTATATAAAAGAAACGTGTACAGATACAGAAAAAATATTTATTGTACAAAAATCTACAACTGTTAAACTAATTTTCTACATAGCTTCCGAAATTTTGTAGGCACTTGTCATAGCGTGGCACAAGTTTTTGTATGCCTTCTTCGTAGAAGGTTGCCGCCTGTGTTTTCAACCATGTGGTAACATGTTCTTTCAGCTCGTCATCATCGTTGAAGTGTCGACCACCAAGGAAAGATTTTAGGTGTAAGAAAAGATGAAAGTCGCTAGAAGCGAGGTCCG
>CM032451.1:6018563-6072312 GCA_019049505.1 Pachyrhynchus sulphureomaculatus
ACACTTTCATGAAAATATTTGTAGAACATACTCAAGTCGCCAACCGTTCTTCGATGCTCCAGCGATTCAAGGCCGCCGGTCAGCTCCGGGTCCCCAATCAGACGAACACCTTTTCTCTGAACAGAATCCAACAAATGCAGTGTATGTTTGGGAGCGAAGCCCCAAACATGGGAGCAGTATTCCATAGTTGGTCGAATTTGAGCTTTGTAAAGAATTAACAGTTGTTGTGAAGTGTAAAGCTTTCTGGTTCGAAATAATATTCCCAACTTTTGAGAAGCTCTCCTTGCTATGCCTGCAACATGTTTATGCTAGGACATATTTGCTCCTAAATTAACGCCCAACAAATTGAGTGACGATGGGGGAATGGAGTGTCCCGACATAATTATGTCGGGTTCAACAACATCAACTTTTTTAGAAAAAGCTGCCGCCTGGGTTTTTGTAGCGTTAAATTCCACTTGGTCACTGTCACTCCAGGATAGAATTTGTTCCAGGTCTTTGTTAAGTTGAACGAGCTCCTGTATATTCGCCTAAGTAGCCGATGTCAGAGCGTTTAAAGTGAATGAAGAGATAAGCGTACTGTCATCTGTAAAACTGTAGATTGGAGTCCCTGTCTTTTCCAGCAGATCGTTAATATAAATGAGAAAAAGAGTAGGAGACAGTATGGAGCCTTGGGGCACACCGGCGTTGATAGTGAAGGTGTTAGGAAGAAATCCGTCGATCGCCACTCTTAAAGAACGCTCTCTGAGGAAACATGAGAGCCACACACAGAACCTTTCAGACAAACCATAAGAGCGTAGCTTCAATTCGTAGCAACAATCCATCGTGCCAAACACGGTTGAATGCCTTGAATATGTCAAGAGCAACCACTCGAGTTTCTCCAAAGTGTTCAATTATATTGTTCCAAATATGTGTTACATAAGTCAGAAGGTCGGCTGTTGATCTATGTTTACGAAAGCCATATTGGTGATCGCTAATAATGTTGAATTCTTCAAGATATTTTAGAAGATGCTGATTGATAACCTTTTCCATGACTTTCGATATTATTGAAAGCAGTGCGACTGGTCGGTAATTATTTGGCAAGGTCTTCTTGCCTTTTTTAGGTAACGGCTGAACCGGCGGGAAGAAAATATTCCTTTTCTGTAGGATGGGTCGAAAAGTCTACAGAAACTGGTGTTAGTTCCCTCCCACAGTTTTTGAGAACTATGGCAGGTATTCCGTCAACGCGAGAAGCCTTTTTAGTGTCTAGCTTCATTAAAATACGCTTTATGATATGCCGTCTGAAGACAACATCGGGCATCCTTGACTGTAATACGAGAATAGTAGGTGGTGTTTTTCCCTTGAAAATCGACAGTAGAAATGTGAAGCAAAGAGTTCAGACAACAAGTTCGCTTTCTCAACAGGTGTCGTTGCAATAGAATTATCTGGCCGTGTGAGTGGTGGTATGGTGGATTTGGTGAAATTTTGACTAACTGCTTTAGCGACTACCCAAAGGGACCTGGCATTGTTGGGACAAGCCAGAAGTTTGTTTCTAATTCGTTGATTGTGTGCCTCCTTGGTTTCGTTGATAATTCCTTTGCATCTGTTGCGGGCACGAACAAAGGTGTTACGATTTATGGTGTTAGGATTTTCACGCCATTGTCGATAGAAAAGATGTTTAGAAGCAACAGCTTCTTTGCATTTTCGGTCAAACCAAGACATGCCGTTGGAGGGGTATTTCTTCGAAAAAGGGATGTAAGCTTCCATACCAGCCAAAATTACATCGGAGACCTCCCTGGCGCAGTCAGATGGGTTGTCGGATCGAAAACAAACGTCTATCCGAGAGATGGCAGCATAAACGAAAAGATACATATGCCTTTCAGCTAGTGTTAACTTTCAGAAGATTCATATAAAATTTTCATGACATTTTGTCTATTAGTTTACGAGTTACAGGGGTTTGAGTAAAGAAAAGGATGCTAGTTTTGATTTTTGCGAAACGATGGAACAAAAATAATTTCGTGTGTTAATTAAACATTACTTTTTGATGGGAACAAAAAGAGCCAGAACCCAACAATGGCCTGAGAAGTGCTATGGCACATCTGCTCTGTCGAAGGCAACTATATGTCGATGGTTTAGTGAACTTAAATGCGTCGTATATACACCGATGATGCACCATGTTCCGTACGTCCAAATGAGGTAGTCACTCCAAAAAAACACAAAAAAATCTACCATATTGATCTGAATGACTGCAAAGTGAAAGTGACAGAGATAGCCGACATCGTGAAGACATTAACATAACGCGGGAGGCATCTTATGCATAAAAATTTGCATGTATAAAGCTGTATGCCCGATGAGTGCTGCGCGCTCTCACGATTGATCAAAAACAGCAACGTGTCGAAAATTCAGAACGCTATTTGGTACTGTTTTGGCGTATTTCGAAGAACTTTTTGGTGCTACGGGTACCCATATAGGAGTAGCGATGACATAAGAACCTATAAAGGAGTTTAAAATATTTAAAAAATTATAAATGTAAATAATAGTGGTATCATCAAAAATTTCCATGTGCTTCAAGCAGAAAGAAAGCTGAAACACACACAAAGGTGATTTTTATTCAGTTTCAAATTTTACAGTATAGCCTGTCCCAAAATATAAGATCCTGATTTTTGCCGTTCTAAGTGGGCAATATAAAAATTTTGACCTTTTGTTTATGATAGGTTGCAGAGATGAAATTTTATTCATTAATGTAAATAAATAAAATTTGATGTGTTTTTGGAGATGTTTGTTTATAGATGCATGTAAAAACAAATGGATAAGAAGTACAAATATACAGTTTAAATGAATGTGGTTTAGAAGAGGGGACATATAGTACGAGGCTGGTTTGAAAAGTGCGTGCAAAGTCCGAGAGATGGCACCACCGGCGCGTATCGAGGTCATGTTTAGTTTAGTAGCATCTCTTGAATGAACGCACACCAAGTTTCAGCCATATTGGTCTATTTCTTTGTGTTTGGCATACGTGTGAATCAAGGAAGTCGAGTGATTTTCAAGAAATGGACGAAAAAGAATTTCGTGTGGTGATTAAACATTACTTTATGAAAGGCAAAAACGCCTCAGGAGACTAAAGGGAAGCTTGATAAACATTATGGTGACTCTGCACCTTCGCTTAGAACAGTTTATAAGTGGTTTCAAAATTTTCGGACTGGCCATATGGGCACAAGTGACGCTGAACTTTCTGGA
The DNA here is from genome assembly GCA_019049505.1 of Pachyrhynchus sulphureomaculatus. NCBI lineage: Eukaryota > Metazoa > Arthropoda > Insecta > Coleoptera > Curculionidae > Pachyrhynchus > Pachyrhynchus sulphureomaculatus. The sequence goes on from CM032451.1 coordinate 6,021,774, forward strand.
CGGCCTGTGGAGGTTACGACTCCAGAAATAATTGATCAAATTCATGATATGGTGATGGATGACAGAAGAGTTAAGGTGCGTGAGATTGCTAGTGCTGTGGGCATCTCGACTGAACGGGTACATAATATTTTGCATAAACATTTGGACATGAGAAAGCTATCCGCAAGATGGGTGCCGCGATTGCTCACGCTTGACCAAAAACGAAATCGTGTGAAGTGTTGCAAGGATGGTTTGCAGCTGTTCCAGAAGAATCCGGAAGACTTTAAGCGTCGTTTCGTCACTATGGATGAAACATGGATACATTACTATACTCCTGAGACCAAACAACAATCTAAACAAGGGGGAATCTGCACCAAAAAAGGCGAAGACCGTTCCTTCGGCCGGAAAGGTTATGGCGACTGTCTTTTGGGATTCGCAAGGGATAATCCTCATCGACTATCTGGAAAAGGGTAAAACTATTACAGGTGAATATTATTCATCCTTATTGGACCGTTTGAAAACCGAGCTGCAAGAAAAACGCCCGCGATTGGCCCACAAGAAAGTCCTTTTCCATCACGACAACGCATCAGCACACACCTCAGCAGTTGTGGTCGCAAAATTAATGGAAATAGGATTCCAACTCGTTTCACATCCCCCCTATTCTCCAGACTTGGCTCCCTCGGACTACTATTTGTTCCCCAATTTGAAGAAATGGCTGGCGGGACAAAGATTTTATTCAAACGAGGAGGTGATTGCAGACACTAATGGATATTTTGCAGACTTGGACAAATCCTATTATTCGGAAGGGATCAACAAACTAGAACATCGTTGGACGAAGTGTATAAGCCTAAAAGGAGACTATGTCGAAAAATAAAAAAGGTTTACCCCAAACACATAAGTAGTTTTTATTTTTGCACGGACTTTTTTGTAACTAAACGGGAGTTGAGTTCCGGACGGCGACGTGTGAACATCGAAAATCGAACACTCTCGGCGGTGATTGACTCGTTCAACGAGCATTATTACGGTAGTGTTTCGATATCTTCAATTATTTAATTGTTTTGGTAGATTGCAAACGAGAGGAACTAGAAATAAAGTAGAATGTAGTGTTAGAATTAAGACTTTTTTTTTTAAAAAAAAAGAAAAAGAATTTAAAAATACATAAGTATAATTTTGGGAAACTGTAAGAAGCTAAAGAACCGCTGAACGACAACCTTGATTGTTTTGTTTACTGTGTATACGGTGATAAGAAGTAAAAACAACAATTTTTTTGTCTTTCTCCTCTTCTCTCGGGTCTGAAAATAGAATATATGAGGAGCAAACGAAAAATTTTGATAGCATAAGTTTCAACAGAAAAAACAATGGATAACGATCATCATACACTGGGAAAATCGAAAAGAGGAAGAGTCGAGGAAAGGGAAGAGCCAAGGGGAATATACAAAAGGAGTAAAAAGCTGATAGGAACCCCACAGAAAGACAAAAATGAAGAAGATGAGATGGACAACTTAACAGAAATGATCAAAGAGTTAATGTTAGATATAAAGGAAATGAAACAGGATCAGAAGAGATACCAACAAAAGGTAAAAGAACTAAGAAAGGAGAAAGAAGTATCAAAAGAGGAAAATAAGACAATTAGAGAAAAAATGAGAAATATGGAATCGAGGATGAGCCAGCTGGAAATGGAAAACGTAAGGAATAATATTGTAATATCGAGAATGAGATTTAAAGCGAATAGTCAACCAGATCTGAAAATGGATGTAGAACATTTTATGGAAAAAAGTATGGACACAAAGGTACAGATTAAGGATGTGATAAAAATGGGAGAGACTATATACAAGATAGAACTTGGAAACTCAGGAGATAAAGAAGTTGTGATGAAAAATAAAAACAAACTGAGAAATTGGAGAGAGAGAGTTTCCATAAACAACGATTTAACAAAGGATGAATGGAAAATTTAAAAAAATTGAAACATATAGCAGAGAACGAGAGAAAGAATGGAAAGAGAGTAAAAATGGGATATCAGAAAATCTTAATCGAGGGAAGAGAATATAAGTGGGACACTGAGGAAGAAAAACTGAGGGAAAAAACAAAGAACGCTAGGACCATCAAGTCAAATATTGAGAAAAAGAAGAGAGATAGATAGATCGACGACGACCCTGGTAAAGACAAAGAATATGGAAGAGAAGACTTATGAAAGGAAAATAAATAAAAATATAATCAAAGAAATGTATAGGAAGAAAGAAATAGGAACTCAACTCCACGGCCCCGAAAGGCGTAAAAAGGCATAAGGATTAAGTAAGTAAGTAAGTAAAGTCAAAATAAATGTCATTTTCTAACATATATTTCTGTATTTCCGATTTGGTGTTGGCTGCATTAGGAACCTTATTTAGTAGGCGACTATGGTAACTTGCATTGTCCATAACTATAACACTCTGTTCGGGAACGTTTGGCAAAAGGGAATTTTGAAACCAATTTTCAAAAACTTCTGCGGTCGTGTCTTCGTGATAGTCCAATCTAGAATCTTTTATGTTTTATGCAGATAATAGTAGACAATTTGAAACCCAGCCCTTTTCAGATCCAGCATGCAAAATAGTTATTCGTTTATCTTTATTTGAAGGTGCGTTAATCTGACATTTTGTACTGCTGTCAACCCACCCTTTTTGCACAGTGTCATGGGTATCGAACCATGTTTCGTCAAGGTAAATTATTGGCCAATTCTCTGATCGATACTTTTTAATTTCTTGTAAATAAGTATGTCGCAAGATTCGTAATCTTTGTGACTCCATCACTACTTGCCTTTTGTTGATTTTACGGAACGTGAATCCCATTCTTAAGAGAATTCTGTGTACCGTCCTGCACCAGTCTTAATTTTATTTTATCTAGTGTCAGCACCAACTGCTCTTCATACATAGAATATATTTTTCTCCTGATGACGTCTTTTTCACAATCGTCTACATGATGCATTTGAAAATCTTTCCTTTTTTTTCCTGTTCCTGAGTGATGGTTTTCTTCAAAGCACTTTGTTTATTCAAATTTCTTTTTACCAAACTGTCGTAAACATTTTTCACTATATGTTTAGCTTCTAGTAATAAATGTTTTTTTTTTATGATAGCCACTATTGCAATTTTCCCACGGATGCCACATAATTAAAATAGAACCGTTACGTTGTAAGTTGTAAGTAAAACTAAAAATAAAAATAATAAAAAATATCTTTCGAATTTTAATGGGGACCTGTGGCCATTAGGCCAATACTGTCAAATACTTAAAGGGGTCCAAACCGGGTTGCCAGGTAGTAAATATATAGGCAAAATAGATTCAGTATGTTTGCAGGTACAAGTAAGGGCGGTATACAAAGCAGGTAAAATAAAAATACGTTTATCGTAATACATGGCAACTATGCACAAAGCCTTAATAGGGTCGTTTACTGCCCCATTGAAAGAGCAAAAAGGCAGGATCTTATATCTTGGGATTTACTTTACTTGATGTAGCTAGAAAATTTCCACCTTTGTCGGTTCTTTGAGCGAGAAGATTGTGATATGTGCCCAATGGGTATTGCGCAGTCTCACCGTTTCGGCGTAATTTAAAGAACTTCGTCTGAGTTCAACAGGCAGTCCGCAGAGTCAAAAAGCGTCCAAAAACACAATCATCTGGCGAGAAGGTTTTGGAAAGTATTTTTTGGCATACACATGGAATAATACTGATCTTGAGAAGGGACAAATAACCACTGGACGTTTGAATGGTGAAATCAAGAAAAAAAAGCCGTATTTAGTGAAAAAAAAGGTAATGCACCAGCTTACAACTCCATAAAATTGATGGTTAAATTGGATTAATTTGGCAATACATTGCTTCCTCATTCGCCGTATTCACCAGATCTGGCCCCCAGTGATTATTACCTCCTTCTAGATTTGAAAAGGTGGCTCCAGGGAAATAGGAAGATCGCTCTTGAAGGAAACTGTGTTGAAGAATAAAATCAATTTTTAGCAAAATATTGTTTTTTCCCCGGAACTTTTTCCCCATGTAGTACATGTGGATTCCGCCTGTCTTGTTACTTAATATTATCTTACCTAAAGAAATTTTCGAAGTCGCTTAAATCACCAAATTGTCTAACACCTGGTTTCACAATTAAAAAGAATAAATCTTTTAAGATGTTTGATTCATTGTCTCTGTCTTCTATGGCTTGGAATAGATTCCGATTTCTTATAAATACCTCGGAATTTTCGTCCTCCATAGAGTTACACTCGAGTCCAAAACCGCAACTCACTAAAGGAAAAGAATAAAACAACATTTTTCAGTGTCTAAATTCAGTACAACACAACCTTTTTACCTATGACGTCCGTTGTAAATCTCGCAGCAATTTTTTTAATTTCTGTTGCTTCTCCTGTTTTGGACATCTCGTTCACTAATTTTGATAATCCCTTTGATTTTTCTAATATTATGTTAAACATCATCTTCATTTTTCCTGTCAGAAATAAAAAGTATTAATATATTTATAAATTATAAACCTTATGCAAAATAAGGGATATATATATATATATATATATATATATATATATATATATATATATATATATATATATATATAGTACAGTAGAACTCCGGTTATCCGAGGTAACGTGGGAGGCACCCTCCTCGAATAACTAAAAACTCGGGTAATCCGGATTTGTTTTTTATTCATTCAAAAAATAAACACCAATACTTTAAACCGATGTATTAACGTTTTTAACATATAAATAGGTACAGACATTATAAAACAGTGAAATAGGTATCTATGCGCTTCTCTTTCATATTGCATCTTCTTTTTCTCGCTGCAATGTTTCTCCATCTACTAAGAAGAAGCAAATCCGCTAGGGTTGCCTCTGGTTGTTGTTCGATATACATTAAAGCTTTTTCCAAAGAAGCAAAACCTTCTTGATGACAGATCTTAGTGCTTCGCCGCTTCGTCATCGTCATCGTCATCTGATTTTTCGCTTTCCTGAAAGGCATTCGTTATTTCTTCAATACTCATTTCTTCTTCTAAATCATCTGCTGTAATCCATTCAACAACATCTTCTCTTATCACATTTTCGCAACCTTTTAATTTTTGCTTTAATTCAAATAAACTTTTTTCTTTTTCTTCTATCTCGCTGTCAAAATTTGAATAGGACATTTCTCCATGGCTTCTCAATTTCAAAGCTAATTCATTTAATGGAGTATCATCTTCACTATCATTATAGTCCTCAAAATCAATAACTTTTGACCAAGATTTTTGAATAGTGGTAGTACGCACAGAATCTCAAGCTTGACTTACCCAGTAAATAACATTTTTCAGTGTAACCTTTCTCATCCCATTGATAATATCCTCCTTTTCTGTGTATTCTAACAGATGGTCAAGATATAAACGCCCTATAATTTTTTTAATGTTTTCGAGGATACCTTGATTCATTGGTTGCATTATGCTGGTTACATTTGGAGGAAAAAATTTTACAACAATTTCGCCCACATAAAGTCCTTCTCCAGGGTGAGAGGAGGCATTATCCATTAACAAAATTACTTTAATAGGAAGACGGTTTCTGTTCAAAAATTTACTCACAGATGGCATGGACTCTTCTTCAAACGAGTTAGTAAATAAGGTCGCATCCATCCATGCGCTCTTCTGACTTTTGTAATAGACTGGTAGGGCTTTGGTGAGAGGTCTTTTAAAGTTCTTGGACGTGCAGACTTGCCAATCACCATCAGTGGGATTTTGTGCTTGCCAGATGCATTGGAACATACCATTATGGTTAATCTTTCCTTATTTCGTTTGTGCCTGGAGCTGATGTTTCCTGTCGAGATGCCAATGTTTTTGATGGAAGCATTTTATAATTCAGACCAGTTTCGTCACAGTTGCAAATTTGATCACATGTGTATCCACAATCTTCGATTTGCTTTTTAAAGTTCTGGCGATTCCACCAAGGATTTATGGTCTACCCAAGATACATAAAGAAGGGGTACCTCTCAGACCCATCGTCTCCACTACTTGCTCTCCCACTTCAAAACTTAGTAAATTTTGTGCTAATTTTCTTGAAAAGTCCTTCCTTAATTATCACACCTTTGCCATTAAAGACTCTTTTGCGTTTAGTGCAATAATTAATAATTTCCAATTACCAGAAAACCACGTTATTATATCACTGGATGTAGTCAGTCTTTTCACTAATATTTCATGGCAGTTAATCAGCCAAATAATTGACTCTGAATGGGCATTAATCTCACCCAACACCAAAATCAGCAAATCCTTCTTCCTGTCAATAATGGATTTTCTTTTCCATTCAACCTTCTTCAAATTTAAAGAGTTTTTTCTACTCTCAAATATTTGGATGCCCTATGGGCAATAATCTGAGTCCGGTACTAGCTTCAGCTGTCATGTCTTATGTTTTAAAAATCTGCACTCAGAGATTATCCTTTAGACTTCCCTTCTTACATCAATACGTAGACGATTTAATTCTATCCATACCAGCAGATGGCAAAGAAGAAGTCCTTCATGTTTTCAATTCTTTCGACCCACATTTACAATTCACTATAGAAGAAGAAACCAACAATACTGTTCCATTTCTGGACACAAGAGTCGTTAGAGGCTCCCATAACATCATCAAACTTGATTGGTATAGAAAACCTACTTCTTCTGGGAGATACATCCATGCAAATTCTGGCCATGATTGGAAGGTGAAAGTCAACGTCATCAAAGGCCTATATAGATGATTGAAGACAATAGTCCATCCTGATTTCCTACACCAGTCACAAGAAACACTCACAAACCTTTTCATAGAAAATGGATACAATCGCAAATTCTTGCTTAGAACCAAAGATGAAGCCAACAAGCTTACTCATATCCACCAAATTCCCCCAGAACACCCCCCCCCCCCCCCCCCCTCCACCTACCGCAAATCTCCCCTCTTACTCAAACTCCCCCAGTCGAAATTAATTGGTCGTTGCTTTCTTTACCATTCATTCCTGGCCTTACCAACAAATTAGTTCATATTTTGCGTGTCATTCCTAACATTAAAATTGCTAAATATTATTTTTTTAAAAATAGACGTGTTTTCAGCAAGTTGAAGGCCCCGTTACCAGTTCTGTCTATGTCAGACTTAGTGTACTCAATTTCCTGCCTCAACTGTCCATCAATCTATATTGGCCAGACTTCTCAATCCTTGAGTCGTCGTATTGCACTCCATAACAGTGATACTAGATGCCATCCGCAAAGATGTGCTTTGGCGACCCATTCTGTGAACAAATGAACATTCCTTTAATTTCAGAGAACCCAAAATACTTCATTTCTCTAAAAATCTTTCTAAGGGAGAATTCCTTGAAATGTGTTACATACAGGAGAATCACCCCAATGTCAATAAAAGAACCGACCTGGATGGGCTCCGTAACATATATAGCTTCCTCCTCTCTTGTGATAAATCAATACCACACGATAATTCCTCGTCTTCAAGTGTTTTATGATCCCTCTGAGAGGTAACAGTAGTCATCTCTCTCTTAGCTGGTTAACTTCTAGTGTCTTCTTTCCTCTCTTTGTTTACGGGTCTCCTTGTTCCTGGGTTCCAGAGTTGCTTTCCATTTGGTCTGCACCATTATATGCACTTAACAATTACTGTCCTTCTTCCACTGGCAGTGACTAACGATTCCCCTTCACTATCGCCTGGAACTTTCAGCTTCATATATTTCTGTTAACAATCTCTTCCTCCAGTCATATGTTTCAACAATAAAATTAACAAATTAATAAACAATATAATAGACGATTATCCTCTTTGTTGCTCCCATTATTCTCTTACTCGTTCACTTCAACCAAAATTAGGTTGTGTTTTTCCTATCCTTGGTTCGATACCGGTTTTAGGTCGCTTAATCTTTTTCTTGTTTTAAAGGTCTATACATGCCTTCTCAAACTTGATTGGTTTCCTTCCGGGTGTCGACCCTTTTCTGGTTATTTCAGTTTTCAAAATAAGCCCCTTATCTCTGTTCGGTGAGCTATCTCCTGTCGTTTTTGTCATTTACAATTTTATCTACTGTGTTTATAGTGTGTATTTTTATGGATTAACCAACGTTTTTATGTATATGATACCTACGGCCATTCAGGCTAACCCACCTTCGCACTACTCATGTGAGTTTTTGACTTTATTATGATTAATATCTTATTCTTATTTTACACTATTTTTAATAATGACAACAACTTAAATACAACATCATTCAATTAAAATTGTCCCAAGCTCTATCAGTGTATATGTTTTATTCTCCTTTTCAGTTCTTGCCCTGAAGAAGGTCCCAATCTAGGACCGAAATATTGGCTTAATAAAAACTGTGTGATCTCTTATCACGCCCTTATTGCCGAGTTCCCCAACTAAGATTTTATTTTTAAGTATATATATATATATATATATATATATATATATATATATATATATATATATATATATATATATATATATATAACACATGGGCTGAAAAGTCCCGGGCCTAACACATAGATGGCGCTAGTTTTATTGCAGTCACCTTTTTTTTTCAGTTAATACTAACCTTCAAAAGACAGCTGTTAAAATTTCATGATATTCTATTCATTAGTTTGTGAGTTATTGTGCTAAGAGTGACGCTACTTTTGTTATTTTCAAAACAATGGATCAAAAACAATTTCGTGTTTTAAGTTTACACTGCTTCTTGATGGGAAAAAATACCGTTCAAGCGAAGCAATGGCTTGAAAAGTGTTATGGGGACTCCGCTCCATCAGAAACAACAATAAAACGTTGGTTTGCTGACTTCAAACGTGGTCGTAGAGACACCGATGATGCAGAACGCAGTGGACGTCCAAATGAGGCGGTAACACCAGAAAACATAAAAAAAATCCATAAAATCGTTTTTGAATGATCGAAAAGTGAAGTTGCGTGAGTTAGCTGACATCGTAAAGATATCAAAAGAACGTTTTGGCTTTATATTGCATGAGCATTTGACTATGAGAAAGCTCTGTTCAAAGTGGGTGCCGCGTTTGCTCACTGTTTATCAAAAACAAGAACGTGTTGATGATTCTGAGCAGTGTTTGGCCATTGTTAGAGCGGCGCTGGAATGATTGCGTTGCTCTTGATGGAGATTACGTTGATGAATAAAGCTAATTTTGAACCAAAAAAACCGTGTTTTCTTTGTTAGGCCCGGGACTTTTCAGCCCATGTGTTATATATATATATATATATATATATATATATATATATATATATATATATATATATACAGACCTACATGTCTATGTAGGGTGTTATGAAAATCATTTAATCTTTTTAGTAACAGATATTCTTACTTTTCCTTACCTGTTGTAAATGTTGGTGTCAGTTTTTTTCTCATATCCCTCCATTCATCTCCCTGCTGTAAGAAGAGATTCTTAAAGAATAATGAGCTTAACTTGCGAGGTGTAATATGAGTAGGAAAATAAGAAAAATCTTTGATAAGAATTGTTTTAATCAACTGTGGATCTACGGGTACCCATATAGGATTAGCAACGACGTAAATACCTAGAATGAAATTTAAAATATTTAAAAAATTACCCATAGTATAAATAATAGTGATATCTTATCAAAAATAACGTAAGTAAGAGACTCGGGTTCGAACAACGTCAAAGTAAAGGACGAGATTGGATAAAAATATGCCAGTAGAGCAACTAAATCCCATATAAGGTATGTACCCATTATATGAGATATAGCGATACCCACATTTGCAGCTAAAGATAAAGTTGGTCAAATAAAACCTCGAAATGTAATAGCTGATGTCTCTGCTATGTAAATTGCGATAAACGACTCAACAATATTATTCAATAACTTAGGAAGTTTAGTGGTTCAATCAAGTACATATGTTATTTGTAATATGAGGTAATATCATCTTATCAATTCTAAATATAGTATTACAGTACTGGATGTAGCCAGAAAAATTTCCACTTTTGTCGGTTCTTTAAGTGAGAAGATTGTGGTATAAGCAATACTACAAATAAACTCCTGGACAAAATTAACGCAACAATCTGAAAATTAATTTATCTTTTTCTTATGTCAGTTTTAAAGTTTATCGAGTATTTGAATAGTAGGCTATGTATATTTTGTTTCGTTGTTCATAACAGAAATCAAAACAATTCGTTTAGATTTACAGTTTTAAAGAATTTTTTAGAAGATAAACAATTTTCTGTAATAATGCGATAGATTTTCTTTAAAAATAAGCTTATAAATTGTTCCCTTTTTCAAAGTAATACGTTTTTGTGGTAGACTGTTTTATTTTTGACCCCGAAGAATTAGAAAAATGAATCGAACAAGGAATTTAACTGAACACGAGGTAGTGCGAGCCTGAGTTTTATTGGACGAGGGATATTGTCAGAGTTATGTTGCCAATTTATTAGGCAAGCATCGTTCCACAATAAGTCGTATGGTAAGATGCTTGAATGAAGTAGGAACTTATTCTAAAAGGCTAGGGCAGGGGCGAAAACGATGCACTAGCGACCTAGATGGACGTTTTATAAGACGATATGCTTTAAAAAATTTGACTGTCACTAGTTCTGTAATAAGAAACGAACTCGAAGCTGTTCGCAATGTCACAATTTCTTCTAAAACAGTTAGAAGACGGTTAAATGAAGCTTGCTTAAACAGTAGGAGACCAGCCACTGCGCCCTTGCTTACTAGAGAGAATAGAGTTGCCAGGTTACGTTTTGCTCGAAATCACGAAAAACTGGTCTGTGGATGATTGGAAACAAGTTTTCTTCACAGATGAAACCAGGGTTAGTCTAAAACATCCAGATGGTCGTGAGCGAGTATGACGAAGACCAGGAGAGAGGTTTGCTCCTTGCAGTATCTCTGCAAGGATTCCATTCGGCGGTGGCTTTGTTATGTTCTGGGGTGGCATCTGCTTTGATGCTCGCACAGAGTTAGTTCCTGTCCGTACGATATCCATGAATGCTAACTACTATCTTGAGAATATTGTAATAGAACATATGATGCATTTCGGTCATTTTGTGGGGCCCAATTTCCTGTTTATGCAAGACAACGCTCGACCTCACGTGGCTAGGGAGGTACTCGATTACCTTAATCAAGTTGATATACCGATTATGCAATGGCCACCAAAAAGCCCGGATCTGAATCCGATAGAACATGTATAGGATCACCTTAACAAAATGTGGAACGTCATATACCTGCACCTAGAAACCTGAGGGAACTTGAAAATGCAGTTATCACAGAATAGGATCAAATTCCTCCAGATTTTATCCAAAATTTAATTAGAAGCATGCCTAGGCGCATAAACGCTGTCATCCGAAGTAAAGGAGGCAACACACGCTACTAGTGTCCCAGTTACACCATTAATTTTTCTACTAGTGTCCCAGTTTATTTTTTTCATTATTACATAATTTCAACGATTTTGTTATTAGGTCTTAAGAATAATTTAAATTTGAATATCATAGAGAAATTTGGTAGCTAATTCACTTTTAAAGTATCCGAATAAGTTTTTTCTAACTTTTAGCACAGTAAACATACTCCAGTAGCGAAACTGAGCTCCAATTTGGTGACGAGATTTTGACGGCGCGTGCGTCGACGGGTCCTTTTTCAAAATGGCCGCTCAGTGTTTACATCCGATCTCGGAATGTGTCTTTGGAAATGTATTATCCATGGTTTCTTGATGTGACTGCAGTTGATATGAATATAAAGACAGAAGGAAGAGAGAGTTTGTAGAAAAAGAGAATTAAAAACGTTTGTAAGTGAAGAGAATCGAAAAGGTTGAGAAACAATTTATATAATCATGGGGAAAGGAGGTTATTGTGCCGTTGAGAATTGCAATATTCCATATAATTATTTTCGCAAATTATTTGCTCGAGTCACACTTTTTTATGGTCTAAAATTTACAAATAAGAAATTTGTAACTCAATCAGGGCGCGCTAAGACTATTATTCTAAATCATAACTAAATTTATTTACGCTTTATTTGCATCACATGTAATCATCAACAGTATTATCCGTCAAAGTTGCTGCATTAATGATTTTTTTTTTGCAGTTTCTCTGTTTTTAGTTGAAACAATGATTTCATAGAAATCATGGTATGCGATTAAAGTTGTTGGAGTTGTTGATTATTTTAATAAACCTCTATTGCTTGCTTTCACAAGACAACTTTTCACTATCTTAAATGCATTTTTTTGAAAAAATACATATGCATGAAACAATATTATCATTACTAATGTACATTTTGTTTAGGCGTATTGCTCAAGAGACGGCCTTCCAGGGAACCTTGATTGATTTAATAAAACGTTCATATTGATAGAGTGGTCATTAAAGCTTGAAATTTATTTCTAAACTTAGTTCGGATGGTTATTTAAAAATCCTGACGTGATTGCTCAATTCTGACCTCGGATTCGGTTTCAGCGCCCAAAAATACATAGGTATAGCGATCTGTTCGATAGTGAAAAACTTTTTTTGTGTGCCTGTGTAATTTTTTTATGATTAGTAAATAATCCTCCAAATTCTGGTTTTTATAAAGATTTATTTTTGTGTAAACTAGTATTCAGTTATTTAAAACTATTTATATTTGTGTAAATTATAAATAAAACATTTTTTTTTTCTTAAAGGTGTATTCTCAAGAGGCTTCTAGTTTTTAATAACTTCATCTGTATTAATTGCTTGACACACCTTTTTTAATAATAAACCTGATAAATTTAACACTGTTTAATTGCAAGTACAATTAATACTCTGAAAGTGATTTTTTTTTCTATTTTTCTCTATAAATTACATTGCTCCTTTTTCATGCCAATCTTTCAAAAGTTTCTGTGAATATATTGTAAGGAATACAGAACTTATAACGACATATTTATTATTTTCAAATTTTAGACAGTATATTTTATTTTCTTATAAGCTGGGTTTGAAAGTCTAAATATTAAGTGTTGTGTTGAGATCATAAACCCACTGGAGAATGGGATTATTGAAATAACTAGTATAAATAGATTACTGAATCAAATATGCTATTAAAATAAGAAAAATTTTAATGTGATTCCAAAGAAATTTTTGTAATATGATTTTGTCAGACGATGTGTATCAGAGGGTAAAATATTCTGAAAATAAGTTCGTTAAATGGACAGTACACTTAATCGAAGGCCATTTTGATGGTAATTATGGTTACTATTAAAATTTTGAAGATTTAGTTACCTGTTATTAATATTCCTCCTTATTTCTATTGTTGTATACCTATACTATAAAATCAAATATAGTTATTTTCCTTTTAAAAACTGTAATTGACAATACGCAGTATATATGATTCAATCATTTCTCCTAATGAAGCTAATATGGTTAGTGAAATGCGCGTCGAGTGCAAAAATAAAGTGTTTGGTGTAGTGGTGATATATACTGAGTAGTGTCATTGTGCCAAAGATTCCACATGCCCAACATAGTTGTAACTGACAAGTCAGCTTGGTCATAACTAAGTATTGTATGTAAATATAATTAGGAAATTACTGTATTGACTCTTTGTTGTCTTGTCTTAATTCCTTGTACATAAAAGCAAGCGTTAATTATGTTATCAAAAAGCAATACAGATAACAGAACACAAAAAGGTATAGAACCTCTAAGAATCATTCACATAGAAAATAGAGGTCTATACATACACGTTCATAATTCATTAATATTATATTAACCTTTCTCGAAGTTACACAATATAGTTTTTATAGTTTAAGAAAAAATAAGTTCCAAAAAAGTAGATACAGTGTTTTTTAATTAACAAGAGATCTATCACACCAAACAACACACTGCTTAGAAAAAAATGCTCTTATTTTAGATGTTGACATCTTAGTAATGACAATATGTTTTTATTTCACGGTACAAGAAAAATAGCATTAGGTATTACGTATGTTAAAATTAAATTAATTTAGTCCTTAAAAAACATCTTTAATCACAAATTTACTCAAAAAATGATGTAAATAAAACTTTAACCTCAAACAGTGACGTTTAACTTTGATAGACTTTTGAATTTTTGGATAAGGTTATTAAAAACTGAAGTTGAATATTAAGAATTCCATCAAATACCTTTCTATCAAGTTTTTCACCTGTATTAATTTCTTTTCTAACAAAGTGCTCCATTCTTTTTGTTTTTTTTTATATTATTCATGCTGTATTAAATAACAAATAAAAAATTTTCAAACATTTCTATATCTATAATTTTGAATGATAAAACTTTTCACAACTTTATTTGCATTTCAAATCTCGCGCTGGTCCACTTTTAACATGGCGGATTGCCACGTGACCTTCTGAAAACGAACCTGATATTCCTATGCGATTATCCTTGAGTTTCGCTACTGTATAGTGTGTTTACTGTGCTTTTAGTGTAACCAATGTTCATAAAAAATTATTAAAATTAATTCATTATAGAGATTTGTATGATTTAATATATTGTTGCGTTAATTTTGTCCAGGAGTGCATTAAAAAAAAACTTACCGCCGTGCTTAAATCCCATTTTCTTGAATTTGTTGTGAACATCTTGATTAAAATTGCCCCTGATATATTTTTTTTCTGAAGTAGGTCTCTGGCATTACCATAAATAAACTCAGTTTCGAGTTGTGGAATACCCTGTTCTTTAAAATAACTGCGTTTCTTAACCAATTTGCTATAAAAATAATAAACAATTGCTGCTAAAGCTAAAACCGCGTACAATAGAACACTTGCCATGTTTGAGTCGTTCAGATAATACTATAACTCGTCTACACAACTGGATTTATTTATATTGATGCTAAGTGATAAATGACATAAAAATATTGCTTTTTCACAATGACTTCCCAGATTGTTATTAACAATGCAGTGCTGCCAAGTCGGGATGTCGGTTTTCAGTGTAAATGCTCGGATTGTTTCAATAAATTTACTAACAAATTGAGGGTTGGAACACTTCGAAAAAAATAAAATTAATAGGGTTAACTTTAATAAAAAAATATTTTCCTTTCCCCGTTTTCCTCCGTCAAAACTAATATTTCTATAAACACCTTTGTCAAACCTTTCTAAGTTAGGTGCACACGACATAAACATGTTGACTGTATTGGATTGGAGTTTAGAATCTTAAAGAGGTTTTCTTAAGGAAGTAACCAAGGGCCCAATAAAATTTACGTCATAAAATATAATGGATACTTGGTTAGAATCTTTTTACAAATTGGTAGATTGCAGATAAATCGGTAAATCTGGCGACACGGTCTCGATACATTTCGAAGTTATCTTAACAACTCGTGTAAGTATAGTATTTTTCAAGATCTAAGAAAGTGATTTGGCAAATTGATGCAATAAAAACATTAAACGATTTTTAGGATCTTCGCACGTACTTGGCCATATATATATATATATATATATATATATATATATATATATATATATATATATATATATATATATATATATATATATATATAGTCCCTGGCCAAATTATTAGACGCACTGCAAGATTTCATGTAAAATATTAATTACCGAGTGATATTGTACCGTTTTATTATTTTAAATTGATTTGTTTTTTATTTTTATATTATCCAATCAAATACCTATTTATTTGACATAAATAAAACTGCATTAATTTAGAAAAGCATAAGTTTATTAAGTTTTAAAGAAAAGTGAAATTAATGTTAGTAAAAGTCAATATTTAGTTGAGCCACCTTTAGCCGCTATCAAAGCTTTAATTCTGCGCGGCATGCTATCAATGCAAGATTGTACTGTCTCCTGCATTTGAGGATGATGATTCCACACATGAATAATCTTTTCTAGGAGCTGGGTTTTGTTGGTAATCACATCTTTAGCCACTTCTCTTTTCATCAGCTCCCACACATTTTCAATGGGGGCTATTACCCGGCCAATCCTACAGATCCTACTGATCTTGCCTCATTATTCCTTTGAAGACGTACAGACGTCCAGTGCCCTTGCCGCTGATGACTGACCAAATCATCACTTTGGTGGGATGTTTAACCGTCGGGACGACACAATCAGGATGAAATTTTTCTCCATGACGACGACGCACATACTGAGCTTTATTCTGCAAAATTTCGAATGTGCTTTCGTCACTGAAGCAGACCTGTCAAAAATAGGAAAAATATATAAACTTCCATGTTTATTTGCTTTATTTAACTGAAAATGATAATAATGTATCAATTATTGATTAAATTGCTGTATCTTACCGATCTCCAGAAGTCCACATCTTTGTCTTGCCATTGTTTGGCCCACTTCAGGCGCTTTGCTTTCATTGCAGCTGTTAACTTGGGCTTCCTGGCGGGGCGACAGGCCTTAAAATCTAATTCTTTCAATTTTCTTCGAACAGTGCGCTCAGAAGCATTTACGCTAGCATCCTGGAGTTGTGATTTTATTACCTTTGTGGTAGCAAATCTGTTTTCTACACAAATTTTCTTCAAACATCTCTCTGACCGTGGAGTGAAAATTGGTTTTCTACCGCATCTTTTCTTTCTTTTCGGGCTTAATTCCTTCCCTGACTCAATTATCTTTTTTATGCGTTGTACACTAGCTTCAGAAACCTCCAATCTTCGTGATATTTCTCGGTTTGTAAATGTTTTCGCAATCACAAGGGCCTTCACTTCAGCTTTTTTACGTGGTGAAAGATCGCCTTTTCTACCCATAATGAAAATAGTCCAATTACTTTTTTAAAACACTGCATACAAAATAAACTAATAACTGAGTAGTATAAAACTGTTAAACAAACAATCACAGTCCATAAAGCCACAGAAACACATCCGTACCTGACTCGATTCCGATCGCGACTGATACAGTTTTGTACTTGTTTACGTTCATGTATCACTTTGCCAACACAGTGTTACCATATGTTAAAAATAAATACAAATATGTAGTCTACAACAATTCTTTTAAATAAAAATCAATAATATTGTAGTTTAAATATACCATTATTGCATAAAAAACTCTTAAGAAACATAAAATTACTAAAAAAAATACAGTGCGTTTAATAATTTGGCCAGGGACTGTATATATATATATATATATATATATATATATATATATATATATATATATATATATATATATATATATATATATATATATATATATATACCGGGTTGTCCCATTATTCTGTGAACATAGAACTATTTTCGGAATGAAAATAAGTCGATTAGACATAATTTACCTCTATACAAAAGTGCTTCTTTTGTCCGTTCGAGGGCACCAAAGTAAAAAAAAATAAACACATTTTTCAAGATATTTTAAGAACCGATATTCCGATTTGAATGAGATTTAGGGTGCCCATGTTTTGCTAGGCGCTCTAATATTTGACTTCCACAAAAAAAAACCGAAAGGGTTCGAGAAGAGTGAAAACTACCCCCGCCCCTACATAAATTCTAGTAGAAATGTTTTGCAACTTTAACGACGACTCTGAATTATTTTTTCATAAAAAGGTCCTTTTATTTATTTCATTTTTTGTTTCATGTAAAAAAACGCCACCTCACATAGTTCTTGAGAAAAAAAATGTTTTTCCGATGCTGACCTACAAACAATTTTCTTGTCACATCAACCGTTAAAATCTAGTAGGCGATAATAATCTAGTTGGCGAAAATGTGGAATGTTATGTCAGTGTCACAAATGATTTTTGACAATAAGCTTCATAAATTTTAAATTAATTAACGTTTGGGTTTATTTTTGATTGATAATTTGTTGTTGTTGTTTGTTTTCCCTGTGAATATGGAATATTCTTTTGATGAACAGACTGATATGTTGCTAGTACTTGGTTTTTGCGAAGGTAATTGTAGGAAAAGTGTTCGAGTGTATCAAGAGAGATATCCGAATCGACAAATTCCAAATAGCCAGACTTTTGCCAGCATAGAACGTCGACTTCGAGAAATTGGACGATTCCAACCCCTGAGAGCAAGCCCGAACACCTCTAGTGGAAGAAGCTGTTCTTGAAGTAGTCGAAGCAAGTCCAGGTATCAGCACTCGCAGGTTAGAACTTGAACAAAGAGTTAAAAAAAGCGCTGTTAACCGGATTTTAAATGAACAACTCATTCGTTCATTTCACGTTCAGCCCGTCCAAGAATTGTTGCCCACTGATCATCACCACGTCTTAGATTTATACGAAATGTTTTAGAATGCAGAGCAATTAATAGGCTATTTCACAAAAAAATTTTGTTTACGGATGAGTCATGTTTTACCCGTCGTGGTATGATAAATTTGCATAATACACATGTTTACGCCGAAGAAAATCCGCATGCAGTTACAGAAAGACATTTTCAACGAGAATTTAAAATTAACGTTTGGATGGGGATTGTTGGTAACTTTTTAGTTGGCCCATATAGGTTGCCTGATAACCTAAACGGAGATAGCTATCTACATTTTCTACAGAATTCTTTACCTGAATTATTAGAAGAACTGCCTCTGAATCTAAGAAGAGACATGTTTTTTATGCACGATGGAGCTCCACCCCACTTTGAGCGTGCTGTAAGAAATTATCTGAACGAGAATTTTTGTGGTAGATGGATTGGTAGAGGCCAAGAAGCTCCAATTCAATGACCACCTCGTTCCCCGGACCTTAATCCTTGCAATTTTTTTATATGGGCAGCATTGAAAACAAAGGTATACGAGGTCCAGATAAACAACGCCGATCAACTATGGGATAGGATTCAAAATGCTGCGAATACATTAAATAATAATGATATTTTAGAGAGAGTTAGTTTCAATTTTTTGCGCCGTATTGTTAAGTGCAGGAACGAAGGTGGTGGTCATATTGAACAACTATTGTAAAAAATACTATTACCTGTGTTAAATAAAACTCGTAATAATAATTAATATCATACTTACTTGTTTAATTTCACCAACTAATTTTAATTATAAGTAAAATGCTTGTTAGTCTTTTTATTTTTGCGTAAATCATTAGCCGGAATAATTTTGTACAAGAGACAAAAAATGAAGTAAATAGAAGGACCTTTTTATGAAAAAAAAATCAGAGTCGCCGTTAAAGTTGCAAAACATTTCTATTAGAATTTATGTAGGGGTGAGGGTAGTTTTCACCCTTCTCAAACCCTTTCGGGTTTTTTTGAAAGTCAAATATTAGAGCGCCTAGCAAAACATGGGCACCCTAAATCTCATTCAAATCGGAATATCGGTTCTTAAAATATCTTACAAAATGTGTTTATTTTTTTTACTTTGATGCCCTCGAACGGACAAACGAAGCACTTTTGTATCGACTTATATTGATTCCAAAAATACGTGGTAGTTCTATGTATAAATATATATATATATATATATATATATATATATATATATATATATATATATATATATATATATATATATATACCTCCCTTTCAATCTGACATTTTATTGACTAATTCGTGTTTATAAATATAAAGAATATTCTTCATTTTATCTGCAGTATTATACTGAAATAGTGTGTACTATAAAGTTCAATAGTGTCTTAAAATGTCCGAAGCCCTTCCCATCAGAAGCCGCAAAAGCCCGTTGAGGCAAAAGTGATAGTTAAAATTGTTTATTTAAAGTTAGTGGAGCGAGGCCACAAAAAGTACTTTTCATTGATGGAGACATCAGCTTTAACAGGCATCTCTGAAAGTACAGTTTGGAAAATTGTAAATAATTCGATAGCGCCTAAAAAATCACGAAAAGACAAAGGTGTGTCGAAATGTATTCATTTCTGTCACTTTTACGGAGGCTGTCCGAGGATAGTTGTGACATAAAATGTTTCACTACAACTTTATGGCGTATTCTACGTTGTTTGGGGTTTTTGTTCAAAAAAATAGACAAAAGGCAAGTTATAATGGAATCACAGCGCTTACAACAACTCAGAATGGAATATTTAAAAAAAATAAATTGAGCTAGATCGGAAAATCGAACGATAATCTACCTAGATGAGGCTTGGTATGACACTCAGTAAGGTATGGATTGATAAATTCAAAAAATGCCACACCAAAGCTCCATTAAATAAAGGTAAAAAAATAACTATTTTACATTCGAGGTCAGAAGAAGGCTGGATACCAGAATGTCTATTTCTAGCAGCTAAGAATATTTCAGATTTCAGCTTGGATTATCATTGTGATACAACTGAAGTTTTTGAAGATTGGCTTCAAAACAAATTAATGCCGAATATACCACCGAATAGCTGTATTGTGATGGATAATGCATCCTATCATAGTCGCCAAATGAATAAGGTACCAAGTTCCACCAGTAGAAAAAAGGAAATACAAGTCTTTTTGTGCGAACGTGACATATATTTCCAAGAAAGTTATACAGTTAAATAATTGTTAGAAGTTTTAAAAAAGTTAAAATTTTTCAAAGGATTATGTTCGTGATAAAATTGCAAAAGAAGCAGGACACGAAATAATTCGGCTTCCACCATATTATCATATCTTTAATGCGATAGAGTTGATATGGCATAAAATAAAATCTGATATACATGCTCACAATAATACACCCACTTTAAACAGTAGTGTGATTGAGTTGCTAAAGACAGAAGTCAAAAATGTAACCGTTGGAAACTGGAGAAACTATATTCAACACGTCAAAAAATTGAAAGCTCATATAGACGTATAAGACGAAAACGGCAAAGAAGAAGGACAACGATATGTGGTACATGGAACATACAAGGTCTCTCCAGGAAAGTAAATGAAGTTGTAAATGAATTAGAAAATCTTCGAGTCGAAATTGCAGTACTGACGGAAACAAAGAAGAAAGGAAAAGGCTCCGAAAGTTGGGGGCATTACGATCACTTTTATAGTGGAGTGCCCAAAGAAGATAGAGCAAAACAAGGCGTATCCATACTAATACACAGAAAACTGAGGAAATTCATAACCACCTGGGAACCGATTAGTGAAAGAATCATAATGATGAATCTCAAAATACTAGGTAATAACACAACCTTACTGGGGGTATACGCTGTCAACGATCTGGCTAATAACGAGGATTTATTTTTTGAACAACTAAATGAGGAAATACGCAAAATTGCAACATGAAGAGAGATATTACTTTTGGGTGATGTAAATGGAAGAATAAGAAGGAAAGAAGACGATAAATGGTAGGAAAATATGGCGAAGAAGTTACTAACGACAACGGAAGAAGAATTATGGAGATATATGAACAAAACAACCTTACAATATTAAACGGACACTACCAGCATAGGGATATTCATAAATATACGTGGAGACAAACAACAAGAGATTTAAAAAGTATTATCGACTATATGATAATCCGACAGAGATCTAAATTAAACTTCCTAGATGTAAGAGTCCAAAGAGGGGCTTCATGTGGCAGCGACCACTACCTTGTGAAAGGAAAGATAACTTCACGAACAACACGGGAAAGCAAACTGGAAGATACAAGTACACAGCACACAACAAGTGAAACAACAATAAGATATAATACAGACAGCCTACAAAATGAAAGTATCAGAAATCTATACAAGAGTAGACTGGACCAAAAGATACAATGGACTGGATTTGTTAATATAGAAGAAGAATATAAGTATATAAAGGAATGCCTACACGCAGCCGCACTGGAAGCATTAGGGTACCAAGAGAAAAGGGAAAAACAGCAAAAACCATATTGGTGGGATGAAGAAATTAAATATGAAATTGAAGAAAAACGGAAAAGCTATCACAAATACTTAAGTTCAAAGAGCACAAACGACAAAGTAAAATACAAAGAATCCCAAGCTAGAGTACGCAAAATGATTAGTGACAAAAAGAACAACCAATGGGAAAAGATATGCTCAAGACTCAACACTTACATAGGAGGAAGAAAAAACACAGAAAGCTGGAGACTTCTTAAATATATGAAAACAGAACGGAAAAGAGAAATCTTCTCACCAATAACACTAGAAAAATGGAACCAATATTTTACAAATATGCTAACAGAAGATAGACCAGAGTTCAAAAGTACCCAACATGGAAACCCAAATATAGTTATACGAGGAACCCCAATAAGGATAACAACATCAGAAGTTAAACAAGTATGTAAAACGCTAAAAAATGGTAGAGCTCCAGGACCAGGAAACATCCTAGGAGAGATAGTAAAATACGGAACTGAAAAGATATTTAGCGCTTTGAGGAACTTATTCCAAAGATGCATTAACACATCAGAAGTACCTGAGGAATGGAAAATATCATACATATCAACAATTCATAAGAAAGGAGACAAAAATAATTGCGATAACTATAGGGGAATAACGGTTACAGGATCTATTAGCAGAATATACGGAAAAATACTTAAACATACAGTCCCTGGCCAAATTATTAGACGCACTGTATTTTTTTTAGTAATTTTATGTTTCTTAAGAGTTTTTTTTGCAATAATGGTATATTTAAACTACAATATTATTGATTTTTATTTAAAAGAATTGTTGTAGACTACATATTTGTATTTATTTTTAACATATGGCAACACTGTGTTGACAAAGTGATACATGAACGTAAACAAGTACAAATCTGTATCAGTCGCGATCGGAATCGAGTCAGATACGGACGTGTTTCTGTGGCTTTATGGACTGTGATTGTTTGTTTAACAGTTTTATACTACTCAGTTATTAGTTTATTTTGTATGCAGTGTTTTAAAAAAGTAATTGGACTATTTTCATTATGGGTAGAAAAGGCGATCTTTCACCACGTAAAAAAGCTGAAGTGAAGGCCCTTGTGATTGCGAAAACATTTACAAACCGAGAAATATCACGAGGATTGGAGGTTTCTGAAGCTAGTGTACGACGCATAAAAAAGAAAATTGAGTCAGGGAAGGAATTAAGCACGAAAAGAAAGAAAAGATGCGGTAGAAAACCAATTTTCACTCCACGGTCAGAGAGATGTTTGAAGAAAATTTGTGTAGAAAACAGATTTGCTACCACAAAGGTAATAAAATCACAACTCCAGGATGCTAGCGTAAATGCTTCTGACCGCACTGTTCGAAGAAAATTGAAAGAATTAGATTTTAAGGCCTGTCGCCCCGCCAGGAAGCCCAAGTTAACAGCTGCAATGAAAGCAAAGCGCCTGAAGTGGGCCAAACAATGGCAAGACAAAGATGTGGACTTCTGGAGATCGGTAAGATACAGCAATTTAATCAATAATTGATACGTTATTATCATTTTCAGTTAAATAAAGCAAATAAACGTGGAAGTTTATATGTTTTTCCTATTTTTGACAGGTCTGCTTCAGTGACGAAAGCACATTCGAAATTTTGCAGAATAAAGCTCAGTATGTGCGTCGTCGTCATGGAGAAAAGTTTCATCCTGATTGTGTCGTCCGACGGTTAAACATCCCACCAAAGTGATGATTTGGTCAGTCATCAGCGGCAAGGGCACTGGACGTCTGTACGTCGTCAAAGGAATAATGAGGCAAGATCAGTACAAAGAAGTATTACAAAATCGGTTGATTCCGCAGCTCAGAGAATGGTTTCCAAATGGGGAACCATTCACTTTCATGCAAGATGGAGCTCCCTGCCACACTGCTCGGTCTGTTAAAGCTTTTTTGGCAGAAAAAAATATCCCTCTGTTGGATTGGCTAGGGCTAGCCCTGATATGAACCCCATTGAAAATGTGTGGGAGCTGATGAAAAGAGAAGTGGCTAAAGATGTGATTACCAACAAAACCCAGCTCCTAGAAAAGATTATTCATGTATGGAATCATCATCCTCAAATGCAGGAGACAGTACAATCTTGCATTGATAGCATGCCGCGCAGAATTAAAGCTTTGATAGCGGCTAAAGGTGGCTCAACTAAATATTGACTTTTACTAACATTAATTTCACTTTTCTTTAAAACTTAATAAACTTATTCTTTTCTAAATTAATGCTGTTTTATTTATGTCAAATAAATAGGTAATTGATTGGATAATATAAAAATAAAAAACAAATCAATTTAAAATAATAAAACGGTACAATATCACTCGGTAATTAATATTTTACATGAAATCTTGTAGTGCGTCTAATAATTTGGCCAGGGACTGTAGAATAGAAACGGAATACGCGGACGTAGAAGCTGAAGAACAGGCAGGCTTTAGAGCAGGAAGATCCACAATAGACCATCTCTTCTCACTGACACGAATCCTAGAAAAGAAAACCGCATTTGATCAGGAAGTCCATGTCTTGTTTGTTGATTTAAAAAAGGTCTACGACAGCGTGCCCCTAATGAGATTGTGGGAAACACTACAACAGAGTAATGTAAGCACCGAAATAATTAAAGCCGTAAAATCCTTATACCAAGACGCAAGAAGTAGTGTGAAAACCAAATATGGTATAACAACAGGGTTCCAGGTCACAAAGGGTCTCAAACAGGGCTTTTGTATATCCCCAACGCTATTTAAAATCTATTTGGAGAGTGAAGAACTGGAAAAGGAAATGCAGCAGTATGGGATTACCACTGGATGACGATATTACATTGTACACGCTGTCATTCGCAGACGACCAGGTAGTAGTCGCTCAGGACATCGATGATATGGAATACATGACACGAAAACTTATGGAAGAATATGAAAAATGGGGCCTAGAAGTCAATATTAAAAAGACCGAGTACATGTGCATCGGAGGACAACAGCAGGACTTGAAACTGGCCACAGGACACACCATCAAACACTGTGCCAGTTATAAGTATTTGGGAATGAGAATATCTAGGGACGGAACACTGGAAGAAGCAATATTCGAGAGGAATATCCAAGGAAGAAAAGCGATTGCAATGCTTAATAGTATACTATGGGACAAAAACATAACCATTGAAAATAAGAAGAGAATTTACAACTCAATAGTGAAAAGTATAATAACTTACAGCTCCCAGGTGTGGCCATTGAAGGAAAGAACAGAAAAAAATACTAAAAGCTACAGAAATGGATTTCTGGAGACGAGCAGCCAGAAAATCCAGAAAAGACCGCATACCAAATGACACGATAAGACGAGCTTTAGAAATAAAGCACGATATAGTGGACGAAATCAGAACCCAACAGTTGATATGGTACGGACATGTACAGAGAATGTCACAAGACCGACTACCTAAAAAGATTTTAAATTGGAACCCTCATTGAAAAAGAAAGCGAGGAAGACCGCGCCAAAGCTGGAGAGCAGGAATCAACAAGCAAGTACTAGAGAGAGATCTGGAGGAGGAGGGATGGAGAAACCGGGAGGAGTGGAAATTAGGCATCGGAAGACGGAAGACGTTATAAAACCGATTAATATATATATATATATATATATATATATATATATATATATATATATATATATATATATATATATACATATACATAAATATAAATAGTTTAGAACCTGTCAAAAAACTTATTATTGATTTGCAGGATAGTAGCGATAACCAAATTGAACTAGATATTAATTAATAACTAAAATTGTAACAAATATACGCGAGGACACTGTAGACTGTGTGTAATTACTATATTGGGTGTTATTCAGTACATAAAACATTAAAATTCAACTGTCTTATCACAATAAAATTTTAAACCCAACAATTATACAACGCACAACGCCTTGTCATTAAACAGCCATGAATTAATCACTTTCGAATCTTGTTGAATTTTGAATAGGTATAGGTAGCTAAGTCACTTTGTTAGATCGTGAAAAATACTATACAACAATACGTTTTAATACTCGAAACTATAAATTGTTCGAAGATGACTTATTAGTATTAAAACTGCTTAGTGTAATACTGCACTTTGCCTTATCGTTATGGTCATAACTATAATTAACAATTAATTCAATTATGTTGGAAATGTGGAATCTTTGGCACAATGACACTACTCGGTATATTTCACCACTACACCAAACACTTTATTTTTTTAATCGACGCGTGTCCCGCTAACCATGTTAGCTTCATCAAGAGCCATTATCAATCAATCAACGCTCCTGATGAAGCTAACATGGTTAATGAAGTACGCGTCGAGAGCAAAAATAAAGTGTTCGGTTTAGTGGTGATGTATCATCATCATCATCATTAGCTTACTCCATCCATGGTCGGATGTAAGCCTCCCCAAGTTGTCTCCAATGAGCTCTGTTGTTTGCTTTTTGCATCTGATCGTGTCCTGCTAATCTTTTTATGTCGTCCGTCCATCTTGTCTGTGGTCTACCTCTGCACCTTTTGTGTTCTCTAGGCCTCCATTCAAGTATATGGCATGTCCATCCATTATCACTTAGCCTTGCGATATGACTCGCCCAATTCCACCTTAATATACATATTTGTTGTATTACATCTGCCACTTTTGATCTTCTTAATACCTCGATGTTAGGAATACGATCTTGGAGTCTAATATTTAACATTCTCCTCTCCATTGCTCTTTGAATTACCTGAAGTTTATTTATTATACTTTTAATTAAAGCCCACGTTTCAGTGCCATATGTTATTACCGGCAGTACAGGGTGAGTCAACGATAGAGTATAGTTTATTATCTCATTTGTTTCGGGAATGACGAAAAAATATTAAATACGATAGTTTTAGGGAATGTTAAGGTGCGCAATTTAAATGGAACATCCTATTTTCTAATTTATTTTTAAATTCTGCGTCAAATTTTATAACTTTATTAATAATGTTACATACCTAAACCTAGTAGTTTTTCTAATATGTCAATTTTTTTTAAAAAAAAAAACTAGTTTTCAGTTTTGTAAAAAATTGCCAGTAGCTCCATTATTTCTGAAGATAGAATACTCATAATTGGTACGAGCGTTCTATAGAGATGAAAAAAAAATATAAGTAAAGAAATTGGAGTTAGGTGCTACAGGATGTTCAAAATAAATTTATGCATTTCGACTATTTTAAATTGAAAAATCTCAAATTTTTTAAATGGCACACCCTGTATATTATTATTTTTTCTGATAGATTTTACAAAACCTTCCATTTACTACTTTATTAAGTATGTTATATACCTACTTCTAATACTTTTTGATTTATTTTGAATTTTTCAATTTTTACCCCTGTTTTTTAATACACTTACGCTGCAACATCATTGTCAAATTTTGACATGTCTATTAAGCAAGTAAAAATAGTTTAATTTGTTGTAGTAAGTGACGTATAAAGGTAATAGTTAAGGATTTTCCTAAAAATAAATTAATTGATATGGTATATATACTGGGCGAGGCGTGAAAAAATTGTCTTTTGACAGTAAGGATTTACGGAGTGAAATACCCTAATAGATGTATACCGACTACAAAACCTTTTTAGTGCTTAATGGAACGGTTTGATGGCAGTGGTAGAGTTGAGTATACGAAATGGAAAGTAGTAAACCAAAATGCTACCATTGAGGAAAAAGAAATGAAGATTTTACTTAATGTTGAAGATAATCCTCAGGTCAGCAGCTGTCAACTAGCTGACTTATCTGACACATCCCAATCTACGGCTAATCGCACCACGAGAAAGTATCATCCCTTTCATATGGAACTACACCAAGAACTTCAAGACCGTGATTTCGAACGACAAGTAAACTTCTGCACTACCATGAATGGAGCAATAGAGGCCTATCCAAATTTTTTATCCAAAATAAAGTTTTCTGATGAAGCTACTTTTCGCAGTAATGGAGCAGTTAATAGCTATAACATGCATTATTATTCAACAGTTAATTCATTTTGGGTCCGGGAAGTTCAAAACCAAAAGCCACTGGTCGCTCAAAGTATAGTGTGAAATATTAAATTTTCCAATTATTGGTCTATATTTTTTCCGCAAACCGCTTAATGGGTCTAGATATCTAAATTTTTTGCAAAACGAATTACCCCAGCTTCTTGAAGAAGTTGATAACTTTGAAAGGGAACAAATGTGGATTCAACAAGACGGAGCACCTGCTCATTACCACCGGGACGTTCGGGAATTTTTAAACGATCGTTACCCATATAAATGGATCGGCTATGAACTGAGCGGTATAAAAATTAACATAAAAAAAACCGGTCAAGTGCAAGTTGAACTTGCACAATTAGTGTTCCGTACATTGATTGTTTTTAAAATTAAAATTTTTGTTAGGGTGGTATAAAATGATCAGTGACTTCACAAAACACACCCCAAATGAGTTTTCAACAAAGTTTGTTTCCAATCTTTACTGAAAACTGGTGACCTTGAAATTTTGTTTTTTTTTATATACCAAATAAATTATTAAAGGTAATGCACTCGTGATAATTTTCGTTCAATCTATACCCCGTGGAGAATATTCCAGAATTTTTTCAAAATTTTTTGATCAGTACTTTTCGAGATAAGGTAGGGGACAGCGATTTTTTAAAAGTAATACGAAGAAAAGTGTGCGCAAGTATTACATTATATATATATATTTTTTGCTCGTGTTTTCACAAGCTTTCATTTGACACCACACTCGATGACCTAGTAAAAAAAATTTTTTTTCACTTCCGATTTCACCCCTCGAAACGAACCCCTTAAGTCAAAATTTATGTTACGGTGGTATAAAATGATCAGTGACTTCACAAAACACACCCCAAATGAGTTTTCAACAAAGTTTGTTTCCAATCTTTACTGAAATCTAATGACTTTGAAATTTTTGTTTTTTTTTTATATACCATATAAATTATTAAAGGTAATGCACTCGTGATAATTTTCGTTCAATCTACACCCCGTGGAGAATATTCCAGAATTTTTTCGAAATTTTTTGATGAGTACTTTTCGAGATAAGGCCCGGGACAGCGATTTTTTCGCGAATTTTTAAAAATAATACAAAGAAAAATGCGCGCAAGTATAATATTATATATATATTTTTTACTCGTGTTTTCACAAGCTTTCATTTGACACCACACTCGATGACCTAGTAAAAAATTTTTTTTTCACTTCCGATTTCACCCCCCAAAACTAACCCCTTAAGTCAAAATTTAATTCTCAAAACTACATAACTCTGATGAGGCCATCAATTCCTATATTATTACCAAATTTCACCTTTCTATGTCAAATAGTTTCGGAGAAAATCGGGTGTGACAGACAGACAGACAGACAGACAGACAGACAGACAGACAGACAGACACCGAAGTGATCTTATAAGTGTTCCGTACGGAACACTAAAAAGAGTATGTGGCAATGAATTCGCCGGCAAAATTTGACATACTAATCAATGATCAAGATGAAATCGAACAGATAGAAACACATTGGAAAATCCATCGTAGAATCCATTACATTATATAGATGCGAGACCTGGAGTTTAAATGCAGAAATGAAACGCAAAGTGAGTGCCCTCGAAATGGACTACCTTAGAAGAAGTAGAGGGGTATCAAAGAAGAACAATGGAGACACAAGAAACAATAACAAACAGAGTAGAGATTAAAGGTTTAAAATGGTTTATTAATTATTATTAAAATGGACAGAACCAGGGAACAGAAAACGCGGCCGACCAAGAAGATCATGGAATGAAGGAATACGTTAAGCCATGAACTCCAGAGGTTTGACAGACGATATGACCGCGCATAGACAAACCTAGCGTTTGGAAACGGATAGACGGCTATAGCTGTATTGGAATCCGTTATATGTATATGTAAAAATTTCACATTTTTTTAAATGTTAAAATCTCGATTTTTCTGTACTTGTATTGTTTTTCTCACAATAAATTTATTTTTCAAATCTGTGCCATAGAATCGTATTCTAAATAGCTTCTTTACCTTTACAGCCCTTCATATAATCAAAAAAAAAAATAATTTAAAGACGGCAAAGGACTTTTACTATAGCAAACCATAACTTTTTCAATATTAAAGTCTCGGAATTTTTTTTTTACGGAAATTTGGTAACCTATAGCAGCCAAAATACTCAATATGGATGATTCTGCTCAGGAGTCCTTTGTTCATGTTGACAAGGACTACAATATATAAAGTCAGTCAAATGCTGCGCTGACTTAGCCGTTACTTGATGGAGATCCATAACAACTAGGAACGAAAATTTAAACAACTATTTAAGATCACTACTTTATTTATTACTGCTGACAATTGTTTCGACACACTGCGTCTTCTTCTGGAGCAAGATGTAAATTAACTAACAAAGTATGTTACAGAATAATTAATTTACCTAATTATAAGTACTAAATTAATTTATAATATTTACCTTAATACCTAAAACAAGTTAAATAAAGGAGTCCCACCTCCATCCAATTGATCGTTGAGTAATAAACCTGATGATTTTTTCTGGTTAAATAATTCAGTCATTTCCCTTTCGTTATGCAAAATTCTGAAATCTTCATGGAAAGTATGGTTTTCATCCGTTAAATATTTAGCGTAGTGAGATACGTTATTTTTCATTCAATAACTTTGTTTATGTTCCTTTATATATATATATATATATATATATATATATATATATATATATATATATATATTAGGGTGACTGCAAAAAATCGATGTCGGAATTTTGTTCGTCTGGACCCCACAAAACGATTCCCCTTTCCAGATATTGAGATAGCCGAAATTTGAGCTCGATTAAAAGACGTTAACCTGTGCCGCTCGTCGCTCAAAG
Organism: Pachyrhynchus sulphureomaculatus; assembly: GCA_019049505.1. Classification (NCBI taxonomy): domain Eukaryota; kingdom Metazoa; phylum Arthropoda; class Insecta; order Coleoptera; family Curculionidae; genus Pachyrhynchus; species Pachyrhynchus sulphureomaculatus. The sequence continues at coordinate 6,052,147 of CM032451.1, forward strand.
TTTGAAAAAATCCAAATTTTTGGCCAAAAAGCTGACATATGGAGCCATAACTCCAGAACGGTAAATAATAGAAACACGCTTAATATCTCAAAAGAAAGCTAATGTTGTTCTTCAAAATTTATATTCTATACATAATTGTTGTTATTTTAAGTCAAACCGAGTTACACAACAGCCTTTAGCCCCAAAAACGCGACCTGGTACCAGTAGGAGCCAGTTTGGAAGTATTCTAAGAATTTTACGGGCTTTTACATAATGTGTCTCGGAATTAACATTTTTTTGTTAAAAAGTATTTTGGAACTCAATTTTCAAACATAAAGAGCCTTTTGTTCAAATTTAATCTTTTATTATATGGGGATTACCTGACTAGTTTACCAAAGAAAGACCAGTTTGACAGGTAAAAAGGAGGGTGAATCTAATTTCTATTTTAGGGATGGTGATTTTACTTCAGCGTACAACCGACCTTTTATTTATTCAGTTTAGTTTCTAAAGTGCCTTTGAGCTGGTTAGATCGAACAATTATCTAGTGAAGATATTTTAAGACACTGAAGAGGACAGCATCTACCAGGAACTTGAGAGCTTGGAGGAAATGGACATCCCTGAAGAAGCTGCAGAAGATCCAGGACCATCTGAGAGCAAGAGGATGAAAGTTTCATTTGCAAGGGGCGTTAAAGAGACTTTAAACATGAAATTGTCCATTTTATTAGATCGATGTAAGGTATCCGACAGAAATGCCACGAGTATTTTAATAGCTACTCTAGAAGCACTAAACCTTGACCCTCTTGAGTACAAAGTCTCGAAAACTTTATTACATGCTAGAAGGCAAATATTCAGAGAACAATATAATAAAAAATTTTTTGATGAAGTAAACATTCCTGAAAAAGAGTCCGTGGTTGTCCATTGGGACGGTAAACTTTTACCGGGTGTTTTAAAAAATGAACAATGTGAGCGAATAGCTATAGCTATTTCATATGGCGAAAAGGAACAGATGCTGGGAGTTCCTGTAGCAGCAAACAGCTCTGGAGAGGAGCAAGCCGTAGCCGTATATGAATGCCTAAATGAATGGGGTCTTCTCAACACCGTCAAGGCGATGTGCTTCGACACTACAGCATCCAACACGGGAAGACTCAAAGGAGCATGCGTCATATTGGAGCAAATGTTAGGAAGAGAATCGTTATACCTAGCTTGCCGTCACCATATCTTGGAAATTCTGTTAAGAGGCGTATTCGACACAAAAATGGGATCAACCACTCATTTCATCCAGAAATTTTTAAGAGATTCCTCACTGCGTGGCCCAAGATAGAGCAAGGAAAATACGACACAGTTATCAGTGAAAATCGAATACAAAAGCAGCTAACTCCAGAAGTAATTGCAAATGTTACTGCTGAATTCGAGACCAAATTAACTGAGAGCCACCCCAGAGATGACTACAAGGAGCTATTGCAGTTGGTTCTCGTATTTGTTGGATCACTAGACGGCAATGTTGTGGGTTTTAGAACTACAGGAGCCATTCATCACGCTAGGTGGATGGCAAAGGCTATTTACTGCTTAAAAATGTTCATTTTTCGTGTTTTCATTTGTGGTATTTGAATGCAAAGTTGGTGGGATTATCGTTTTTTGATCCCACCATTACAGACGATGAAAAGTTGTTAATGGCTAATAAATTGCTCAGTAGCACAGATGAACCGTCACAGCACGCTAGGGTTGTAAATCCAAAAGTTAGGAAAGAAAACTTAAAAGAGGTAGTTGATGGAGGATTGGTAAATTTACTTACCAAAGAAACGTTTACATTCTTTGACCAATTTAATATAAAAACAGATTTCCTAAGACAACATCCAAACACCTGGCCTCAAAATAATGACTTCCAAGAAGGATTGAAAATTGTCAAAACATTAAAAGTAGTTAATGATATGGCTGAGCGTGGTGTTAAATTAATAACCGACTTTATCGACCTTCTAACAAAAGATGAAGACCAAAAGCAATATGTCCTGCAAGTTGTAACTAAATGCCGAGCATCCTGACGTTTCAAAAACTACTTTAACAAAAGCTCTAGAATAGATTAGATAACTATGTAAAATTATCAACTCATGTAGGTACTACGTCTGTATCTTTTCTGTGTCTGTTTTGTATGTATTATATACCTAATTTTTATATTTTAAAATAAAAAAAAATGTCATTAGACTTATCAGTATTACTTGTTTTTTTATTATATTTCTACTTTAAACTCAAAAATATACCAAAAAAAAGCAAAATTTATCACTTAATAACAAAATATACGAAGTATGCTCCTACTGGTACCAGGTCACGTTTTTGGGGCTAAAGGCTGTTGTAACTCGGTTTGACTTAAAATAACAACAATTATGTATAGAATATAAATTTTGAAGAACAACATTAGCTTTCTTTTGAGATATTAAGCGTGTTTCTATTATTTACCGTTCTAGAGTTATGGCTCCATATGTCAGCTTTTTGGCCAAAAATTTGGATTTTTTCAAACTTTGAGCGACGAGCGGCACGGGTTAACGTCGTTTAATCGAGCTCAAATTTCGGCTATCTCAATATCTGGAAAGGGAATCGTTTTGTGGGGTCCAGACGAACAAGATTCCGACATTTTTTTCCCCCTCTATGAGATCCGGTCACTCTAATATATATAAATATATATATATATATATATATATATATATATATATATATATATATATATATATATATATATATATATATATATATATATATATATATATATATATATATATATATATATATATATATATATATATTTTTCGGTTTATAGCGTCACTTTGCGTCTTCCGCTTCCTAGTTTCCATTCTCGCCGATCCTCCCAGTCACCTGGTCGTAGATTTCGTTTGGACATTGCTTTTGTTATACCCATAGACCAGGTTATTTTCGGCCTTCCCTTTTTCTTTCTTTCTGTAGGTGCTCACTGTAGGATTTGTTTTGGGATTCTATGGTGTTGCATCCTTTGGACATGGCCGTACCACTTTAATTGTCTCTCCTGTACGTCCTCCATCAGTGTTCTTTTTTCCCATTGTCGTTGAGCGTTTTTTCTCCATTACTTCCTACGTCATCGTTCTTTTTGTTACCTAGTTCTTCCGTTAAAAATCTCCCATTATTAGGGTTTGTCTTTGATTTCCCATCTTACTTATAACTTTTTCTATTTCTTTTTGAAATTTCTCTTTTTCTTCAAGTGGTGCATCATCATTTGGGGCATATCCACCCACAATTGTTGTTTTGTGGCCTTTTATGGTTACGTTTACTGTTATTATTCTCTCTGATACTGCTTCCCAATTACTTATTTTCTTTTTGAGTTTTTTGGTTAATCGCAGATGTTTAGGCACTCCGGTATACATGTGTATATAATCTCCTACAGTTTCGATTCCTGTACCTTTTATTTTTGTTTCCGTTAAGACATATACAATATCTAGTTTTAATCTTTGTATTCCAGCTATTATATCTTCTGTCTTTCCTGTCCATCCTTGAATGTTCCACGTTCCGCAATTCATTTCCATTTTCCGTTGTGTTCCGTTTAGATCGTCCGTTTTCCGAGGCTTTTGGCAAGGATTTTTTGCAAATGTTTGTTTTTTACTAGTAATGAGGAGCAAGCTCATTGCCTAAACCCCCAACCTGGAGGGCCAGGTTATTTTTGATCAGGGTTTTCTTCCCCTAGCCTTTGATGACCCAACATCTCACTACAAGGCAGCAGTTTGGTAAGCATAGGAGGGATAAGCGGTATGGGCTAGGATTTGGGGTGGATCATGATGCCCCAATACGTCGGTGGTGGAGAACATCAAGTGCATCGCGTGGGCAGGGATGCCGAACCCTGAAGTAGGTCTATGTTCCTTTATTCTTTTATAAAAAGATCTGCCTGTTTGTCCTATATAGGTTTTACTGCAAGTGCCTCAACATAATTTGTAAACTCCTGTTGTATTTTCTTTTTAGTGTTCCGTACGGAACATTTATCAGATCACCTCGGTGTCCCTCCGTCCGTCTGTCACACCCGATTTTTTCCGAAACTATTTGACATAGTAAATTAAAATTTGGTTCTATTATAGAAATTGATGGCCTCATCAGAGCCGTATAGTTTTGAAAGTTAAATTTTGACTTATGAGCTTAGTTTTGGGGGGTGAAATCGGAAGAGAAAAAAATTTTTTTTTACTAGGTTATCGAGTATGGTGTCAAATGAAAGCTTGTAAAAATACGAGTAAACAAATATATATATAATGTAATACTTGCGCACACTTTTCTTTGTATTATTTTTAAAAAATCGCGAATAATCGCTATCCCCCCTTATCTCGAAAAGTACTGATCAAAAAATTAAAAAAAAATTCTGAAATATTCTCCACGAGGTGTAGATTGAACGAAAATTATCACGAGTGCATTACCTTTAATAATTCATCTGGTTTATAAAAAAACAAAAATTTTAAGGTTATCAGTTTTCAGTAAAGACTGGAAACAAACGTTGTTGAAAACTCATTTGGGGTGTATTTTGATCATTTTATACCTTTGTAACAAATTTTTTCTATTTTAAAAGCAATCAACGTACGGATCACTAATTGGGTAAGTTCAACTTGCACTTGATCGGTTTTTTACTCTCATTTCGCGAATTTAATTTTGAACAAGCAACAACTTAATCTAAAGCGACTTTCGACTTAAAGATGATTAAATTATTGGTCTTAATATTGAACTGCTTGATAAAGATTTGTGTGTTCATCATGACGACCTAAATATCACCAGTCATTTTAATAAGCGCATTGTATAGAATTTTTTTGATTTGTATGAAGGAATGAATATGACTAAAAAATCTACCGAAATGATCAGAAATCTACCCATAAATTTATCACATTTTGTTACAAAGAAACCCGTTGAGATATCTACTATGTTTAAGAGAAATCTTTTTATGGGTACGGTACATGTACTGGGGAAAAATACGTAATGCGTGCGTGGAAAATGCCAACTAAATGAACGTAAAAAAATGCCACCTGGTTCTTTGTAGTACGAGGCTGGTTTGGAAAGTCCGTGCAAAGTCCGAGAGATGGCACCACCGGCGCGTATCGAGGTCAAGTTTAGTTAGTAGCATCTCTTGAATGAACGCACACCAAGTTTCAGCCAGATTGATCTATTTCTTTGTGTTTGGCATTCGTGTGAATCAAGGAAGTCGAGTGATTTTCAAGAAATGGACGAAAAAGAATTTCGTGTGGTGATTAAACATTACTTTATGAAAGGCAAAACGCCTCAGGAGACTAAAGAGAAGCTTGATAAACATTATGGTGACTCTGCACCTTCGATTAGAACAGTTTATAAGTGGTTTCAAAATTTTCGGACTGGCCATAGGGGCACAAGTGACGCTGAACGTTCTGGACGGCCTGTGGAGGTTACGACTCCAGAAATCATTGATCAAATCCATGATATGGTGATGGATGACAGAAGAGTTAAGGTGCGTGAGATTGCTAGTGCTGTGGGCATCTCGACTGAACGGGTACATAATATTTTGCATAAACATTTGGACATGAGAAAGCTATCCGCAAGATGGGTGCCGCGATTGCTCACGCTTGACCAAAAACGGAATCGTGTGAAGTGTTGCAAGGATGGTTTGCAGCTGTTCCAGAAGAATCCGGAGGACTTTAAGCGTCGTTTCGTCACTGTCCAAATGTTTATGCAAAATATTATGTACCCGTTCAGTCGAGATGCCCACAGCACTAGCAAACATGGATACATTACTATACTCCTGAGACTAAACAACAATCTAAACAATGGGTTACCAAGGGGGAATCTGCACCAAAAAAGGCGAAGACCGTTCCTTCGGCCGGAAAGGTTATGGCGACTGTCTTTTGGGATTCGCAAGGGATAATCCTCATCGACTATCTGGAAAAGGGTAAAACTATTACAGGTGAATATTATTCATCGTTATTGGACCGTTTGAAAACCGAGCTGCAAGAAAAAACGCCCGCGATTGGCCCACAAGAAAGTCCTTTTCCATCACGACAACGCACCAGCACACACGTCAGCAGTTGTGGTCGCAAAATTAATGGAAATAGGATTCCAACTCGTTTCACATCCCCCCTATTCTCCAGACTTGGCTCCCTCGGACTATTATTTGTTCCCCAATTTGAAGAAATGGCTGGCAGGACAAAGATTTTATTCAAACGAGGAGGTGATTGCAGACACTAATGGATATTTTGCAGACTTGGACAAATCCTATTATTCGGAAGGGATCAACAAACTAGAACATCGTTGGACGAAGTGTATAAGCCTAAAAGGAGACTATGTCGAAAAATAAAAAAGGTTTACCCCAAACACATAAGTAGCTTTTATTTTTGCACGGACTTTTCAAACCAGCCTCGTATTACTGTTGCCCCAAGATAAAATTTCTTCCAGGTCTTTCCTAAGTTGAACAACTTCCTGCTTTCTGTGGATATTAGTACGGGTAGCTGATGCTCTTTTCCAGCACATAGTTAATGTAAAGGAGGAAGGGAGTAGGAGAGAGTATGAAAACCTGTTCTGTAGGCTAAGTTGAAAGGTCTACAAACACTAGCGTTAATTCACTCGCGCATTTTTTAAGTACTGTATCATTGGTACTACTGGTATGTTAGGTATTTCGTCAGCCAGAAGCACCTAGGAGTTCTTACTTTGACAAAAGTAAAATACATAACTAGAGACCGGATTATATGCAACATAAAAATCTTGAAATATGCATGAAAAATGCTTAAAATATGCATGAAAAGGGTCAAAATATGCAATATTAAATAATAATAAAAGTAGTAATTTTTAGTTTTTTATTTCAAGTTATCGACGATGTTTAAATTTAATTAACAATTATTTAACATTTTTTAAAATTATTTAACATCTGTATTCTTGTACACGTAAACAATAAGGTATTGTTCCAAATGTTGGGTAGTAAGATTGTGTCTTCGATCACTTAAAATATTTTTATAAGTGGAAAAAGACCGTTCCACATCCACTGAGGTAACTGGGCAGTATTTGAATTTAGGTGCTATGTTAGCACTTATTGTCTCTGGCAAAAGTTCACCCGTCCTATTAATAAAACTCTCAATTTGACACAAAGGTTTAAAGCCTGGGTTATTGCACAAAATGTTTTCAAACTTTTCTTAAACTCTACGCGGGAATACATCTGGCAATGTGGAATTTATTTGACGGATGACTACCCACGAAGAGACACTTTTTTTGCGGGGGCATGGTACACATTAAACTTTAACACAACACGTTAAAAAATTGCAAAAAGACTACACTGATGCAAGCGCGTCAACAATAATGTTAAAACTGATATCTTGTTTTAAAATAGAAATTCGTCTTCGAGAAAATTGTTTATTTGATCCACGCTCAAACAAATATTCTTAGAAACTAACTACTTATCACTTAATATTCCGACCAAGAAACAAAGGAATAAAATACCGTCGTAATTTTGGGTATTCCCTTGGCACTATAACCTAATCGATGTTTAGACTATTGGAGGTAATGTTCCGGCGATAAGATTGGTTCCAGACGGCGACATTAACAATACCCTAAGCAATTCAATTGTCTAGTAATACCGAGAAAATATTGTAAATATAGGGAAAATATGCATCATTACTAGATTTTGGGTAAAATATGCAATAATGTATAAAGAATGGTCTAAATATGCAAATGCATATGAAAATATGCAAATGAATATAATCCGGTCTCTATACATAACAATAAAATTGCGTAATTACTTTGTTAACTGGTACTAAATACATTTTCGTAAAGATTTACAAGTGCATTATCGCAATTTCGTAGTACAATTACATTTTCAAACGCTTAACTAAGATTAAAACAGATTTTTTTGTATTTATTTTTATATAATGAAAAGGTAAAAGACGGAACTTACGACGTTGACTATTTAGTAAATTTATATTATGGTTCTTTAAATGTCTGTAAATTTCTATAGATTCTAAGGAATTAGGTTTTGGCCCTTTAGGTGCCGTATGAAGTATTGATAAACAATTGATATTGGGAATGGATGTCCTTATTCTAAAAAATGCTTAGCAAAGAGTGATTTTTCATTTTTTAACCTATAAGCTGCATTATGGTCTGCGAATCTTGTTTTGTAATTCCGTCCTGTTTGGCCAACGTAACAGCTATTGCTCTCTTTACAATTAAGTTTGTAAATTCCTGATTTATTATGTTTTCTAGTTTTATCTCTGGCATTGAAATAGATATTGGATAATCATGATATTGAACTAAATTCTATTTTAACTACTTCACAAAATTCACCTTGGAAAAGGAAACAGATAATAAAATAAATTTCTTAGATGTTACGATCTCAAAGAAGAGAAATAGATTAGAATTCGATATTTTCCGTAAACCAACCTTTTCAGATGTCACCATCCCATCTGACCCAATACACCCTAACTCCCATAAACTGGCAGCTTATAGATCTATGATGCATAGAGCCTTTAATATCCCTCTTAGTAAAAATAATTTAAAAAAAGAACTGGTCACAATTAAAAATGTAGCACTCAATAACGGCTTCCAACCTAAAATAATTAATACCCTAATAAGCCGTAAATAAAAGCAAATCGTCTTCAGCTTAATTTACCCCATAAAAGAATACCAGAAAGAAAAACATTTATACCTCTGAAATATTTAGGTCCTATCTCTAATAAAATATCAGAAGTTCTGACAGCCGAAAAAATAAGAATAGCTTTAAAACCTGCTCAAAAATTATGCAATATATTTTTCAGTGTCAAAGATAAAACATTATAAACTTAGCTGTTAATAGTGCAATAGCTATTACGTAGGCCAAACAAGACGGAATTTCAAAACAAGATTCGCAGCATATATTGTATTTTATAGGTTAAAAAATGAAAAATCACACTTTGCTAAACATATTTTAGAAACAGGCCAATCATTTCCCAATATCACCTGTTTATCAATACTTCATACAGCACCTATTAATTAATTTCTTAGAATATTTAGAAATTTACAGACATTCAAAGAACCATAATATAAATTCACTAAATAGTCAAGTAGACGAATTCCGTTCTTTACCAACATTTATAGCACCTAATATCATCAGACACATATTTTTTATTATATAAAATAATCTATCTATTTAATTATTTTGTCGATTGCAAACGCAAAAGAGGGATTAGAAATAAAGCAGAATGTAGTGTTAGATTAAGAAAATAAGTAAAAAATTTGGCGATTTATGATAATAAGTATGAAATGCGGATTTCAGACAACAGATGGTGTACCAATGCAGTTTGTGCTATAAAGATTTGACACTGCGCCATTTTGTTGTGTCATCAACACGTGTCAGACGCGCACGAGTGATAAATTGGAAAAGTGTGTGCATAGTGTTGTGTTGTTGTGTTCAATATGTCGAAATTTATACCGAACAAAGAGCATTCGCGGACAGCATTAATTTTTTGTTTTCATTTGAAGAAAACTGCTGTTGATTCATAGCGATTACTTCGAAAAGCTTATGGTGAACATGCTCCATCGCAAGATACGTGTGAACGATAGTTTCGGCGTTTCAAAAGTGGTGACTTCGATGTTGCAGACAAGGAACGTGGAAAACCGCCAAAAAAATACGAAGATGTGGAATTGCAAGCATTGTTGGACGAAGATGATTCACAAACACAAAAACAACTCGCCGAGCAATTGGGCGTTAGTCAACAAGCTGTTTCCAATCGGCTACGAGAGATGGGAAAGATTCAGAAGCCGGTAGATGGGTACCATATGAGTTGAACGATAGGCAAATGGAAAAGCGCAAAAGCACGTGTGACATTTTGCTCGCTAGGTACAAAAGGAAGTCGTTTTTGCATTGTCTAGTTACAGGAGATGAAAAGTGAATTTATTTTGAGAATCCCAAGCGCAAAAAATCATGAGTAGACCCAAGCGCACCATCCACATCGACCGGAAGAGCGAATCGCTTCTGTGTTTGGTGGGACCAGAGGGGCGTGGTCTATTATGAGCTGTTAAAACCTGGGGAAACGGTTAATACTAAACGTTACCAAAAACAATTGACCGATTTGAACCGTTCGCTGCTTGAAAAAAGGCCAAAATACCGAAAGAGGCAACAGAAAGTCATTTTTCTTCATGACAATGCTCCATCACGTACAGCAAAACCAGTTCGCGACACGTTGGAAGCACTCAGCTGGGAAGTTCTACCCGATGCGGCTTACTCACCAGACTTGTCTCCTTCCGATTACCATTTGTTTGCATCGATGGGTCTCGCACTTGCTGAGTAGCGCTTTGGTTCGTACGAAGAAGTGAAAAAATGGCTCGATGAATGGTTCGCAGCAAAAGGGGAAGTTTTACTGGCGTGGTATTCACAAATTGCCCGAAAGATGGGAAAAATGAATAACAAGCGATGGAGCATACTTTGAATAAAGCACTTTTTATCATTCTTCCGAATTTAACATGTTTTTTTAGAAAAAAAATCCGCATTTCATACTTGTACACCTGGTACCATCATTAATTATTATTTATTTATTTATTTATTTATTTATTTATCTACGGGCAGACCCATTTTATACATAGTATTTAGAGAAAAATTTCAATAATAACTTATAACAATACAATACAATAACAACACCAGTAATTATCATTTCAAAAACTCAGTGGACTGTCAACAGTTTTTCTTTTAAACGTTTTAAAGAGAGATTAAAAAAATGAAGATCCGCTTCACTGGCACCATTAGTGATTCTAGTGATCGGCGAGAATAGGCCATAGTTACATCTGTGGTACCTCGGGGCAAAGAGTACGTGGTCCCTTGTTGATCTTGGTGGAACATGAAAATTTATCAGACTCAAGAGATCAGAGCAGTCTATATGATCATTTACAAGTCGAAATAAGAAACATATATCAGCAACTTTCCTTCGTCTTGAAAGTGATTGCAGCTGAAGTCTTCGTAGCTGGTCCTCATAGGCAGTGATGTTCCACTTAAATTTGCAAGAGACATATCTAGCATACTTCCTCTGTACCCTTTCAACACCCTCAATATGCACAGCATACGATGGCGACCACACACATGACAGATACTCCAAAGAAGATCTCACCAAGGCCTTGTATAAAATATTCACGCTATCTACGGTCCGGAAATCCCTAGTATTCCTACAGACGAAGCCAAGGAGTTTAATACATTTGTTAGTAATAAAGTCATAATGAATATGAAAATCAAGCTTAGTGTCCAAATAAATACCCAAGTACGGAGTGAAATCGGAAGTGATAAAATTTTTTTTTAGATCATTGTGTGGGGTGTCAAATGAAAGCTTGTGAAAACACGAGTTCAAAAATAACACGTAGGCTGAAAAGTTTTTGGTCTAGCTACTTAAAACACTTTTTTTTTGCAAAATTCGACTTTATTCATCAATATAGTCTCCTTCAAGAGAGATACACTCAGTCTAACGCTTTTCTAACATTTCTATACCTTTCTTGTAGAAGGATTTGTGTTTGCCTTCAAAATAGGCCTCCGTTTCGGCGATAATTTCTTCATTGGAGTCATATCTCTCTCCTGCGAGTATTTTTTTGGGGTCTGCGAACAGATAACGGTCGCTAGGGGCCAAATTTGGAGAATACGGTGGATGAGGAAGCAATTCGAACTTCAATTCATGCAATTTTACGATCGTAATTTTGACACATATCGTTTGAAGGTTGGTACTTCCTAAAAATCATATGGATTTTTTGAAAAGGGCGACATCTATGTGTCAGACCAAAAACTTTTCAGCCTACGTGTTATATATGATGTAATAACCTGCGCACACAATGAGGAGACTCTTTCGAGAAGACAATTATTAATACTGTAATCATACAAAAGCGGAACTTTCACTCGAAAGAACGACATAATCTTACATTTTTGAATATTTAGTTTCATTTTGTTTCTCCTGCACCACTCACTCACCTTATCCAAGTCTCCCTGCAGTCTCATAGCATCGTCAACAGAATGAATTGCCGTAGACAATTTCAAGTCATCTGCAAAAAACAAGGGCCTTGAAGATAGAATCACCTTTCGTAGGTCGTTAATAAATATATTAAACAGCAACGGGCCCAGGTGGCTACCCTGCGGCACACCCGATGCAACAGACACCTCACTCGACACAAAGCCCTTTACTTTAACAAACTGTTTTCTGTATGTAAGGTAGCAGGTCAACCAATTCAGTAGTGCTCCACCAAACCCATAACCTCTTAACTTCCCTATCAGGATATCGTGGTTGACTGTGTCGAAGGCCTTGCTGAAATCCGTATAAACCACGTCAACCTGACCACCCGCCTCCATTACATCAATAGTACTTTGAACCAACAAGATTAGGTTTGTAGCCGTCGATCTGCCACCAACGAAACCGTGCTGTTCCGGAACGAAAAAAGGTTTTATGAATGGTTTTAATTTGTTGCAAACAATTTTTTCGAATACTTTTGGAATAGAACTTAGAATGGAAATAGGTCGATAATGTTTAGCGTCTGATTTGTCGCCGGACTTAAATACTGGAGTAATGAAGCTATATTTCCATTGGTCAGGAAAAACACCGCTCTCTAGGGACATTTTAAAAAGCATATGGAGGGGTTTGGCCAAAGCATAGACACAGTCAACTAAAAATCTGGGAGATATACCATCAGGACCCGGTCCCTTATTTATGTCAAGTTTAGACACATAGTCAAACACCTCCCCCAGGGAGATCTCAACAGAGGAGAATGATCCACCACTATCCCCAACATCCTCAAGCCCAGGCTCACCACCGTCAGTATCCGACCTATAAACACCCTGAAAATGAGACTTAAAAATTTCCACAATAGTCTGTCCATCCGTCCCTGTTAGCTCGTCTAGATTTATTAAGGTAGGGGTGGACTTGCCCCCCTTTTTACTGTTAATGAAATTCCAAAATTGTTTGGTGTTATGCTTTAAATTTGTCTCAATATTTTTAACATACTGCAAGTAGCAGTTGCTCTTTAAGATATTGGATTGGGTTCTTAACTCCGAAAACTTCTGATAAGTTTCCCACCGACGGGTTTTTTTGTATTCTTTGTGACACAACTTCAGAAAACCACTTCGGGAACTTCGGATTTTTGGAACGAACCACAGGGACATACAGACTAATACCAGCATACAAAACTTCATCGAAGGCAGACTTTGCAGTATTTACATCCGCAATACCACCCAAGACATATTCCCAGTCCACTGAGTGATAATAAATATTTAACATATTATAGTCCGCACGCTTAAAGTCAAAGAAACTGAAATCATAGTGCAAACGCTCAGAATAGTCATTAAGCAGCACATCAACCACTAGGGAAGGATGGTGCCGGTCGCAGGGCAGCAGACTCTCCAGTGCCACCCGAACAGATGTTCTACTGTCTCGTGTTACCACCAGATCTAATTTCACACCATTCGCATTACTAATTTCGTTCACTTGGAATAACTGATTATAAGAGAAACAGTCACTAAGTAGCCTCACAACGTCCCCACCATGGCCAATGGCTGAGCTTCCAAAACTGTCACTAATCCATTCTACATGAGGCAAGTTATAGTCACCTAGGACACATACATTATCGCTGGTGTACTCTTGAATGATCTCCTCTATCGCACAGCAGTGAGCCTGAACAGCATCCACTTTAATGGGTGGTGGCAAGTACACAGCACCCACCACAAGTTTCTCCGTACCACATCGAATTAACACAAACAAGTGTTCCACACTATGGTAGTTGTTTGGCACTATACAAGACTGATAACAGTTTCGTACTGCAATAAGCACCCCACCTCCACTTTTTTTGTCACTAGTCAGGTTTGACCGATCTTTTCGATACAATACATAATCAGACATACCAATCTCAGCATCACAGATATCATCACTAAGCCAAGTCTCTGAGAATACCACCACGTCAAAATCACAATCTGATATACTGAGTGTTAAGTCTTTCATTTTGGTTCTAATACCTCTGATGTTTTGGTAATAAAGTCTTAAGTTCGGCCTGCCCCTATTAAGTTTTTTCTCTGCCGTATAGAGTCCTGTTCATCTACATGCACAATCTTAGGCACACCTCCTAAATATTTTATGCCCAGTTTAGTTTCACCATTATGAATGCGTTGCTGTAACTGAGACCTCAACTCCTTGAACTGATGCCTTTGCCATAAAGTTTGATCAGGACCAATGGTCGTTCCCTGTTCTCTAAACCTTGACTTATTACTTAGGATGGTCTGTGCTGTTCGCTCATCATGCATTATCACCTTTATTGGTCTCACCTTTCCAGAGCGTTTCCCAACCCTCAACACTTTAGTGAATTTAATTCCCTCAACAACATTTTCAAAAGCTGCATCAACCAAGCTAGTATCATGTTCTATACGGGCTTTGGCATCATCAGACACAGATTCCGGAACATTGTAGATCATTACATTAATTGCCCTTCTCTTTCGCTCTTCCATTTCATCAATGACCAGTTGGGGAGCTGTGCCTGAGACTGATGGATTATTTACGTATATAAAGAGGATAATGTAACCACCATTAATTGATGACATATAGAGAAGATAATTATCAAGAAACTATTTCTTTCTCTTAAGTATATAGTGGCTCTGAAAAGAGCCGTTTTTTGTTTTTTTTTTACTTCTTCTTTCTTAACTAAGCTAAGCTCCATTATTTAATTTATTTGGAACTTGTGTACGAGGCTGGTTTGAAATGTCCGTGCAAAGTGCGAGAGATGGCACCACCGGCGCGTATCGAGGTCATGTTTACTTAGTAGCATCTCTTGAATGAACGCACACCAAGTTTCAGCCATATTGGTCTATTTCTTTGTGTTTGGCATTCGTGTGAATCAAGGAAGTCGAGTGATTTTCAAGAAATGGACGAAAAAAGAATTTCGTGTGGTGATTAAACATTACTTTATGAAAGGCAAAACGCCTCAGGAGACTAAAGAGAAGCTTGATAAACATTATGGTGACTCTGCACCTTCGATTAGAACAGTTTATAAGTAGTTTCAAAATGTTCGGACTGGCCATATGGGCACAAGTGACGCTGAAACGTTCTGGACGGCCTGTGGAGGTTACGACTCCAGAAATCATTGATCAAATCCATGATATGGTGATGGATGACAGAAGAGTTAAAGTGCGTGAGATTGCTAGTGCTGTGGGCATCTCGACTGAACGGGTACATTTTTTTTTTTTTTTATTGGTCTAGCACACGTGCTGCAGGGAAGTCCCTAAAGCGCTCCAGGAGCGGCACGAGTGCGGAAAAAGCGATTCACGTTGTTCTTGAATCGCTGTAAATTGTACTCGGTGGGAAACACAGCGCTGGGCAAATTATTCCAAAGGGATGACGTTCTCCATATAAAAGATTGCTTGAAAAAGGTTGTACGCGGAGTAACAAGCTGAACCTCATACGGATGCGAAGCACCAGCGCGACGTGTATTTCTAGCATGCACCGCTTTGGGAGGAATTAAACGGGCTACATCCTTCGAACACTTTCCATGAAAATACTTGTAGAACAGACTCAAGTCGCCAACCGTTCTTCGATGTTCCAGCGAATCAAGGCCGCCGGTCAATTCCGGGTCCCCAATCAGACGGACCGCTCTTCTCTGAACAGAATCCAACAAATGCAGTGTATGTTTGGGAGCGGAGCCCAAACGTGGGAGCAGCATTCCATAGTTGGTCGAATTTGGGCTTTGTAAAGAATTAACAGTTGCTGTGGGGTGTAAAGCTTTCTGGTTCTAAATAATATTCCCAACTTTTGAGAAGCTCTCCTTGCTATGCCTGCAACATGTTCATGCCAAGACATATTTGCTCCCAAACTAACGCCCAACAAATTGAGCGACGATGCTAGGGGAATGGAGTGCCCCGACATAACTATGTCGGGTTCAGCAACGTTAACTTTTTTAGAAAAAACTGCCGCTTGGGTTTTTGTAGCGTTAAATTGCACTTGGTTACTGTCACCCCAAGATAGAATTTCTTCCAGGTCTTTGTTAAGTTGAACGACCTCCTGCTGTCTGCGGATATTCGCCTGAGCAGCCGATGTCCGAGCGTTCAAGGTGAATGAAGAGACAAGCGTACTGTCATCTGCAAAGCTATAGATTGGATTCCCGGTCTTTTCCAGCAGATCGTTAATGTAAATGAGAAAGAGAGTAGGGGACAGTATGGAGCCATGGGGCACACCAGCGTTGATAGTGAGGGTGTTAGAAAGAAATCCGTCGACCGCCACTCGTAAAGAACGCTCTCTGAGGAAACATGAGAGCCACAAACAGAACCTTTCAGACATACCATAAGAGCGCAACTTAGCCAACAGTCCATCGTGCCAAACACGGTCGAATGCCTTGGATATGTCAAGAGCAACCGCTCGAGATTCTCCAAAGTGTTCTATTGCGTTGTTCCAAACATGTGTTACATAAGTCAGAAGATCTCCTGTTGATCTATGTTTACGAAAACCATATTGGTGATCGCTAATAATATTGAATCGTTCAAGATATTTTAGAAGATGTTCATTGATAACCTTTTCCATGACTTTCGATATTATTGAAAGCAATGCAACTGGTCGGTAGTTATTTGGCAAGGTCTTCTTACCTTTTTTAGGTATTGGCTGAACCGTGGCACATTTCCAGCAGGACGGAAATATTCCCTTTCTGTAGGATAGGTTAAAAAGTCTACAGAAAACTGGTGTTAGTTCCCTTGCACAGTTTTTGAGAACTATGGCAGGTGTTCCGTCAGCGCCAGAAGCCTTCTTGGTGTCTAGCTTCATTAAAATACGCTTTATGATGCGCTGTCTAAAGACAACATCGGGCATCCTTGACTGTAATATGGGAATAGTAGGTGGTGTTTTTCCTTGGAAATCGACAGTAGAATGTGAAGCAAAGAGTTCAGCCAACAAGTTCGCTCTCTCAACAGATGTGGTTGCAATGGAATTATCTGGCCGTGTAAGTGGTGGTATGGTGGATTTGGTAAAATTTTGACTAACTGTCTTAGCGACTGCCCAAAAGGACCTGGAATTGTTGGGACAAGCGAGAAGTTTGTTTCTAATTCGTTGATTGTGTGCCTCCTTGGTTTCGTCGATAATTCCCTTGCATCTGTTCCGGGCATGAACAAAGATGTTTCGATTTAGGGTGTTAGGATTTTCACGCCATTGTCGGTAGGCAATATGTTTAGAAGCAACAGCTTCTTTGCATTTTCGGTCGAACCAAGGCTTGCCGTTGGAGGAGCATTTCTTCGAAAAAGGGATGTAAGCCTCCATACCAGCCAAAATAACATCGGAGACCTCCCCGGCGCAGTCAGATGGGTTATCGGATCGAAAACAAACGTCCATCCAAGGGAAAGTTCGAAAGTATTTCATGAGATCTTCCCATTTAGCAGATTTGTAGTGCCAAATCTTGCGCGGCCTAGGCGCCTCTCTGTCACTGATTGGCAGGATACTCGATGTCGAAAGCAGTTTATGGTCGGAAGAACCTAACGGCGGATTTACGGTGACCGTGTAAATCTCCGGATTGGTCGTTAAAAACAGATCAAGAAGACTGGCGAACTCCCCGTCTCGATCAGGGATCCGTGTTGGTTCGTCAATAAGCTGAGTTAAGCCACAACTGATTGAGAATGATTCAGCTTCACGACCTTGTTCGTCGGTAGTATTTGAATATTTGAGCCAGTTGATATTGTGGACATTAAAGTCGCCCAGGATGGCAATTTCGGCACTTGGATAGTTACTTTGTAAATGATCGATGGTGTCTGCAAGAGAAGCGAAAAGTGTTCGAAAATTGATATCACTTGGTGGTCGATACAGGATACAGATAAAAACCTTGTGGTTTGTTGAGTCGTTATTTTTAACCACATAACATCAAAGTTTGGGGGCTCCAGAGCTTCTTCTCGTTGACAAGAGAGGTCGCTTCTAACAAAAAGACAGATTCCAAAGTTACGCCTAAATCGGGAATAGAAGTCGTACCCAGGATAAAGATAGTTGACCGTGCTGGTCGATGGACTGACCTTGGTTTCACATAGAGCGAGTACATGAGGTTTATCTGATTGCAGGTGTTGATGCACTGAATTTATGTTCGAGTTTATACCTCGTATGTTGCAAAAATCTATCTTAAAATTATGATGTCTGCAAGTCGACGCCTCCGAACCAGCCCCCACCCGGAGATCCGAACAGGGGGCCGTTCTACCTCCGGAACTTCTTGCATCCAGGCTCCTCATCATGCTCTTTGGTCCCACAGTAGTTAATGTGGAATTTTCCTGTTCTGTCACATGTTTATCTTTGCCTTCTTTGGCTTTGATCCAGGGGGTGTTATTATTGGGTAGTTTGGGTTCTGACCAGATACTTTTCCAATGATCTGTGAGTTCTTGTTTGTTCGGTGGTTCGGTCACTGCTGTCTGTTTGCTGTGCATAGTTTTCCGGTAGAACTGTGTTTGGCTTCTTCGGAAGAGGATGTTGGTATCTTTCCTCTCGTTTGGTTCTTTGTATCTACGAAGTCTTGCGGCATATACGGATAATTTTTGTTTCAGAGTATCCAGGATTTCTGGCAGTGTTCTGTTGGGAGACCCGGACTTGATCTTGTTTATACTCTATGTGACTCGTTCGGACACGTTCCCGTTGATAAACTGGGTAAGGTGTCCTAGATATCTCCTGATGTTGTTGATTTGGTTTTCTATTCTTATTTGCCGTTTGAATTTTGGTTTTGTGCTGTTGGGATTTCTTTGTCGTTGCGGGAGTTTTTGATTAAATACTTCGTCGGTTGCGTTTGGGATTGATGGTGGTGGGTCTAGGCGGCGAGTGATTCCCTTCTCAGTGGTTTCTTTGTCAGGACTTGTGCTTTTATCAAAGCAACACACGGTGTGTTCGTTTGTTCCTGTAGTATAACTCATGCGTTGCCTTGATTTTCCCGCCTTGGTGGGTGTCGGCTTACTCGCCGGCACAACACTTTTGGCAGGTCCATTGTCAGTTGCCCGGTCTTCATCGTTTTGGTCGAGCTGCCATTTCCCGCGACGTCCTCGACCGTTACGTCGCTCGCCCCCAGATGCTTCTTTTATTGGTCTACTGTTGTTTGGGATGTTTTTAGTGTTTTGTGGTGTCAGAAGCTCAAAGTGTCCCGACATTGGGTTGCCTGTTAGTAGAAGGTAAATAGTTTCGGTGTGTTTTCTTGTGCTTATTATTGTTGGCTTGTCCCTAAAAGTTATTTTTGTATCTCTTGTTCTTCGTTGTTTTGAGAAGATATGAAAGTTGCTATTCTGGGTTTCCGAGAGGGCAAGTATCTCTAGGCTCGTTCCATAGGTGCCATTTTTCCTCATATAGTTATAGTAGTTATTGAAGTCTTTCATATCGTCGACTTCAATTAATGAAAATGTGTGAAGTTCCGACCAGTTTTGTTGTATATATCTTAGAGCAGCCTCTCGGAGTCTTTCATGATGGTTTTGGTGGCCATATAAGGTACATAATATTTTGCATAAACATTTGAACATGAGAAAGCTATCCGCAAGATGGGTGCCGCGATTGCTCACGCTTGACCAAAAACGGAATCGTGTGAAGCGTTGCAAGGATGGTTTGCAGCTGTTCCAGAAGAATCCGGAGGACTTTAAGCTTCGTTTCGTCACTGTGGATGAAACATGGATACATTACTATACTCCTGAGACTAAACAACAATCTAAACAATGGGTTACCAAGGGGGAATCTGCACCAAAAAAGGCGAAGACCGTTCATTCGGCGGAAAGGTTATGGCGACTGTCTTTTGGGATTCGCAAGGGATAATCCTCATCGACTATCTGGAAAAGGGTAAAACTATTACAGGTGAATATTATTCATCGTTATTGGACCGTTTGAAAACCGAGCTGCAAGAAAAACGCCCTCGATTGGCCCACAAGAAAGTCCTTTTCCATCACGACAACACATCAGCACACACCTCAGCAGTTGTGGTCGCAAAATTAATGGAAATAGGATTCCAACTCGTTTCACATCCCCCCTATTCTCCAGACTTGGCTCCCTCGGATTACTATTTGTTCCCCAATTTGAAGAAATGGCTGGCGGGACAAAGATTTTATTCAAACGAGGAGGTGATTGCAGACACTAATGGATATTTTGCAGACTTGGACAAATCCTATTATTCGGAAGGGATCAACAAACTAGAATATCGTTGGACGAAGTGTATAAGCCTAAAAGGAGACTATGTCGAAAAATAAAAAAGGTTTATCCCAAACACATAAGTAGTTTTTATTTT
>CM032451.1:6072412-6192680 GCA_019049505.1 Pachyrhynchus sulphureomaculatus
ACCGTGTTGAAGAATAAAATCGATTTTTAGCAAAATATTGTTTTTTTTCCCCGGAACTTTTTCACCATCTAGTACATGTGGATTCCGCCTGTCTTGTTACTTAATATTATCTTACCTAAAGAAATTTTCGAAGTCGCTTAAATCACCAAATTGTCTAACACCTGGTTTCACAATTAAAAAGAATAAATCTTTTAAGATGTTTGATTCATTGTCTCTGTCTTCTATGGCTTGGAATAGATTCCGATTTCTTATAAATACCTCGGAATTTTCGTCCTCCATAGAGTTACACTCGAGTCCAAAACCGCAACTCACTAAAGGAAAAGAATAAAACAACATTTTTCAGTGTCTAAATTCAGTACTTCAGCGCAACCTTTTTACCTATGACGTCCGTTGTAAATCTCGCAGCAATTTTTTTAATTTCTGTTGCTTCTCCTGTTTTGGACATCTCGTTCACTAATTTTGATAATCCCTTTGATTTTTCTAATATTATGTTAAACATCATCTTCATTTTTCCTGTCAGAAATAAAAAGTATTAATATATTTATAAATTATAAACCTTATGCAAAATAAGGGATATATATATATATATATATATATATATATATATATATATAATATATATATATATAAATATATATATATATATATATATATATATATATATATATATATATATATATATATAATATATATACGTTACGTTACCTCGGTTATCCGAGGTAACGTGGGAGGCACCCTCCTCGGATAACTAAAAACTCGGGTAATCCGGATTTGTTTTTTATTCATTCAAAAAATAAACACCAATACTTTAAACCGATGTATTAACGTTTTTAACATATAAATAGGTACAGACATTATAAAACAGTGAAATAGGTATCTATGCGCTTCTCTTTCATATTGCATCTTCTTTTTTCTCGCTGCAATATGTCTCCATCTACTAAGAAGAAGCAAATCCGCTGGGGTTGCCTCTGGTTGTTGTTCGATATACATTAAAGCTTTTTCCAAAGAAGCAAAACCTTCTTGATGACAGATCTTAGTGCTTCGCCGCTTCGTCATCGTCATCGTCATCTGATTTTTCGGTTTCCTGAAAGGCATTCGTTATTTCTTCAATACTCATTTCTTCTTCTAAATCATCTGCTGTAATCCATTCAACAACACCTTCTCTTATCACATTTTCGCAACCTTTTAATTTTTTGCATTAATTCAAATAAACTTTTTTCTTTTTCCTGTATCTCGCTGTTAAAATTTGAATAGGACATTTCTCCATGGCTTCTCAATTTCAAAGCTAATTCATTTAATGGAGTATCATCTTCACTATCGTTATAGTCCTCAAAATCAATAACTTTTGACCAAGATTTTTGAATAGTGGTAGTACGCACAGAATCTCAAGCTTGACTTACCCAGTAAATAACATTTTTCGGTGTAACCTTTCTCATCCCATTGATAATATCCTCTTTTTCTGTGTAATCTAACAGATGTTCAAGATATAAACGCCTATAATTTTTTTTAATGTTTTCGAGGATGCCTTGATTCATTGGTTGCATTATGCTGGTTACATTTGGAGGAAAAAATTTTTACAACAATTTCGCCCACATAAAGTCCTTCTCCAGGGTGAGAGGAGGCATTATCCATTAACAAAATTGCTTTAATAGAAGACGGTTTCTGTTCAAAAATTTACTCACAGATGGCATGAACTCTTCTTCAAACGAGTTAGTAAATAAGGTCGCATCCACCCATGCGCTCTTCTGACTTTTGTAATAGTGTGATAGGGCTTTGGGTGAGAGGTCTTTTAAAGCTCTTGGACGTGCAGACTTGCCAATCACCATCAGTGGGATTTTGTGCTTGCCAGATGCATTGGAACATACCATTATAGTTAATCTTTCCTTATTTCGTTTGTGCCTGGAGCTGATGTTTCCTGTCGGGATGCCAATGTTTTTGATGGAAGCATTTTATAATTCAGACCAGTTTCGTCACAGTTGTAAATTTGATCACATGTGTATCCACAATCTTCGATTTGCTTTTTGAAGTTCTGCTTAAACTTCTCAATTGATGACACATCAGCAGAAAGTTTTTCACCACATACAGTCAGTTGTCGTACACCGTACCGTTTTTTTTTCCAGCGGTCAAGCCATCCAGAACTGGCGGTAAACTGATCTATCTCTGGGAATTGCCTACTAAACATTATTGCTTTCTGTTGTAAAATGGAGCTGACAGAGGCACACCTTTTGATCTCTGTTGGTTAAACCACATGAATAAAGCTTCGTTAACCTTTTCATAGTCGCCGGTTTTCATTGATTTTCTTCCTGAGGACTACTGCATAATCTCGTGCACCAACTTTAATTGTTTCTCCTGCTTCAGTTCTTCTGATGGCTTTTAATAGGAACGACGATTCTTTTACGCTTGTTTTGCTCCATTATAATACGACAAACAAAAATTCAAACAAAGCAGTTCGTATTAATTACACTCAACTATCAGAACTCCAACCAAATAAATTATGTGAGTATATTCGTACTTCTCCCTAGTAAACGCTATAACGCACTGGATTCACGCCAATTTACATGCTGAAAAAGTCCAAAAACATAAATAGGGGAACCCATCACAAGAGCCAGGGAGATTCCCCGAAGGCCCCGACGATTTTAAATGGAAATATGTACATACATATTTTAGAAGCTCGGTTAATACGCAGCATAGACGCGCGTACCTCGGATAATCAGGTTCTTAGATTGGCTCGGTTAATCCGGAGCTCGGATAATCGCGACTTGGTTAATCGGGGTTCTACTGTATATAAATATATATATATATATATATATATATATATATATATATATATATATATATATATACATATATATATATATATATATATATATATATATATTTATATATATATATATATATATATATATATATATACATATATATATATATATATATATATATATATATATATATATATATATATATATATATATATATATATTTATATATATATATATATATATATATATATATATATATATATATATATATCTATATATATATATATATGTATATATATATATATATATATATATATATATATATATATATATATATATATATATATATGTGTGTGTGTGTGTGTGTGTGTGTGTCTGTGTGTGTGTGTGTGCCAGTGCCATACTTGCCTAACCAACAAATTTTAAAATTTACCGCTTTTGTGCTCTTTCAGTTCAAAGCCATCGTATAGGTTTATGCCAAAGTTGCCTATCCCATAGTTTATTGTAAAACAAGGCTGACATCTATGAACAACTTTAGCAATCAAAACCTGCGGTGACACAGTTTGAGCCAGCCCTGCCTAAACAACAAAACATGGCGGCTGCAAACGTCGAGGTTTTTTGTTTTTCTGATTTATCGTGTGATGATAGTGATAATGATAAAAATTTTGTGCCAGATGACGAAACTAGAGATAAGAAGGATATTTTTTTGTATATAGTTTTTTACTTCCAAGTTACATAAATGTTGTTTTTAGTGTTCCGTACGAAACACTTATAAGATCACTTTTGTGTCTGTCCGTTTGTCTGTCCGTCTGTCTGTCCGTCTGTCACACCCGATTTTCTCCGAAACTATTTGTCATAGAAAGTTGAAATTTGGTAATAATATAGGAATTGTTGGCCTCATCAGAGCCATGTAGTTTTGAAAGTTAAATTTTGACTTAAGGGGTTAGTTTTGGGGGGTGAAATCGGAAGTGAAAAAAAAATTTTTTTACTTAGTAATCGAGTGTGGTGTCAAATCAAAGCTTGTGAAAACACGAGTAATATATATATATATATATATATATATATATATATATATATATATATATATATATATATATATATAATGTAATACTTGCGCGCACTTTTCTTTGTATTATTTTTAAAAAATCGCGAAAAATCTCTGTCCCCCCCACCTTATCTCGAAAAGTACTGAACAAAAAATTTTAAAAAATTCTGAAATATTCTCCAGGGGGTGTAGATTGAACGAAAATTATCACGAGTGCATTACCTTTAATAATTTATCTGGTATATAAAAAAAAACAAAAATTTCAAGGTCATCAATTTTCAGTAAAGATTGGAAACAAACTTTGTTGAAAACTCATTTGGGGTGTGTTTTGTGAAGTCACTGATCATTTTATACCACCGTAACAACATTTTTTATTTTAAAACAATCCACATACGGAACACTAATTGTGCAAGTTCAACTTGCACTTGACCTGTTATTATTTTGTTTACAAACAAAATGAGGGTTAGGCATATTGGACTCTTACTGAAAACAAAAACATACATGTCAGACAAGAAATGTAGAAAAATTATATTTAGAACAAACAAAATATAATATAATTTTTAGTTTATACTTTGGGTTGGTTTTTTGTTTGATACTCTATACGTATCTTATTTATTTGGGTCCTATTAGCCTATTTTGTTGGATAAGCATATCTGTCCCTGAATGTTCTGCTAGAGTTTCAACACGCATTTTTGTCTTTTTTGAATTTTGAATTAGTTCAAAGTTAAAGTGAGGATGATGCGGCCAGAAGTCAAGCTAATGTACAGACAGGAAGGAAGCGGATTAGAAAACCTCATACACATAAGAAATTCATAAGAAAACAGAAACGTGCACGGAGTGAAGAATATGTTTCCATCACAGGAAAAGGTATTCCAAAAAAGAGCTGTGTAATGACAGATTGTGAATACCATCTTCGTTGTTCAGAGAAAATATCTCAAGCTAGAAGTAAGCAGATTCTTGAAGGATTCTATAATATGAATTGGGACATGAAGCAAGCATTTCTCGCTGGCGAAATACAGGTTTCGAATGTTGCCAGAAAATACACTAAAAACGAAAATAGTCGTAGAGGAAAAACACGAATTTACATGCTTCAAGATGACATGGGTAAGGATCAAGTAGTTTGTAAAAAGTTCTTTAAAGAAACTGTAGCAGTCTGCGATGGAACTTTAACCAGTGCATTGAACAGAAAGCAAGGAATCGGAACTCCAGTACTGGATCGATGAGAGAAACATGTACCACATAATAAAACCAGTCCAAACGATGAACAAGCAGTATGCAGTTTTATGGAGAAATTTCCATCATATGAAAGTCGTTATTGTCGCAGGGATAGTAACAGAAAATATCTAAATCCGATCTAAATATGAAAATCATGAATGACTTGTACACAAGTTAGTGCACTACAGACGGACATCGGGCAGTATCACTGTATATGTTTCGACAGATATTCAACACCAAATTTAATTTACATTTTCATCAACCTCAAAAAGAAACTTGTCAAACATGTGACGAATTTAAGGAAAAAATTAATACACTTGGCATAGAAGACAAAATTCAACACGACCTGCATTTGCGGCAAGTAGATGCAATACGAGATATGAAAAAAGGGATACAGATATCGCTAAATCCAGTAATGGAGCAAAACAGGTTATAGTTTTTGTTCTTCATGACGAGGTCAATAATGTTGGGCACATGCATGTTTGGGGCGAACACACAGCTCAAGAGGAGCCCAGTCTTGTTTAATTTACCACGTTCAAAACTGCTTACCATCAACAACAAAGGAAAACACTCTTTACAGGGATAGTTGCGGAGGTCAAAATCGCAACGTTAAAGTTGTGTTGGCACTGAGCTATATTTTGCAATGCACAGAAATTGAAAAAATGAATTTAAAGTTTTTTATACCTGGCCATAGCTCCTCTAGCTGCGATCAAGATTTGGTGTAATAGAAAAATGATTGGCTAAATGTAATTTAAAAAGCTAAAAAGAAAAAACCCAAATTTATTGGACATCAGATAGCAGCAGATCACCTTTTTAATACAAGAAGTTTGGAAGAATCCATAACTAACCGAAAAATCTTTATAGAGAAAGACAACGTGGAGTAGCTCAAAATGAAATGGATACAACTACGTAAGGAGGAGCCCAAAAAATGTATTACAGATACAATTACGTTGAAAATGATTTTCTCTTCAATGCAATTGATTTAACGAAAAGGGTCGGTCGTGGTCGACCTGTACTTGATTTTCCCTCTGAACTAACAATGTTGTATCCCCGTAGGAGAACCTCTTACAAAGGAAAAAAAGAAGGATTTGATTGATCTTCTCAAATATGTACCTCTAAAGCATCACAATTTTTATAGGTCGCTTCAAGCGGGAACCATCGATGAACCAACTGATGAACCAATTGAATCGGAAAGTGATGAATAAAATAATGTTTTCGTTCTTTTTTATCGTTGCCTAGCCAACAATTATAGTATATTACTTATTTAATGTTTATATTAGCGCCAAAGTTGCCTATCATAAGCATAACATAAAGTTTTATTTTTCAGTATATGAGTTTTAGTTAAAATAATAACTTGTTTCTTTACAAAATATATTGAAATGTTTCTAATTTAGTTGACTTTTTTATTGCCGCTAATTTACTTTACATTGTTTTTTACGTAACAATAAAAATGAGAGTTAGGCAAGTATGGAACTGGGCCACTGATATACATACATACATATATATTAGGGTGACCGCAAAAAATCGATGTCGGAATTTTGTTCGTCTGGACCCCCAAAAAACGATTCCCCTTTCCAGATATTGAGATAGCCGAAATTTGAGCTTGATTAAACGACGTTAACCCGTGCCGCTCGTCGCTCAAAGTTTGAAAAAATCCAAATTTTTGGCCAAAAAGCTGACATATGGAGCCATAACTCCAGAACGGTAAGTAATAGAAACACGCTTAATATCTCAAAAGAAAGCTAATGTTGTTCTTCAAAATTTATATTCTATACATAATTGTTGTTATTTTAAGTCATACCGAGTTACAACAGCCTTTAGCCCCAAAAACGTGACCTGGTACCAGTAGGAGCCAGTTTGGGAGTATTCTAAGAATTTTACGGGTTTTTACATAATGTGTCTCGGAATTAACATTTTTTTGTTAAAAAGTATTTTGGAACTCAATTTTCAAACATAAAGAGCCTTTTGTTCAAATTTAATCTTTTATTATATGGGGATTACCTGATTAATTTACCAAAGAAAGACCCGTTTGACAGGTAAAAAGGAGGGGTGAATCTAATTTCTATTTTAGGATGATTTTACTTCAGCGTACAACCGACCTTTTATTTATTCAGTTTAGTTTCTAAAGTGCCTTTGAGCTGGTTAGATCGAACAATTAACTAGTGAAGATATTTTAACGTTTTTTTTTTTTAATTTTCCAAGTGTGTGTGTTATTGTTTTTATAACTATTATAGTATTATTTTAAAAGACATTTGAAAACATTTTTATTGAAATTAAAGTTTGCAATATATTTTGTTTCATTTTCCAAGTTAACAGTTATTTACCTATTGGCCTCTGAAATGGCATCCACATCAGGTGTACAAAGCCGGACCAAGGATAAAATATTTCTTGTGGGCTATCCCATTCACCAGATCACCGGTTGTAAACTACCCTCAAATCGTCAAGTTTTGTGTGCTTTATTTTATAATTTACGTACTGTGAAATTAACTGTAAGAGAATCAGCAAAACTTACAATACGAGAAGTGTTCATTTTTTGGGAGAAAGCTCGAATCCCGACTAAATATGAGCAAGATGCAATTACTAAGCTGGAAAAACTTCACGCCGAGTGGAGAACTCTTCAAAAAGACCGGAAGAAAACATCGAAAACGGCCAAGAACAAATTTAAACAGTTTGTTGAAAAGTTGGATGATCTCTTTGATATTGCTCAACAAGATGCCTTGGCTCTGATGAAATCGGAAGAAGATAAGGCGTTTCTCGTAAAACAGAGGCAGAAGGGCCGCCCAGGTTCCATGACTGGAGTGGATCTCAAGTTGTCTCGAGCTGAAGAAATCAAGGTGCAAAAGGAACTTGCAAAAATGAACCGACAAATCCAAGAAGCAACTTTTGATATTGGTGAGTTTTTTTTTATTATTAGTATTCTAAAAAATAGATAAACAAATAAGTAAATAGTTTCATTATAATTGAAAGAAAATTGTACAGATAATTGAAAGAAAATTGTACATGATTTGGCATCTTTATGATTGAGTTTATATTTTTTAAATAATACCTTTTGATAATTAGAAGTAGGTAATTTAGTACCTATGTATTATTACTATTCTGCTAAAACGACAAGTTTTTATAGTCTTTTTTTTTCTCTTTCTTTTGTTGCTTCTTAGAGACGGATGATGAAGACAAGTTCGAAGAAGGAGAAGAAGACACTGAAGAGGACAGCATCTACCAGGAACTTGAGAGCTTGGAGGAAATGGACATCCCTGAAGAAGCTGCAGAAGATCCAGGACCATCTGAGAGCAAGAGGATGAAAGTTTCATTTGCAAGGAGCGTTAAAGAGATTTTAAACATGAAATTGTCCATTTTATTAGATCGATGTAAGGTATCCGACAGAAATGCCACGAGAATTTTAATAGCTACTCTAGAAGCACTAAACCTTGACCCTCTTGAATACAAAGTCTCGAAAACTTTATTACATGATAGAAGGCAATTGTTCAGAGAACAATATAATAAAAAAATTTTTGATAAAGTAAACATTCCTGAAAAAGAGCCCGTGGTTTGTCCATTGGGACGGTAAACTTTTACCGGGTGTTTTAAAAAATGAACAATGTGAGCGAATAGCTATAGCTATTTCATATGGCGAAAAGGAACAGCTTCTGGGAGTTCCTGTAACAGCAAACAGCTCTTGAGAGGAGCAAGCCGTAGCCGTATATGAATGCCTACATGAATGGGGTCTTCTCAACACCGTCAAGGCGATGTGCTTCGACACTACAGCATCCAACACGGGAAGACTCAAAGGAGCATGCGTCATATTGGCGCAAATGTTAGGAAGAGAATTGTTATACCTAGCTTGCCGTCACCATATCTTGGAAATTCTGTTAAGAGGCGTATTCGACACAAAAATGGGATCAACCACTGGACCTCATTCAGACATTTTCAAGAGATTCCTCACTGCGTGGCCCAAGATAGACAAAGAAAAATACGACACAGGTATCAGTGACAATCTAATACAAAAGCAGCTAACTCCAGAAGTAATTGCAAATGTTACTGCTGAATTCGAGACCAAATTAACTGAGAGCCACCCCAGAGATGACTACAAGGAGCTATTGCAGTTGGTTCTCGTATTTGTTGGATCACTAGACGGCAATGTTGTGGGTTTTAGAACTCCAGGAGCCATTCATCACGCTAGGTGGATGGCAAAGGCTATTTACTGCTTAAAAATGTTCATTTTTCGTCGTCAATTTAAGATGTCTAAAGAAGAAGAAAGTTCTGTGCGTGCCATTTCTGTTTTCCTAGTTAAAATTTATTGTAAAGCTTGGTTCAATGCTCCAAAAGCTCATCTTGCACCAAAGCAAGATTTAGGTATTTTGCATAGTCTGTTAGACTATAAAGAATGTGATAACGACATTGCAGAAATAGCCCTGACCAAATTTTCGAACCATTTGTGGTATTTGAATGCAAAGTTGGTGGATTATCGTTTTTTTTTGATCCCACCATTACAGACGATGAAAAGTTGGTAATGGCTAATAAATTGCTCAGTAGCACAGATGAACCATCACAGCACGCTAGGGTTGTAAATCCAAAAGTTAAGAAAGAAAACTTAAAAGAGGTAGTTGATGGAGGACTGGTAAATTTACTTACCAAAGAAACGTTTACATTCTTTGACCAATTTAATATAAAAACAGATTTCCTAAGACAACATCCAAACACCTGGCCTCAAAATAATGACTTCCAAGAAGGATTGAAAATTGTCAAGACATTAAAAGTAGTTAATGATGTGGCTGAGCGTGGTGTTAAATTAATAACCGACTTTAACGACCTTCTGACAAAAGATGAAGACCAAAACCAATATGTCCTACAAGTTGTAAGTAAATGCCGAGCATTATATCCTGACGTTTCAAAAACTACTTTAACAAAAGCTCTAGAATAGATTAGATAACTATGTAAAATTATCAACTCATGTAGGTACTACGTCTGTATCTTTTCTGTGTCTCTGTTTGTATGTATTATATACCTAATTTTTATATTTAAAAATAAAAAATGTCACTAGACTTATCAGTATTACTTGTTTTTTTATTATATTTCTCCTTTAAACTCAAAAATATACCAAAAAAAGCAAAATTTATCACTTAATAACAAAATATACGAAGTATGCTCCTAGTGGTACCAGGTCACGTTTTTGGGGCTAAAGGCTGTTGTAACTCGGTTTGACTTAAAAATAACAACAATTGTGTATAGAATATAAATTTTGAAGAACAACATTAGCTTTCTTTTGAGATATTAAGCGTGTTTCTATTATTTACCGTTCTGGAGTTATGGCTCCATATGTCAGCTTTTTGGCCAAAAATTTGGATTTTTTCAAACTTTGAGCGACGAGCGGCACGGGTTAACGTCGTTTAATCGAGCTCAAATTTCGGCTATCTCAATATCCGGAAAGGGGAATCGTTTTGTGGGGTCCAGACGAACAAGATTCCGACATTTTTTTTTCCCCCTCTATGAGATCCGGTCACTCTAATATATATATATATATATATATAATATATATATATATATATATATATATATATATATATATATAATAAATATATCTAGATTTATCGACCGTACTTTGATAGCAAAAAAGGGAGTTTTTTTATCAGGTTAGCGGTCTGTGACAGTTAACACTCGATTGCTGTTAAACTCTCTATATTTCGTTGTACTTCACAACTTCATCGAGATAAACTATAATTTTTAGAAAACACAGTGTGTCACGAATTTTTTTATTATATAAATAGTTATTTTAAAACTTACCAACTAAGAGATGGTCACAACATTTATAGAAACAAAAGAACATCGACTACATTAGACACATAACATGAGCAGAAACAAGAAAATACTTATGTACAGTGACAAATAACAGTTAACAATGAACTGTTCTAGGCTATAAAGTCAAAATTGGACCAAAAAACGAAACAACTATTTATTAAATACAGTGGTTCAGTTATTATTTGGATACACAGGTCATTAGAACTGATAATATTGTGTTAATTTTGACTTGGTATCAGAAACCAACAGCTTCCAACAGGTGTATTAATTATTTTTTCAAATCACCCTATCAACCAAAAATATAATAGTGTGATAGCAATGAAGAACAGAATAACACATATTAGCCACGAGAGCTATATAATATTTTTCTTACAATGGGTAACCAAAACATATTTTGAAAAACTCACAATGTTCTCAGATATAAAAAGTTACCGTTTGTGCGCATCTTCAAAGATTTCCCACACATTAAAATAGTTAAATGTAACAGTCTCAGTAGCCGTACCTTGTTTAAACACCTCAAACAGAAACCCCCTCTACTTTATAACACCAATGTAGTTTAGACGTTGTCACGTTTGGGTTTGTATTTCATGTTATATCGGACAGACATCGCAGTGGATAAAACAAAGAATAACACAACACAAAAGCGATTGACGAATAAATAAGAGGTCATGTACCTTAGTTGACCATGTTTTAAAAACGGGACATCAGTTCGATTTTGCCAATGTGGAAGTTTTGGAGAGAGTAAATAATTACAAGGATCGGCTTTTTTCTTGAAATGTGTCACATAAACAAAACATTGTGTTAATTATAAGGCAGATACCAGTAAATTAAGTATAATATATTGTAATATTTTAAACTTAAAATTTTTACCCGTCAATAACTGAACCACCTTGTAAATAACTAAACCACTGTATTTTATAAATAGTTTTTTTTCGTTTTTTTAGTCCGATTTCGGCTTTATAGCCTAGAACTATTCATTGTTAACTGTTATTTGTCACTGTACATAAGTATTTTCTTGTTTCTGCTCATGTTATGTGTCTAATGTAGTCGATGTTCTTTTGTTTTTTATAAATGTTGTGACCATCTCTTAGTTGGTACGTTTTAAAATAATTATTTATAAAAAAAAAATTCCTGACACTGTTTTTTCTAAAAATTCTAGTTTCTCCCGATGAAGTAGTGAAGTACAACGAAATATAGAGAGTTTAACAGCAATCGAGTGTAAATTGTCACAGACTGCAAACCTCCTCTTTTTTGCTATATATATATATATATATATATATATATATATATATATATATATATATATATATATATATATATATATATGTATATATATATATATATATAATAATAAAGAAAGAAAGCAAAAGATTGCCGTATCTACCAAAATTCTTAAAAATAAAATCTTAGTTGGGGATCTTGGCAAAAAGGAGTGTGATAAGAGATCACACAGTTTTTCATTAAGCCAATATTTCGGTCCTAGATTGGGACCTTCTTCAGGGCAAGAACTGTAAAGAAGAATAAAACATATACACTGATAGAGCTTGGGACA
Organism: Pachyrhynchus sulphureomaculatus; assembly: GCA_019049505.1. NCBI lineage: Eukaryota > Metazoa > Arthropoda > Insecta > Coleoptera > Curculionidae > Pachyrhynchus > Pachyrhynchus sulphureomaculatus. The sequence goes on from CM032451.1 coordinate 6,084,777, forward strand.
ATTTTAATTTAATGATGTTGTATTTAAGTCATTATTAAAAACATTGTAAAATAAGAATAAGATATTAATCATAATAAAGTCAAAAACTCACATGAGTAGTGCGAAGTTGAGTTAGCCTGAATGGCCGTAGTTATCATATACATAAAAACGTTGGTTAATCCATAAAAATACACACTATAACACAGTAGATAAAATTACAAAAAACAGATTTAAAACAGGGATGTAATTGAGAACCTTGGATGTTGAAAACATTATTAATTAATTACTTCGCCTGAGACAACCACCCGTGGCACCGCCATATAGGAAGTAAATGACAAAAACGACAGGAGACAGACAGCTGACCGAAGTAAGGTATCTGTCAGAATTCTTTCATATGAAATTTCTTTCACCTTCAAAGAGATTAATAACCTTAAAACTCTTCTCAACCGTGTTGTTCATTTAGCAGAAAATAGAGTTCCAACACATATCGTGCAACGCTTTCGTTTCACTCAAGAAAAATCATTTCAAACCGCCACTAGATCTCTGTCTAATACTCTTTTCAATAAATTCAATAATTTAATTAGATCAAAATCTCAAAAATTAAAAGTCTGTCCCATTGGTTTACCAATTTAACTACAGTTGATTTTCCTCCTGAGGTTCATAAGGTTCTTGCTTTAGGTCCAAAGTTTGTTTATGATTCCATTCCGCCTACTGATATCCCCTAAAAACAATCCTTTCTGACATTGAATCCTTCATTAAGCTTGCACCAGTCTCCAATCAAGATATTCTCAGAGCCAAATGCACCAATGCAGTTACTGACGCCGTTTTGCAAAACCATAATACTTCTTTTGAGAAGACCTTGTTCATCAAGACACACAAATTTCTCAGAAAACACAGTGAGATTTTAATCACTCCTTCAGACAAAGGCTCGGTCACAGTAGCCTTAGAGAGACTACACTATGAAACTAAGATGTTAGAACTTATTGATGATGAACAAGTTTACAAGAAGCTCTCTCATGATCCCACTACTCAACATCAAAACAAGAGTAACAGTTTTGTCAAGCAGTTGAAGACCAAAAAATGGATTGACGATGTAACAGCCAGACAACTTTATTACTATAAGGCGATTTCACCAAGGATTTATGGTCTACCCAAGATACATAAAGAAGGGGTACCTCTCAGACCCATCGTCTCCACTACTTGCTCTCCCACTTCAAAACTTAGTAAATTTTGTGCTAATTTTCTTGAAAAGTCCTTCCTTAATTATCACACCTTTGCCATTAAAGACTCTTTTGCGTTTAGTGCAATAATTAATAATTTCCAATTACCAGAAAACCACGTTATTATATCACTGGATGTAGTCAGTCTTTTCACTAATATTTCATGGCAGTTAATCAGCTAAATAATTGACTCTGAATGGGCATTAATCTCACCCAACACCAAAATCAGCAAATCCTTCTTCTGTCAATAATGGATTTTCTTTTCCATTCAACCTTCTTCAAATTTAAAGAGTTTTTTCTACTCTCAAATATTTGGATGCCCATGGCCAGTAATCTCAGTCCGGTACTAGCTTCAGCTGTCATGTCTTATGTTTTAAAAATGTGCAAGTTACATCAATACGTAGAAGATTTAATTTCTATCCATACCAGCAGATGGCAAAGAAGAAGTCCTTCTGTTTTCAATTCTCTCGACCCACATTTACAATTCACTATAGAAGAAGAAACCAACAATGCTGTTCCATTTCTGGACACAAGAGTCGTTAGAGGCTCCCATAACATCATCAAACTTGATTGGTATAGAAAACCTACTTTTTCTGGAAGATACATCCATGCAAATTCTGGCCATGATTGGAAGGTGAAAGTCAACGTCATCAAAGGCCTATATAGATGATTGAAGACAATAGTCCATCTTGATTTCCTACACCAGTCACAAGAAACACTCACAAACCTTTTCATAGAAAATGGATACAATCACAAATTCTTGCTTAAAACCAAAGATGAAGTCAACAAGCTTACTCATATCCACCAAATTCCCCCAGAACCAAACCCCCTCCCCTCCACCTACCGCAAATCTCCCCTCTTACTCAAACTCCCCCAGTCGAAATTAATTGGTCGTTGCTTTCTTTACCATTCATTCCTGGCCTTACCAACAAATTAGTTCATATTTTGCGTGTCATTCCTAACATTAAAATTGCTAAATATTATTTTTTTAAAAATAGACGTGTTTTCAGCAAGTTGAAGGCCCCGTTACCAGTTCTGTCTATGTCAGACTTAGTGTACTCAATTTCCTGCCTCAACTGTCCATCATCTTTATTGGCCAGACTTCTCAATCCTTGAGTCGTCGTATTGCACTCCATAACAGTGATACTAGATGCCATCCGCAAAGATGTGCTTTGGCGACCCATTCTGTGGACAAATGGACACTCCTTTAATTTCAGAGAACCCAAAATACTTCATTTCTCTAAAAATCTTTCTAAGAGAGAATTCCTTGAAATGTGTTACATACGGGAGAATCACCCCAATGTCAATAAAAGAACCGACCTGGATGGGCTCAGTAACATATATAGCTTCCTCCTCTCTTGTGATAAATCAATACCACACGATAATTCCTCGTCTTCAAGTGTTTTATGATCCCTCTGAAAGGTAACAGTAGTCATCTATCTCTTAGCTGGTTAACTTCTAGTGTCTTCTTTCCTCTTTCCTCTCTTTGTTTACGGGTCTCCTTGTTCCTGGGTTCCAGAGTTGCTTTCCATTTGGTCTGCACCATTATATGCACTTAACAATTACTGTCCTTCTTCCACTGGTAGTGACTAACGATTCCCCTTCACTATCGCCTGGAACTTTCAGCTTCATATATTTCTGTTAACAATCTCTTCCTCCAGTCATATGTTTCAACAATGAAATTAACAAATTAATAAACAATATAATAGACGATTATCCTCTTTGTTGCTCCCATTATTCTCTTACTCGTTCACTTCAACCAAAATTAGGTTGTGTTTTTCCTATCCTTGGTTCGATACCGGTTTTAGGTCGCTTAATTGGCTATCTTTTTCTTGTTTTAAAGGTCTACATATACATGCCTTCTCAACCTTGATTGGTTTCCTTCCGGGTGTCGATCCTTTTCTGGTTATTTCAGTTTTCAAAATAAGCCCCTTATCTCTGTTCGGTGAGCTATCTCCTGTCGTTTTTGTCATTTACAATTTTATCTACTGTGTTATAGTGTGTATTTTTATGGATTAACCAACGTTTTTATGTATATGATACCTACGGCCATTCAGGGTACTCAACTTCGCACTACTCATGTGAGTTTTTTGACTTTATTATGAATTAATATCTTATTCTTATTTTACACTGTTTTTAATAATGAGAACAACTTAAATACAACATCATTAAATTTAAAACTGTCCCAAGCTCTATCAGTGTATATGTTTTATTCTCCTTTTCAGTTCTTGCCCTGAAGAAGGTCCCAATCTAGGACCGAAATATTGGCTTAATGAAAACTGTGTGATCTCTTATCACGCCCTTATTGCCGAGTACCCCAACTAAGATTTTATTTTTAAGTATATATATATATATATATATATATATATATATATATATATATATATATATATATATGTATACAGACATACATGTCTATGTAGGGTGTTATGAAAATCATTTAATCTTTTTAGTAACAGATATTCTTACTTTTTCTTACCTGTTGTAAATGTTGGTGTCAGTTTTTTTTCTCATATCCCTCCATTCATCTCCCTGCTGTAAGAAGAGATTCTTAAAGAATAATGAGCTTAACTTGCGAGGTGTAATATGAGTAGGAAAATAAGAAAAATCTTTGATAAGAATTGTTTTAATCAACTGTGGATCTACGGGTACCCATATAGGATTAGCAACGACGTAAATACCTAGAATGGAATTTAAAATATTTAAAAAATTACCCATAGTATAAATAATAGTGATATCTTATCAAAAATAACGTAAGTAAGAGATTCGGGTTCGGACAAGGTATGTACCCATTATATGAGATATAGCGATTCCCACATTTGCAGCTAAAGATAAAGTTGGTCAAAGAAAACCTCGAAATGTAAGAGGCTGATGTCTCTGCTATGTAAATTGCGATAAACGACTCAACAATATTATTCAATAACTTAGGAAGTTTAGTGGTTCAATCAAGTACATATGTTATTTGTAATATTATCAATTCTAAATATAATATTACAGTACTAGATGTAGCTAGAAAATTTTCCACTTTTGTGGGTTCTTTAAACGAGAAGATTGTGGTATGAGCAATACTACAAATGTTAAAAAAAAAAACTTACCGCCGTGCTTAAACCCCATTTTCTTGAATTTATTGTGAACATCTTGATAAAAACTGCCCCTGATATATTTTTTTCTGAAGTAGGTCTCTAGCATTACCATAGATAAACTCAGTTTCGAGTTGTGGAATACCTTGTTCTTTAAAATAACCGCGTTTCTTAACCAATTTGCTATAAAAATAATAAACAATTGCTGCCAAAGCTAAAACCGCGTACAATACAACACTTGCCATGCTTAAGTCGTTCAGATAATACTATAGCTCATCTACACAACTGCATTTATTTATATTGATACTAAGTGATAAATGACATAAAAAATATTGCCGTTTCACAATGACTTCCCAGATTGTTATTAACAATGCAGTGCTGCCAAGTCGGGATGTCGGTTTTCAGTGTAAATGCTCTGATTGTTTCAATAAATTTACTAACAAATTGAGAGTTGGAACACTTAGAAAAAAATAAAAATTAATAGGGTTAACTTTAATAAAAAAAATATTTTCCTTTCCCCGTTTTCCTCCGTCAAAACTAATATTTCTATAAACACCTTTGTCAAACCTTTCTAAGTTAGGTGCACACGACATAAACGTGTTGACTGTATTGGATTGGAGTTTAGAATCTTAAAGAGGTTTTCTTAAGGAAGTAACCAAGGGCCCAGTAAAATTTACGTCATAAAATATAATGGATACTTGGTTAGAATCTTTTTACAAATTGGTAGATTGCAGATAAATCGGTAAATCTGGCGACACGGTCTCAATACATTCCGAAATTATCTTAACAACTGGTGTAAGTATAGTATTTTTCAAGATCTAAGAAAGTGATTTGGCAAATTGATGCAATAAAAACATTAAACGATTGTTAGGATCTTCGCACGTACTTGGCCGTAACGGGGGTCGTAATATATATATATATATATATATATATATATATATATATATATATATATATATATATATATATATATATATATATATATATATATGTATATATATATATATATATATATATATATATATATATATATACATATATATATATATACCTCCCTTTCAATCCGACATTTTATTGACTAATTCGTGTTTATAAATATAAAGAATATTCTTCATTTTATCTGCAGTATTAAATTGAAATAGTGTGTATTATAAAGTTCAGTAGTGTCTTAAAATGTCCAAAGCCCGTCCCATCGGAAGCCGCAAATGCCCGTTGAGGCAAAAGTGATAGTTAAAATTGTTTATTTAAAACTAGTGGAGCGAGGCCACAAAAAGTACTTTTCATTGATGGAGACATCAACTTTAACAGGCATCTCTGAAAGTACAGTTTAGAAAATTGTAAATAATTCGATAGCGCCTAAAAAATCACGAAAAGACAAAGGTGTGTCGAAATGTATTGATTTCTGTCAAGAAGACTTAATCGCCGCAAAATTTATGAAATGTATTCAGAACAAAAAGTTCCTACGCTATTGTCACTTTTACGGAGGCTGTCCGAGGATAGTTGTGACATAAAATGTTCCACTACAACTTTATGGCGTATTCTATTCTACGTTGTTTGGGGTTTTTGTTCAAAAAAATAGACAAAAGGCAAGTTATAATGGAATCACGGCGCTTACAACAACTCAGAATGGAATATTTTGAATAAATAAATAGAGCTAGATCGGAAAATCGAACGATAATCTACCTAGATGAGGGTTGGTATGACACTCACGACATACCCAGTAAAGTATGGATTGATAAATTCAAAAAATGCCACACCAAAGCTCCATTAAATAAAGGTAAAAAAAATAACTATTTTACATGCGGGGTCAGAAGAAGGCTGGATACCAGAATGTCTATTTCTAGCAGCTAAGAATATTTCAGATTCCAGTTTGGATTATCATTGTGATACAACAGCTGAAGTTTTTGAAGATTGGCTTCAAAACAAATTAATGCCGAATATACCACCGAATAAATGTATTGTGATAGATAATGCATCCTATCATAGTCGCCAAATGAATAAGGTACCAAGTTCCACCAGTAGAAAAAAGGAAATACAAGCATTTTTGTGCGAACGTGACATATATTTCCAAGAAAGTTATACAGTTAAATAATTGTTAGAAGTTTTAAAAAGTTAAAATTTTTCAAGGATTAGGTTCGTGATAAAATTGCAAAAGAAGCAGGACACGAAATAATTCGGCTTCCACCATATTATCATATCTTTAATGCGATAGAGTTGATATGGCATAAAATAAAATCTGATATACATGCTCACAATAATACACCCACTTTAAACAGTAGTGTGATTGAGTTGCTAAAGACAGAAGTCAAAAATGTAACCGTTGGAAACTGGAGAAACTATATTCAACACGTCAAAAAATTGAAAGCTCATATAGACGTATAAGACGAAAACAGCAAAGAAGAAGGACAACGATATGTGGTACATGGAACATACAAGGTCTCTCCAGGAAAGTAAATGAAGTTGTAAATGAATTAGAAAATCTTCCAGTCGAAATTGCAGTTCTGACGGAAACAAAGAAGAAAGGAAAAGGCTCCGAAAGTTGGGGGCATTACGATCACTTTTATAGTGGAGTGCCCAAAGAAGATAGAGCAAAACAAGGCGTATCCATACTAATACACAGAAAACTGAGGAAATTCATAACCACCTGGGAACCGATTAGTGAAAGAATCATAAAGATGAATCTCAAAATACTAGGTAATAACACAACCTTACTGGGGGTATACGCTGTCAACGATCTGGCTAATAACGAGGATTCATTTTTTGAACAACTAAATGAGGAAATACGCAAAATTGCAACATGAAGAGAGATATTACTTTTGGGTGATATAAATGGAAGAATAAGAAGGAAAGAAGACGATAAAGTGGTAGAAAAATATGGCGAAGAAGTTACTAACGACAACGGAAGAAGAATTATGAAGATATATGAACAAAACAACCTTACAATATTAAACGGACACTACCAGCATAGGGATATTCATAAATATACGTGGAGACAAACAACAAGAGATTTAAAAAGTATTATCGACTATATGATAATCCGACAGAGATCTAGATTAAACTTCCTAGATGTAAGAGTCCAAAGAGGGGCTTCATGTGGCAGCGACCACTACCTTGTGAAAGGAAAGATAACTTCACGAACAACACGGGAAAGCAAACTGGAAGATACAAGTACACAGCACACAACAAGTGAAACAACAATAAGATATAATACAGACAGCCTACAAAATGAAAGTATCAGAAATCTATACAAGAGTAGACTGGACCAAAAGATACAATGGACGGGATTTGTTAATATAGAAGAAGAATATAAGTATATAAAGGAATGCCTACACGCAGCCGCACTGGAAGCATTAGGGTACCAAAAGAAAAGGGAAAAACAGCAAAAAACCATATTGGTGGGATGAAGAAATTAAATACGAAATTGAAGAAAAACGGAAAAGCTATCACAAATACTTAAGTTCAAAGAGCACAAACGACAAAGTAAAATACAAAGAATCCCAAGCTAGAGTACGCAAAATGATTAGTGACAAAAAGAACAACCAATGGGAAAAGATATGCTCAAGACTCAACACTTACATAGGAGGAAGAAAAAGCACAGAAAGCTGGAGACTTCTTAAAAATATGAAAACAGAACGGAAAAGAGAAATCTTCTCACCAATAACACTAGAAAAATGGAACCAATATTTTACAAATATGCTAACAGAAGATAGACCAGAGTTCAAAAGTACCCAACATGGAAACCCAAATATAGTTATACGAGGAACCCCAATAAGGATAACAACATCAGAAGTTAAACAAGTATGTAAAACGCTAAAAAATGGTAGAGCTCCAGGACCAGGAAACATCCTAGGAGAGATAGTAAAATACGGAACTGAAAAGCTATTTAGCGCTTTGAGGAACTTATTCCAAAGATGCATTAACACATCAGAAGTACCTGAGGAATGGAAAATATCATACATATCAACAATTCATAAGAAAGGAGACAAAAATAATTGCGATAACTATAGGGGAATAACGGTTACAGGATCTATTAGCAGAATATACGGAAAAATACTTAAACATACAGTCCCTGGCCAAATTATTAGACGCACTGTATTTTTTTTAGTAATTTTATGTTTCTTAAGAGTTTTTTTGCAATAATGGTATATTTAAACTACAATATTATTGATTTTTATTTAAAAGAATTGTTGTAGACTACATATTTGTATTTATTTTTAACATATGGCAACACTGTGTTGACAAAGTGATACATGAACGTAACCAAGTACAAATCTGTATCAGTCGCGATCGGAATCGAGTCAGGTACGGACGTGTTTCTGTGGCTTTATGGACTGTGATTGTTTGTTTAACAGTTTTATACTACTCAGTTATTAGTTTATTTTGTATGCAGTGTTTTAAAAAAGTATTTGGACTATTTTCATTATGGGTAGAAAAGGCGATCTTTCACCACGTAAAAAAGCTGAAGTGAAAGCCCTTGTGATTGCGAAAACATTTACAAACCGAGAAATATCACGAAGATTGGAGGTTCCTGAAGCTAGTGTACGACGCATAAAAAAGAAAATTGAGTCAGGGAAGGAATTAAGCCCGAAAAGAAAGAAAAGATGCGGTAGAAAACCAATTTTCACTCCACGGTCAGAGAGATGTTTGAAGAAATTTTGTGTAGAAAACAGATTTGCTACCACAAAGGTAATAAAATCACAACTCCAGGATGCTAGCGTAAATGCTTCTGACCGCACTGTTCGAAGAAAATTGAAAGAATTAGATTTTAAGGCCTGTCGCCCCGCCAGGAAGCCCAAGTTAACAGCTGCAATGAAAGCAAAGCGCCTGAAGTGGGCCAAACAATGGCAAGACAAAGATGTGAACTTCTGGAGATCGGTAAGATACAGCAATTTAATCAATAATTGATACGTTATTATCATTTTCAGTTAAATAAAGCAAATAAACATGGAAGTTTATATATTTTTCCTATTTTTGACAGGTCTGCTTCAGTGACGAAAGCACATTCGAAATTTTGCAGAATAAAGCTCAGTATGTGCGTCGTCGTCATGGAGAAAAGTTTCATCCTGATTGTGTCGTCCCGACGGTTAAACATCCCACCAAAGTGATGATTTGGTCAGTCATCAGCGGCAAGGGCACTGGACGTCTGTACGTCGTCAAAGGAATAATGAGGCAAGATCAGTACAAAGAAGTATTACAAAATCGGTTGATTCCGCAGCTCAGAGAATGGTTTCCAAATGGGGAACCATTCACTTTCATGCAAGATGGAGCTCCCTGCCACACTGCTCGGTCTGTTAAAGCTTTTTTGGCAGAAAAAAATATCCCTCTGTTGGATTGGCTAGGGCTAGCCCTGATATGAACCCCATTGAAAATGTGTGGGAGCTGATGAAAAGAGAAGTGGCTAAAGATGTGATTACCAACAAAACCCAGCTCCTAGAAAAGATTATTCATGTGTGGAATCATCATCCTCAAATGCAGGAGACAGTACAATCTTGCATTGATAGCATGCCGCGCAGAATTAAAACTTTGATAGCGGCTAAAGGTGGCTCAACTAAATATTGACTTTTACTAACATTAATTTCACTTTTCTTTAAAACTTAATAAACTTATGCTTTTCTAAATTAATGCTGTTTTATTTATGTCAAATAAATAGGTAATTGATTGGATAATATAAAAATAAAAAACAAATCAATTTAAAATAATAAAACGGTACAATATCACTCGGTAATTAATATTTTACATGAAATCTTGCAGTGCGTCTAATAATTTGGCCAGGGACTGTAGAATAGAAACGAAATACGCGGACGTAGAAGCTGAAGAACAGGCAGGCTTTAGAGCAGGAAGATCCACAATAGACCATCTCTTCTCACTGACACAAATCCTAGAAAAGAAAACCGCATTTGATCAGGAAGTCCATGTCTTGTTTGTTGATTTAAAAAAGGTCTACGACAGCGTGCCCCTAATGAGATTGTGGGAAACACTACAACAGAGTAATGTAAGCACCGAAATAATTAAAGCCGTAAAATCCTTATACCAAGACGCAAGAAGTAGTGTGAAAACCAAATATGGTATAACAACAGGGTTCCAGGTCACAAAGGGTCTCAAACAGGGCTTTTGTATATCCCCAACGCTATTTAAAATCTATTTGGAGAGTGCACTGAAGAACTGGAAAAGGAAATGCAGCAGTATGGGATTACCACTGGATGACGATATTACATTGTACACGCTGTCATTCGCAGACGACCAGGTAGTAGTCGCTCAGGACATCGATGATATGGAATACATGACACGAAAACTTATGGAGGAATATGAAAAATGGGGCCTAGAAGTCAATATTAAAAAGACCGAGTACACGTGCGTCGGAGGACAACAGCAGGACTTGAAACTGGCCACAGGACACACCATCAAACACTGTGCCAGTTATAAGTATTTGGGAATGAGAATATCTAGGGACGGAACACTGGAAGAAGCAATATTCGAGAGGAATATCCAAGGAAGAAAAGCGATTGCAATGCTTAATAGTATACTATGGGACAAAAACATAACCATTGAAAATAAGAAGAGAATTTACAACTCAATAGTGAAAAGTATAATAACTTACAGCTCCCAGGTGTGGCCATTGAAGGAAAGAACAGAAAAAATACTAAAAGCTACAGAAATGGATTTCTGGAGACGAGCAGCCAGAAAATCCAGAAAAGACCGCATACCAAATGACACGATAAGACGAGCTTTAGAAATAAAGCACGATATAGTGGACGAAATCAGAACCCAACAGTTGGTATGGTACGGACATGTACAGAGAATGTCACAAGACCGACTACCTAAAAAGATTTTAAATTGGAACCCTCATTGAAAAAGAAAGCGAGGAAGACCACGCCAAAGCTGGAGAGCAGGAATCAACAAGCAAGTACTAGAGAGAGATCTGGAGGAGGAGGGATGGAGAAACCGGGAGGAGTGGAAATTAGGCATCGGAAGACGGAAGATGTTATAAAACCGATTAATATATATATAATATATATATATATATATATATATATATATATATATATATATATATATATACATAAATATAAATAGTTTAGAACCTGTCAAAAAACTTATTATTGATTTGCAGGATAGTAGCGATAACCAAATTGAACTAGATATTAATTAATAACTAAAATTGTAACAAATATACGCGAGGACACTGTAGACTGTGTGTAATTACTATATTGGGTGTTATTCAGTACATAAAACATTAAAATTCAACTGTCTTATCACAATAAAATTTTAAACCCAACAATTATACAACGCACAACGCCTTGTCATTAAACAGCCATGAATTAATTACTTTCGAATCTTGTTGAATTTTGAATAGGTATAGGTAGCTAAGTCACTTTGTTAGATCGTGAAAAATACTATACAACAATACGTTTTAATACTCGAAACTATAAATTGTTCGAAGATGACTTATTAGTATTAAAACTGCTTAGTGTAATACTGCACTTTGCCTTATCGTTATGGTCATAACTATAATTAACAATTAATTCAATTATGTTGGAAATGTGGAATCTTTGGCACAATGATACTACTCGGTATATTTGACCACTACACCAAACACTTTATTTTTTCAATCGACGCGCGTCTCGCTAACCATGTTAGCTTCATCAAGAGCGATAATCAATCAATCATCGCTCCTGATGAAGCTAACATGGTTAATGAAGTACGCGTAGAGAGAAAAAATAAAGTGTTCGGTTTAGTGGTGATGTATCATCATCATCATCATTAGCTTACTCCAACCATGGTCGGGTATAAGCCTCCCCAAGTTGTCTCCAATGAGCTCTGTTGTTTGCTTTTTGCATCCGATCGTGTCCTGCTAATCTTTTTATGTCGTCCGTCCATCTTGTCTGTGGTCTACCTCTGCACCTTTTGTGTTCTCTAGGCCTCCATTCAAGTATATGGCATGTCCATCCATTATCACTTAGCCTTGCGATATGACTCGCCCAATTCCACCTTAATATACATATTTGTTGTATTACATCTGTCACTTTTGATCTTCTTAATACCTCGATGTTAGGAATACGATCTTGGAGTCAAATATTTAACATTCTCCTCTCCATTGCTCTTTGAATTACCTGAAGTTTATTTATTATACTTTTAATTAAAGCCCACGTTTCAGTGCCATATGTTATTACCGGCAGTACAGGGTGAGTCAACGATAGAGTAAAGTTCATTATCTCATTTGTTTCGGGAATGACGAAAAAATATTAAATACGATAGTTTTAGGGAATGTTAAGGTGCGCAATTTAAAATTATTTATGAGTATACGGGGTACTTCAAAAAAGTGGGGCTGATAGAACATATGTTTTTTAAATGGAACATCCTATTTTCTAATTAATTTTTAAATTCTGCCTAAAATTTTATAACTTTTTTATTAATAATGTTACATACCTAAACCTAGTAGTTTTTCTAATATGTCAATTTTTTTTTAAAAAAAAAAACTAGTTTTCAGTTTTGTAAAAAAATTGCCAGTAGCTCCATTATTTCTGAAGATAGAATACTCATAATTGGTACGAGCGTTCTATAGAGATGAAAAAAAAATATAAGTAAAGAAATTGGAGTTAGGTGCTACAGGATGTTCAAAATAAATTTATGCATTTCGACTATTTTAAATTGAAAAATCTCAAATTTTTTAAATGGCACACCCTGTATATTATTATTTTTTCTGATAGATTTTACAAAACCCTCCAACTTTTATTAAGTATGTTATATACCTACTTCTAATACTTTTCGATTTATTTTGAATTTTTCAATTTTTACCCCTGTTTTTAATACACTTACCCTACAACATCATTGTCAAATTTTGACATGTCTATCAAGCAAGTAAAAATAGTTTAATTTGTTGTAGTAAGTGACGTATAAAGGTAATAGTTAAGGATTTTCCTAAAATGAATTAATTGATATGGTATATATACTGGGCGAGGCGGGAAAAATTGTCTTTTGGCAGTAAGGATTTACGGAGCGAAATAGCCTAATAGATGTATACTGTCTAGAAAACCTTTTCAGTGCTTAATGGAACGGTTTGGTGGCAGTGGTAAAGTTGAGTATACGAAACGGAAAGTAGTAAACCAGAATGCTACCAATGAGGAAAAAGAAATGAAGATTTTACTTAATGTTGAAGATAATCCTCAGGTTAGCAGCTGTCAACTAGCTGACTTATCTGACACATCCCAATCTACGGCTAATCGCACCACGAGAAAGTATCATCCCTTTCATATGGAACTACACCAAGAATTTCAAGACCGTGATTTTGAACGACGAGTAAACTTCTGCACTACCATGAATGGAGCAATAGAGGCCTATCCAAATATTTTATCCAAAATAAAGTTTTCTGATGAAGCTACTTTTCGCAATAATGGAGCAGTTAATAGCTATAACATGCATTATTATTCAACAGTTAATCCATTTTGGGTCCGGGAAGTTCAAACCCAAAACTATTGGTCGCTTAATGTATGGTGTGGAACATTAAATTTTCGAATTATTGGTTCATATTTTTTCCGCGAACCGCTTAACGGGCATAGATATCTAAATTTTGTGCAAAATGAACCTTCTTGAAGAAGTCAATAACTTTGAAAGGGAACAAATGTGGATTCAACAAGACGGAGCCCCTGCTCATTACCACTGGGACGTTCGGGAATTTTTAAACGATCGTTACCCATATAAATGGACCTGCTATGAACTGAGTGGTCTAAAAATTAACATAAAAAAAAGAGTACGTGGCAATGAATTCGTTGACATACTAATCAATGATCAAGATGAAATCGAACAGTTAGACACACATTGGAAAATCCATCGTAGAATCCATTACATTATATAGATGCGAGACCTGGAGTTTAAATGCAGAAATGAAACGCAAAGTGAGTGTCCTCGAAATGGACTACCTTAGAAGAAGTAGATGGATATCAGAGAAGAACAACGGAGGCACAAGAAACAATAACAGACAGAGTAGAGATTAGAGGTTTAAAATGGTTTATTAATTATTATTAAAATGGACAGAACCAGGGAACAGAAAACGCGGCAGACCAAGAAGATCATGGAATGAAGGAATACGTTAAGCCATGAACTCCAGAGGTTTGACAGACGATATGACCGCGGATAGACAAACCTGGCGTTTGGAAACGGATAGACGGCTATAGCTGTATTGGAATCCGTTATATGTATATGTAAAAATTTCACATTTTTTTAAATGTTAAAATCTCGATTTTTCTGTACTTGTATTGTTTTTCTCACAATAAATTTATTTTTCAAATCTGTGCCATAGAATCATATTCTAAATAGCTTTTTTACCTTTACAGCCCTTCGTATAATCAGAAAAAAATTAATTTAAAGACGGCAAAGGACTTTTACTATAGCAAACCAAAACTTTTTCAAATTTAAAGTCTCGGAATTTTTTTTTACGGAAATTTGGTAACCTATAGCAGCCAAAATACTCAATATGGATGATTCTGCTCAGGAGTCCTTTGTTCACGTTGACAAGGACTACAATATATAAAGTCAATCAAATGCTGCACTGACTTAGCCGTTACTTGATGGAGATCCATAACAACTAGGAACGAAAATTTAAACAACTATTTAAGATCACTAATTTATTTATTACTGCTGACAATTGTTTCGACACACTGTGTCTTCTTCTGGAGCAAGATGTAAATTAACTAACAAAGTATGTTACAGAATAATTAATTTACCTAAATATAAGTACTAAATTAATTAATAATATTTACCTTAATACCTAAAACAAGTTAAATAAAGGAGTCCCACCTCCATCCAATTGATCGTTGAGTAATAAACCTGATGATTTTTTCTGGTTAAATAATTTCGTTATGCAAAATTCTGAAATCTTCATGGAAAGTATGGTTTTCATCCGTTAAATATTTAGCGTAGTGAGATACGTTATTTTTCATTCAATAACTTTGTTTATGTTCCTTTTATATATATATATATATATATATATATATATATATATATATATATATATATATATATATATATATATAAATATATATATATATATATATATATATATATATATATATATATATATAATTTTCGGTTTATAGCGTCACTTTGTGTCTTCCGGTTTCTAGCTTCCATTCTCGCCGATCCTCCCAGTCACCTGGTCGTAGATTTCGTTCGGACATTGCTTTTGTTATGCCCATAGACCAGGTTATTTTCGGCCTTCCCTTTTTCTTTCTTTCTGTAGGTGCTCACTGTAGGATTTGTTTTGGGATTCTATGGTGTTGCATCCTTTGGACATGGCCGTACCACTTTAATTGTCTCTCCTGTACGTCCTCTATCAGTGTTCTTTTTTCCCATTATCGTTGAGCGTTTTTTCTCCATTACTTCCTACAACGTCATCGTTCTTTTTGTTACCTAGTTCTTCCGTTAAAATCTCCCATTATTAGGGTTTGTCTTTGATTTCCCATCTTACTTATAATTCCTTCTATTTCTTTTGAAATTTCTCTTTTTCTTCAAGTGGTGCATCATCATTTGGGGCATATCCACCCACAATTGTTGTTTTGTGGCCTTTTATGGTTACGTTTACTGTTATTATTCTCTCTGATACTGCTTCCCAATTACTTATTTTCTTTTTGAGTTTTTTGGTTAATCAATATCGATACTCCTTTACTTGTTCGCAGATGTTTAGGCACTCCGGTATACATGTGTATATAATCTCCTACAGTTTCGATTCCTGTACCTTTTCTTTTTGTTTCCGTTAAGACATATACAATATCTAGTTTTAATCTTTGTATTCCAGCTATTATATCTTCTGTCTTTCCTGTCCATCCTTGAATGTTCCACGTTCCGCAATTCATTTCCATTTTCCGTTGCGTTCCGTTTAGATCGTCCGTTTTCCGAAGCTTTTGGCTAGGATTTTTTGCAAATGTTTGTTTTTTACTAGTAATGAGGAGCAAGCTCATTGCCTAAACCCCCAACCTGGAGGGCCAGGTTATTTTTGATCAGGGTTTTCTTCCCCTAGCCTTTGATGACCCAACATCTCACTACAAGGCAGCAGTTTTGTAAGGATAGGAGGGATAAGCGGTATGGGCTAGGATTTGGGGTGGATCATGATGCCCCAATACGTCGGAGGTGGAGAACATCAAGTGCATCGCGTGGGCAGGGATGCCGAACCCTGAAGTAGGTCTATGTTCCTTTATTATTTTATAAAAAGATCTGCCTGTTTGTCCTATATAGGTTTTACTGCAGGTGCCTCAACATAATTTGTAAACTCCTGTTTTATTTTCTTTTTAGTGTTCCGTACGGAACACTTATCAGATCACCTCGGTATCCCTCCGTCCGTCTGTCACACCCGATTTTTTTCCGAAACTATTTGACATAGTAAATTAAAATTTGGTTCTATTATAGAAATTGATGGCCTCATCAGAGCCGTATAGTTTTGAAAGTTAAATTTTGACTTATGAGCTTAGTTTTGGGGGGTGAAATCGGAAGAGAAAAAAATATTTTTTTACTAGGTTATCGAGTATGGTGTCAAATGAAAGCTTGTAAAAATACGAGTAACAAAATATATATATATAATGTAATACTTGCGCACACTTTTCTTTGTATTATTTTTAAAAAATCGCGAAGAATCGCTGTCCCCCCTTATCTCGAAAAGTACTGATCAAAAAATTTTTAAAAAATTCAGAAATATTCTCCACGAGGTGTAGATTGAACGAAAATTATCACGAGTGCATTACCTTTAATAATTCATCTGGTATATAAAAAAACAAAAATTTCAAGGTTATCAGTTTTCAGTAAAGACTGGAAACAAACGTTGTTGAAAACTCATTTGGGGTGTATTTTGATCATTTTATACCTTTGTAACAAATTTTTTTATTTTAAACGCAATCAACGTACGGATCACTAATTGGGCAAGTTCAACTTGCACTTGATCGGGTTTTTTACTCTCATTTCGCGAATTTAATTTTGAACAAGCAACAACTTAATCTAAAGCGACTTTCGACTTAAAGATGATTAAATTATTGGTCTTAATATTGAACTGCTTGATAAAGATTTGTATATTCATCATGACGACCTAAATATCACCAGTCATTTTAATAAGCGCATTGTATAGAATTTTTTTTGATTTGTATGAAGGAATGAATATGACTAAAAAATCTACCGAAATGATCAGAAGTCTACCCATAAATTTATCACATTTTGTTACAAAGAAACCCGTCGAGATATCTACTATGTTTAAGAGAAATCTTTTTATGGGTACGGTAGATGTACTGGGGAAAAATACGTAATGCGTGCGTGGAAAATGCCAACTAAATGAACGTAAAAAAATACCACCTGGTTCTTTGTAGTATTACTGTTGCCCCAAGATAAAATTTCTT
This sequence comes from Pachyrhynchus sulphureomaculatus, assembly GCA_019049505.1. Lineage (NCBI taxonomy): Eukaryota > Metazoa > Arthropoda > Insecta > Coleoptera > Curculionidae > Pachyrhynchus > Pachyrhynchus sulphureomaculatus. The sequence continues at coordinate 6,102,429 of CM032451.1, forward strand.
CCAGGTCTTTCCTAAGTTGAACAACTTCCTGCTTTCTGTGGATATTAGTACGGGTAGCTGATGCTCTTTTCCAGCAAATAGTTAATGTAAAGGAGGAAGGGAGTAGAAGAGAGTATGAAACCTGTTCTGTAGGCTAAGTTGAAAGGTCTACAAACACTAGCGTTAATTCACTCGCGCATTTTTTAAGTACTGTATCATTGGTACTACTGGTACGTTAGGTATTTCGTCAGCCAGAAGCAGCTAGGAGTTCTTACTTTGACAAAAGTAAAATACATAACTAGAGACCGGATTATATGCAACATAAAAATCTTGAAATATGCATGAAAAATGCTTAAAATATACATGAAAAGGGTCAAAATATGCAATATTAAATAATAATAAAAGTATTAATTTTTAGTTTTTTATTTCAAAATCAGCATAAAAATAACACATTATCGACGATGTTTAAATTTAATTAACAATTATTTAACATTTTTTAAAATTATTTAACATCTGTATTCTTGTACACGTAAACAATAAGGTATTGTTCCAAATGTTGGGTAGTAAGATTGTGTCTTCGATCACTTAAAATATTTTTATAAGTGGAAAAAGACCGTTCCACATCCACTGAGGTAACTGGGCAGTATTTGAATTTAGGTGCTATGTTAGCACTTATTGTTTCTGGCAAAAGTTCACCCGTCCTATTAATAAAACTCTCAATTTGACACAAAGGTTCAAAGCCTGGGTTATTGCACAAAATGTTTTCAAACTTTTCTTTAACTCTACGCGGGAATACATCTGGCAATCTGGAGTTTATTTGACGGATGACTACCCACGAAGAGACACTTTTTTTTGCGGGGGCATGGTACACATTAAACTTTAACACAACACGTTAAAAATTGCAAAAAGACTACACTGATCCAAGCGCGTCAACAATAATGTTAAAACTGATATCTTGTTTTAAAATAAAAATTCGTCTTCGAGAAAATTGTTTATTTGATCCACGCTCAAACAAATATTCTTAGAAACTAACTACTTATCACTTAATATCCCGACCAAGAAACAAAGGAATAAAATACCGTCGTAATTTTGGGTATTCCCTTGGTACTATAGACTATTGCAGGTAATGTCCCGGCGATAAGATCGGTTCCAGACGGCGACATTAACAATACCCTGAGCAATTCAATTGCCTAGTAATACCGAGAAATATTGTAAATATAGGGAAAATATGCATCATTACTAGATTTTGGGCAAAATATGCAATAATCGGTAAGAATGGTCTAAATATGCAAATGCATATGAAAATATGCAAATGCATATAATCCGGTCTCTATTCATAACAATAAAATTGCGTAATTACTTTGTTAACTGGTACTAAATACATTTTCGTAAAGATTTACAAATGCATTATCGCAGTTTCGTAGTACAATTACATTTTCAAACGCTTAACTAAGACTAAAACAGATTTTTGTGTATTTATTTTTATATAATGAAAAGGTAAAGGACGGAACTTCCGACGTCTACTTGACTATTTAGTAAATTTATATTATGGTTCTTTAAATGACTGTAAATTTCTATAGATTCTAAAGAATTAAGTTTTGGCCCTTTAGGTGCCGTATGAAGTATTGATAAACAATTGATATTGGGAATGGATGTCCTTATTCTAAAAAATGCTTAGCAAAGAGTGATTTTTCATTTTTTAACCTATAAGCTGCATTATGTTCTGCGAATCTTGTTTTGTAATTCCGTCCTGTTTGGCCTACGTAACAGCTATTGCTCTCTTTACAATTAAGTTTGTAAATTCCTGATTTATTATGTTTTCTAGTTTTATTTCTGGCATTGAAATATATATTGGATAATCATGATATTGAACTAAATTCTATCTTAACTACTCAAACATAAAATTCACCTTGGAAAAGGAAACAGATAATAAAATAAATTTGTTAGATGTTACAATTTCAAAGAAGAGAAATAGATTAGAATTCGATATTTTCCGTAAACCAACCTTTTCAGATGTCACCATCCCATCTGACCCAATACACCTTAACTCCCATAAACTGGCAGCTTATAGATCTATGATGCATAGAGCCTTTAATATCCCTCTTAGTAAAAATAATTTAAAAAAAGAACTGGTCACAATTAAAAACGTAGCACTCAATAACGGCTTCCAACCTAAAATAATTAATACCCTAATAAGCCGTAAACAAAAGCAAATCATCTTCAGCTTAATTTACCCCATAAAAGAATACCAGAAAGAAAAACATTTATATCTCTGAAATATTTGAGTCCTATCTCTAATAAAATATCAGAAGTTCTGACAGCCGAAAAAATAAGAATAGCTTTAAAACCTGCTCAAAAATTAGGCAATATATTTTTCAGTGTCAAAGATAAAACTAATAAACATAATAAATCAGGAGTTTATAAACTTAACTGTTAATAGTGCAATAGCTATTACGTAGGCCAAACAAGACGGAATTTCAAAACAAGATTCACAGCATATAATGTATTTTATAGGTTAAAAAATGAAAAATCACACTTTGCGGAACATTTTTTAGAAACAGGCCAATCATTTCCCAATATCACCTGTTTATCAATACTTCATACAGCACCTATTAATTAATTTCTTAGAATATTTAGAAATTTACAGACATTCAAAGAACCATAATATAAATTCACTAAATAGTCAAGTAGACGAATTCCGTTCTTTACTAACATTTATAGCACCTAATATCATCATACACATATTTTCATTATATAAAAATAATCTATCTATTTAATTATTTTGTCGATTGCAAACGCAAAAGAGGGATTAGAAATAAAGCAGAATGTAGTGTTAGATTAAGAAAATAAGTAAAAAATTTGGAGATTTATGATAATAAGTATGAAATGCGGATTTCAGACAACAGATGGTGCACCAATGCAGTTTGTGCTATAAAGATTTGACACTGCGCCATTTTGTTGTGTCATCAACAAGTGTCAGACGCGCACGAGTGATAAATTGGAAAAGTGTGTGCATAGTGTTGTGTTGTTGTGTTCAATATGTCGAAATTTATACCGAACAAAGAGCATTCGCGGACAGCATTAATTTTTTGTTTTCATTTGAAGAAAACTGCTGTTGAATCATAGCGATTACTTCGAAAAGCTTATGGTGAACATGCTCCATCGCAAGATACGTATGAACGATAGTTTCGGCGTTTCAAAAGTGGTGACTTCGATGTTGCAGACAAGGAACGTGGAAAACCGCCAAAAAAATACGAAGATGTGGAATTGCAAGCATTGTTGGACGAAGATGATTCGCCAACACAAAAACAACTCGCCGAGCAATTGGGCGTTAGTCAACAAGCTGTTTCCAATCGGCTACGAGAGATGGGAAAGATTCAGAAGCCGGTAGATGGGTACCATATGAGTTGAACGATAGGCAAATGGAAAAAAAAAAACGCAAAAGCACGTGTGACATTTTGCTCGCTAGGTACAAAAGGAAGTCGTTTTTGCATTGTATAGTTACAGGAGATGAAAAGTGAATTTATTTTGAGAATCCCAAGCGCAAAAAATCATGAGTAGACCCAGGCGCACCATCCACATCGACCGGAAGACCGAATCGCAGAGGGGCGTGATCTATTATGAGCTGTTAAAACCTGGGGAAACGGTTAATACTAAACGTTACCAACAACAATTGACCGATTTGAACCGTTCGCTGCTTGAAAAAAGGCCAAAATAGCGAAAGAGGCAACAGAAAGTCATTTTTCTTCATGACAATGCTCCATCACGTACAGCAAAACCAGTTGGCGACACGTTGGAAGCACTCAGCTGGGAAGTTCTACCCGATGCGGCTTACTCACCAGACTTGTCTCCTTCCGATTACTATTTGTTTGCATCGATGGGTCTCGCACTTGCTGAGCAGCGCTTTGGTTCGTACGAAGAAGTGAAAAAATGGCTCGATGAATGGTTCGCAGCAAAAGGGGAAGTTTTACTGGCGTGGTATTCACAAATTGCCCGAAAGATGGGAAAAATGTATAACAAGCGATGGAGCATACTTTGAATAAAGCACTTTTTATCATTCTTCCGAATTTAACATGTTTTTTTATAAAAAAAATCCGCATTTCATACTTGTACACCTGGTACCATCATTAATTATTTATGTATATAAAGAGGATAATGTAACCACCATTAATTGATGACATATAGAGAAGATAATTATCAAGAAACTATTTCTTTCTCTTAAGTATATAGTGGCTCTGAAAAGAGCCGTTTTTTGTTTTTTTTTACTTCTTCTTTCTTAATTAAGCTAAGCTCCATTATTTAATTTATTTGGAACTTGTGTATTTAGTGACCACTTTGGTACCTTCACTGACGGCATGTTTTACTAACTTACCAGGTAACAATAGCCTTACTGCCGTTTGAATTTCTCTACTGGTAATCGTAGATCTTTTATTGTAGTGTGCAAGGCGGGACGCTTCAGCTGCAATGCGTTCGAAAACATCGTTAACAAACGAATTCATAATCGACATGGCTTTACTGGAAATATTAGTATCGGGATGGACTTGTTTCAACACCTTGTAGATATAAATAGCATAACTTTCTTCCTTCTGGAACTTTTCTTCTTGTCACTTTTAGAAATAGTCTTCTCATTTACCGTTAACAGTTGTTTTCAAGTCACTTTCGAAATAGAACAGGACCTCAGTGTTCCTTTTTTGGACATTAAAGTAATAAGAGTGACAACAGTATTATACTTGTCTGGTATAAAAAACCCACAACGTCAGGCAGATTCTCTAATCACCAAAAAAATCAAAAATTCAATACCGTAATAGCAATGAAAAACAGGGTCATGCGCATTAGTGATGATAAGTTTAGAAAAAGAAACCTAGACGAGCTATATAACATTTTTATCAACAATGACTATCCTAAACACATTTTACGAAAATTAATTTATAATTCAAAAAGTGTTGATGCTTGTACTGATGAGACGCCTGCGCAGCATAGGATATACAGGAAGCTACAATTTATAAAGCCAATCACAAATTCAATTGTCGCCTTATTCAGAGTTTTTCCAAATATAAAAATTACGAGGTTCTGAAGTGTTTTCAAAAATAAAGGAAAGAACACCTATTTTATATAATAACTAGAGACCGGATTATATGCATTTGCATATTTTCATATGCATTTGCATATTTAGATCATTCTCACCGATTATTGCAAAATCTATATATTTACAATGTTTCTCAGTATTACTAGGCAATTGAATTGCTCAGGGTATTGTTAATGTCGCCGTCTGGAACCGATCTTATCGCCGGGACATTACCTGCAATAGTCTAAACATCGATTAGGTTATAGTGCCAAGGGAATACCCAAAATTACGACGGTATTTTATTCCTTTGTTTCATGCCACCCGCAAAAAAAAGTGTCTCTTCGTGGGTAGCTGATTATCCTGGAACATTTACATACGACGGAAATGTTTTACATTGTCGAGTTTGCGAGAAAAATGTTTTGTGCACAAAAAAGTTTCAAATTGAACAGCATGTCAAGACAAGTCTTCATATCGCAGAATTGCAAAAAAGAAGGCCCACGACATAACAGCAGCAAGTAGCAGTGATTCCACTTCTATAGGCAAACAAAAAAACCAGTTTAGCATGGATTTATGTGAAGCATTGCTTGCAAGTATTATTCCTCTTCACAAACTTACAAATCATACATTCAAAGATTTTCTGCGAAAATATTGCTTGAATCAAAAAATACCAGACGAATCAACACTGCGTAAAAATTATATACTAACAATTTACCAACATTTTCTGGAAGACATACGTAATGAACTTAAGGATGACATTATTTGGATTTCAGCTGATGAAACTACCGACGGTTGTGGTCACTATATTGCGAATTTAATTGTGGGTGGGGGAGCCTTCTTCTTTCTGTTTGGCGGCCTGCAAAGAACTTGACAAGACAAATCATTCTACGATCGCCAAATATTAAAACAATATTTCCCGAATCTTCTGCAGATGAAAGAGTGTTTATATTTCTCTCAAATGCTGCTCCCTATATGATCAATGCAGCCAAATTCCTCCAAGTATTTTATCCAAATTTAATTCATGTGACGTGCTTTGCTCACGGAGTCCATCGACTCGCTGAAGAAGTACGATCCACGTTTGGAAATGTAAATCAACTGATTTCATCAGCAGAGAAAGTGTTTCTTAAAGCACCTGCTCGTAATAACGCCTATAAAGAAAAACTGCCAAATATGCCTTTACCTCCCGAACCAGTGGTAACTCGATGGGGAACCTGGATTGAAGCTATACTATTTTACAATGAACATTTCGAGGCCATCACAGATGTAGTAAAATCCAAGGAAGCATTTAACGATTCTGATATTAAAAAAAAAACATAGCTTTGATTAGCACCTACGTGCGGGAATTAAAAAGCTTGAAACTCGAGGTTTGGCGTTGACCGAATCAATTCAGTTAATGAATAAAATCCGTCAAATAAACTCCACATTGCCAGATGTATTCCCGCGTAGAGTTAAAGAATTTGAAAACATAGTATCCAAATTCAAATACTGCCCAGTTACCTCAGTGGATGTGAAACGGTCTTTTTCCACTTATAAAAATATTTTAAGTGATCGAATACACAATCTTACTACCCAACATTTGGAACAATACTTTATTGTTTACGTGTACAAGAATACAAATGTTAAATAATTTTAAAAAATGTTAAATAATTGTTAATTAAATTTAAACATCGTCTATAACTTGTTAATTTTATGCTGATTTTGAAATAAAAAACTAAAAATTACTACTTTTATTATTATTTAATATTACATATTTTGACCCTTTTCATGCATATTTGCATGCATATTTCAAGATTTTTATGTTGCATATAATCCGGTCTCTAATAATGACTCTGTAGTTTATAAGTTGTCTTGTTTGCAATGTGAGACGTGTTATATTGGACAGATATCTCCGTGGTTGAAACAGAGGCTTACACAGTCCAGCAGTGACTGCCGATTGGGAAAGAATTCGTGTGCTGTGGTGCAACATCATTTGAAAACAGGTTATAATTTCTACTATAACAATGTTAACATCTTAGCTCATGACTACAACTATAAAGGGAGACTTTTTAAGGAAATGTACCATATCAACAGGGACCCAAAGTCAATCAACTATAAATCAGATATGAATCAACTTATTATTTATAGCAACATGATCAATATGTATTAATCATTTACAATTACAGCATTAATAACAATTAAAGATTTGCCACCTCTTAGTATAAAGTGAGTAAAGAAGATTTTTTTTGTTTTTTTTTTTTCTGTTGCTGTTTTTCCGTTCGTTTGGAATTCATGGCAGTGCATATGTACCGAGGCTGTTTACTTTCAGTTTGTTGTAGTAAATCGAGATGTTGAGTGTTGGTTTCGAGGACAAACTCGCATTTTCGTACGTGTTTTATTTGATTGTTCGTTTGTTTCATAATTGTTTGTTTTATATTTCAATATTTTAATACCTCGACTAGTATAAACAAATATTAAACGGATTTAGGAGAAATAGTGCTCAATGCAGTCACGGAGTCTCTATATTTCGTTACATAAAAATAATAACACAAATATATAACATATTCCTTAAACTAAGATAACTACCTAATCATATACCATAGAAGAAACTAAAATACAAAAAGAGTTTTTTAACAATACGAATATAACAATTTTTAGTCCACTTTTTTTGCATGTAACCATATGCCCCCATCAACAGCACTGAGAAATCTTGGACCGCGTACATAGTTGGGAGGATATGAAGTCTTTTTATCCAAAGTAAAGTTGTAGTCTTTCATTAAAGCAGCAAGACCAGCTTTGGATTGCAATACACCCAACCGCATACCTGGAAAACAAGGACATTTTTTGGAAATATGATTTTAATTTATTCTAACTGAAAAAGTGCTCAATTATGTTAACCATTGAACAGTGTAAAATTTCTTAAATAATGGAAGTTAGACAAGAAACTCTTCCGTTTTAGATCTTTTTAATTCAACTTGAACGGTTTTGGAATTATTATCATTTAAAATTTAAAATAAAAAAACTATTAATAAATACTCTAGGTTTATTTTTAAGGTAACAGTTGCTTAAAATGTCTACCGTTAACAGCGAGGCAATGACCCAGTCTGTCATAAACAGCATGAACAGAGTTTTGCAGAGAATCCGGGATGATCTGTGCTGCGTCATATTAAATTCTTTGTTGTAAATCTTCTACAATTTCAGATCGACTTCCGTAAACTTTGGTTTTCAAATGACCTCATAAAAAAAATTGAGTGGCTTAAGGTCGGGACTCCTTGCAGGCCATTCTACAGCACTTCTTCTGCTTATCCATCGATTAAAAAAAATCGCATCCAAATATTTACGAACATTAATTTCATAGTGAAAAGGTGCTCCGTCCTGTTGATACCACAGATTCCTTTTAGGGGTATCCAAATTATTTTCATCGGGAAAAAGACCTGCACAAATTGGAATAACTTGCTCTTGGAGTAACTGTAAATATCGTTGTCCTGTAAAATTCCTATCGATAAAACAGAAACCAATATGACGTCCAAAAATCCCTGCCCACACGTTTACCTTTTGTAATCTTTAAAAATACTGTCAATTATCCAGTGGGGACTCCCAGTAGACCAGTACCGGCAGTTATGCTTGTTAACTCTTCCGTTAAGACAAAATGTAGCCTCGCCAGAATAAACAATATTATGAATTAGGTTAGGATCATTATTGATTCGTTCCATCATGACCTCGCAAAATTCAACGCATCTATCGTAGTCACCTTCAGATAATTCTTACGATAGAATGGGTTTGTATGGATGTAGTTTTTCTTCATTCGGTATCTTTACTTATGATGTGGTCTAGGCAAAACTGTGGCTGTATGGGGATTTTTTGTAATTTCCAATTAAACATCTATTTTTATCATCACTTTTTTAACTTTTGGAGGTATAGATTTAGAATGATCATTAACATGACCTGATTGTCTAAATCGTTTTAATATTTTGCTAACTACGGATTGGGTCATAGGTTCTCGTTCAGATATTCTGCATTAAAAAGATCAGACACCTCCTGTTGTGTTCTCCTAGTATCCCCGTAACCAACCATCTTTAACGAAGTGTCTGTTAAATGTACCATTATGATATTACGCTCATAGTGCAGTTTCACAAAATGCAGCAATAAACGTTTTCGTCAATAAATCATTTTTTGACGCGTTAAGTCGTTACCTGACAGTAAATGACACCCTCAAACTTATTTATTTATTTTTTTAATTTGATCTCCTTAATTTCAAATATCAATAATTCCAAAACAGTTCAATTTAGACATATGGTATGTTAGAGAAATAATATCTAGAATTTTTAGTAGGATTCAAAAATAAAATAATATACAAGATGGCGTAATTTTTTCAAACTGACAGTTCAAAACATTTTATTGTTAACGTCAGCAAGTGCGCCGTATAAAACCCTATAACTTTTATTTAAACATTTTTTCGTTACACTGATTATTAAATGCAGTGGAATTATTATTCCGTACATATGGGGCACCCTGTATGCAACAATCCTTCTAACCTCCACCTTACCCCATTACCCTCTAATATATTTCACTAAAAAAAGCTGAAAAAATTCTGATTGAACTGAAATTGAATCGATATAATATTTAACAATTTCCCCACTTTTCATCACTTTTTGGATTGAGATTCTAAATAAATGAAAAAATAACCTAATTTTTAAATTCCTCGACTCCAACAACCTTGAAAAAGACATATAACGCTATATAGAAGAAACAACCCCCCTCTGACCTCCTTCTCCATCCTCTTTCACTGCTTTTATCATCACCATTATCATCATCATTAACTTATTCCATCCATAGTCGGATGTAAACCTCCCCAAGTTGCCTCCAATGAGCTTTGTTGTTTGCTTTTTGCATCCAACTCCTCTTATACTTCACTATAAATATTTGCGCAAAATATTCGTTTATTATTTCAACAAAAAACCAGGAAAAGTTGCGATATTACTGTTAAAACCATACAAAATGTATCTATCCCCACTCCTTTCACCCCCGACACCTTAAGCGATATCGTTCACAAATTATGGTCTTCATCTCCTTATTCATATATCATATTTTGTTCGAGAGTTATCGTACCAACAAATCGACAGATAAACCGACGGAAATGAGTGACTATGTTCTTCATGATCTAACACGTAGGCAGAAAAGTTTTTGGTCTAGATGCTTACAACACAATTTTTTGCAAAATTCGACTTTATTCATCAATACAGTCTCCTTCAAGAGCGATACAATCAGTCCAACGCTTTTCTACCATCTCTATACCTTTCTTGTAGAAAGATTCGTCTTTGCCTTCAAAATAGGCCTCAGTTTCGGCGATAACTTCTTCATTGGAGCCAAATTTCTTTCCCACGAGCATTTTTTAAGGTCTGCGAATACTCGCTGGGGGCTAAATCTGGAGAATAGGGTGGATGAGGAAGCAATTCGAACTTCAATTCATGCAAGTTTGCCATCATAATCATTGATTTGTGACGCGGTGTATTGCCTGTATAAAAGAGTACTTTTTTCTTGTGCATCTGGGGCCGTTTCTTTGGGATTTCTGCGTTCAAACGCACCAATAACTTTATATAATATTCGCTATTGATGGTTTTTCCCTTCTGAGCATAGTCGATGAAAACTATTCCATGCGCATCCCAAAACAAAGAGTCCAAAACCTCCCCAGACGACTCTTGTGTCTTTGGTCGCTTCGGGCGGCTACCGATTTGATACCGGTGTGTAGTGGTGGATCCATGTTTCATCCATTGTCACATATCGCATGAAAAAATTCTTTTTATTGCGCTTAAACAGGTCCAAACAGCGCTCAGAATCATCAACACGTTGTTTTTAGTCCACTGTGAGCAAACGCGATACCCATTTCGAACAGAGCTCTCTCGTGTCCAAATGTTCATGCAAAACATGACCAATACGTTCTATTAATATCTTTAGGGTGTCTCATGTAATTTTACTTTGCGGTCATCCAAAACAATTTTGTGTTTTTTTTATGTTTTCCGATGTAACCACCTCATTTGGGCGTCCAGAGCGATCAGCATTATTTGTGTCTGTACGACCACCTTTAAATTCAGCACACCAGTAAATGATGAGTGATTTTCCAGGAGCAGAGTCCCCGTAACACTTAAAGCCATTGCTTTGCTTAAACGGTATTATTTCCCATCAAAAAATAATGTTTAATCAACACGCGAGATTCGATTTTTTCCATTGTTTTGAAAATATCAAAAGTGGGGTCACTAAAATCACTGCAACTTGTAAACTAATCGTCCAAATGTCATGAAATTTTGACACGTACCGTTTGAAGGCTGATACTTCCTGAAAATCATATGGATTTTTTGAAAAAGACGACATCTGTGTGTCAGACCAAAAACTTTTCAGCCTACCTGTTAGGAACCCTAAAACGTAAAAAAAACAAAAATCTCGAATACAGTACTTTCTTTTAGTAAGGAAAGTAACAGATACTGTAATCAAGATCAATAGCGCGCGTATTTAAAAAAAAAAGTCCTCTCAAGTTCTGAACATACCACACAAAATTTCCCCTAAAACATCAAATAATTGAATTAATTGGGCCACTTTAATTTTTAAATATGACTGCCAGGTATCAGTCAAACAACTTCCCCGAAGAGTTTGTTAAATTTGATAAAAATTATTGACAAGGCTCGACGTTCTGACATATTTATTTTACATATCGCTTACTTACCAAGACACATACGAGGTCCTTCTCCAAATGGCAGGTATGTAAACTCTTTAATTTGGTCCTTGTTTTCGGCGTCGAACCTCTCAGGAATAAACTTTTCTGGGTCTGGAAAATAGTCTGGATCCATCTGAAGCGCCACTACAGGTATCATGACTTGTGTACCTTTCTCGATTACAGTGTCAGTACCAGGTATTATGTATGTTTTTGTACAGAATCTTGGAAGTACAGCAACTATAGGATATTTACGGAGAGTTTCTAGAAAATATAACAGAATACATACACAGGAAGGGCAAGAAATTTGCAATGAAAACATTTTTCATTGGTTGATTTCGGAACATTAACTAACTAACAAAATATACTTGTTCCTTACCATGAATTACATTATCAACATACTTCATTTCTTGAAGTGCTTCATATGTAATTACTCCGTCAAATCGTTTCAACACTGCTCGTACCTCTTCAGTAAGTTTTTTCTGTATTTCTGGATATTGCGTTAATTCCAAAAGTGCAAATGACAAGGTGGAAGATGATGTTTCAAAACCGGCATTGAAGAACAACATGCACTGAGAGGCTATCTCCTGTATGGTCATTACTTCTACAAAATAAATAATAAATTACGTACTAGTTTGTTACAATTTTCACTTTTAACGATTTATTTTCTTTCGAAAAATGACTGAAAGTAAGTTTAGGTCATTAAAGAAGGAAATCAACCAAAAGTTATTCACAGAAGAATCTTCCTGGTCTACAGCAATAACGGCCCGTCTTATTTTGAAGTACAATTTTAGTCCAAACAGTTTTGATGGGCCCGAGATGTAATTTGGGATGATCACAGATCAAAAACCAAGCCTACCTCACGTCGCCAGAAAAAGAGACACCATGGAGAAACTGGTGGTCGAAGGAAAACTCAGCGGCCGAGGATCAAAAGGCAGATCTCCTACAAGATGGATAGACAAATGTAACCCCTTGTTGAAAAAAATGTGGTGGGCCAAATGGCCCTAGACCGAGAGATCTGGAAGGATCAAATACGAAGAACCGCTCATGAGTAGTCACCACGCCCTGTCTAGGGCAATAGGACTGAGGAGGGGGGACATATCAGGAAGACTAGTTAAAGCAACAACTAAGGAAATCATCAGCCCTGTTGATGATTGGGCTCGGTCAAATTGAGGAATAAAGATCCTCGTAGTGGCCAAGGAAGCTAAAGTATCTGAAACTACAGTTTTCAAGATTGTGGCCGAGAACATTTACCCTTTTTAGAGGACAAAGGGAATTATTTTTCGCGAATTGGCACAGGCGAGTGTTCTCTTGGAATTTCCCACAGTGCGAAATATGACACAATGGGTAAGAGATCCCCACTTCCAAACAAGACCAAAATTTAGTTATTATCTAGAAATCTGGAAAAGCAGTGCTATTGTATCGAAGGTAGAATCACCCACATATTTAATTTCTAAATGGTTGGTAAAAGGTTGATTGATTTATTTGAGGGGGTAAGGCGCATCGACTACCTAGGTCATTTAGCGCCCGAGAGTGTTGGGGGTTATACTCTGAAGTTGATGTCTTTTAGAAATTCGTCGATTTGTTTGTGGATGGATTTATAGGTGAGTATGACCGATTTCAAATTAGAAGGTATACGATGTTTGTTCCGTAAATCCGAGAAGTGATGTGCTTCAAATATGTGCTTTACTGTGAGAGGGGAGAGACAAACGGAACAGATAGGAGGATTTTCCTTATTAAGCAGATGAGAGTGGGTCCGAAAAATGTGTCCAATGGCCAATCTTCTAACTGTAGTATTTTCCTTTCTGTCCAGTGAGAGATGGTGTAGAGGGGGATGAACATCTGATTTTAGCTCCCAAAGCTTGTCACTAGTGTCCTCAAGATCCCACTGATTCGAAAGAGTTATCTAAGTTCATGTGATAATAAATTGATATATTTCCTAGGGTGATTCTCGACCTGTATTATGGTGCCTGATAGGCTGGCATTTTTGGCTAGGGTGTCAACTTTGTCATTGCCTGCTATGCCAGAGTGACCCGGTATCCAAAATAGGATGAAGAATTTGCTTTTATTCCTCGCAACATATAAGAGGTCCATTATTTGTCTGATGTATACATCCTCTTGTTTAGCTTGCTTGATGGCTAGTAGAAAGCTATAAGAATCTGAAGCGATTAAAAATTTGGAATAAGGAAGAGAGGTAATCGCGTAGCTATAAGAATATGAAGCGATTACAAATTTGGAATAGGGAAGAGAGGTAATCGCGTATCTCATGCATTCCTTTATGGCTAGAAGTTCAGCAAAGGAGATGGGCGAGTGTGAAGGTAATTTAAAAGTTTTTTGATTGTTATGAGTCACAAAGGCAGCACTAACACCTGTTGGGGATTTGGAACCGACGGTGTAAATTACTTCATATTGATTTTTCAATTTGTCGTTCATCGAGAAATCAAACCGAAGATTAGTAGACTGCCAAAGGGGAAAGATGGTGAAGAGGGGGCATTCAAAACGAGGGAGTTTGAAATTGTGAAGTGTTAATAGATGTTTGATTCTGTTGGGAATGGACTTTGATGGAAGACTCATGAAGCGAGAAAGGTGTAGAGTAGTTAAGTTGAGGCAAAGTTTAAGGTGAGGTCGGTATAGCGAGTGAGCATAAAACTTTAACAAAGAAAACTGAGTGTTGAGAAAAAGAGGGGGAATGGATGAAGTGTACTGTAGACTGAAAATTGATGACGTTCTAAACGCTCCCGTAGCCAATCGCAGAGCCTGGTTTTGAATGGTGTCAAATTTTCTTTTTCAGGAATGGCAAGCTGAGTCATAAATGAAATCTCCGTAATTCAGTCTAGAGAGAATGAGAGATTTGTATATGAATATGATCGATCCAAAATCAGATCCCCACCTAGTATGAGCGAGCATGTTACATATAAAATGTAACTTTTTCAGTGACAGATTGTTTAGAATTCATTATTCATTTTCTTTTGGCGTCAGTTCCTTGTTCCCCCAAAATATACCAGAGGATATTTAATAAGGTAATGTAGAGCTCGCTTTAATTTATAAGTCATCAGACAACTTAAAAAATATCTAAGGAAGACAGCAGGATAAAACCCACGAACGTGATGGAAGTGGAATTTCTAAGATAAGTTGTAATGAATGTAACAAGAAGTATGTCGGACAAGCAAAAGGGTACGATAGATCGGAACATAATCACATACAGTAATTTAAAGTTAATAAAGTATGTATGTGATTGTAAAATGTAAAAATAGTTTAAATAAGAACCTCACAGCTGTTTATACGGGATACTCGCCCGGAAATAATGTTCGGTCTGTGATGCATCGGTTTCACTCGAGTTAATTACAATTTTGCTACACATAGTTCAGTTTTTACTCTTAGATTTCGTCAGTAGTCGCTCCTGATGATACTAACATGTTTCGAAACGCACGTCGAGGGTAGAAATAACGTGGTTGGTGTAGTAGTGGCAACTGTAATTTCGTAGAAAGTTGATGACGGTCGTTTTCTAGAAAACGAAACGATTTTTTCTTGTTGAATGTATGGAAAAAGGATCCACACTCTAAGAGGGGAAGTTACAGAAGGACAATCCAAAATTTAAAGCAGGCAATTAGGCATGACAGCTCCGAAGATCATAAGGCTAGCATAGTTCAAGCCATTATCAAAAGGTTGAACTATACTAGCCTTATGAATCCCGGGTGAATAATGTAAATAGGTGATGAATCATCTATTTCCAATATTCATCCAGTATCCCTGATTTAGTGCATAGACTTTTTTTCAAACATATAAAAAAAGACTTCAGGTATTGCAAATTTTCCTCAGATGATGTGTTGGAAGTCGTTGTAGGGTCTTTTTTTAGACGTAAGCAAAATAATTTTCTTTGGATGGAATGGACTGTGAAGTGTATTAGTGTAGATGGTAGTTTTGTAGAAAGGTATATATTTTTTAAGCTCTGTGAGTTTTCCTTTATAGCTAGATAGATAATTTAAAAATGCCCTAGTGATACAGTAGCCATTAATGGCATAATGTTTATGAAAATAGACGAAGCCAACAATTTCTGAAAAAATAAATGTTAAATCGATGGACTTGAATGGAATTATATTGTATAATAGTAATATTCAGATTAGGCACTTACTTTAGTAGGTCAAGGGTCGTGTGACAGTTCTGATTAATTAAAAATATAGAAATAACAAATAACATAATGTGAATTTATCTTACCATGATTTACTGTTTTATGGAAAACATCTTCATTTTCATTGGTTAATTCAGTTATAGCACCTTTGTTTTTCAACTGTATCATTAAATGCATGAAGTCTTTTCTCACAATTTTATTTGCCTCCCTGTATTTCATCGTTTGCTTTACAACATTACTGAAAAAAATTTAGTAATTTGTATCATATAAAAATTTAAAAGGAATAAAAATAACTGCTTTAATACAGGATATTGTAAATAATTGCACTACATATAGAACAGCCAAATATAGCCTACATAAAATTTGAATACAAACAAAGAGGTGGTCATTTAAAATGATTTAAACTTGAGAGGCAGTCCTGTACAAAATATTTGAAACAACACGAAGACTAAAAAATTTTTGGTCTGGTACATAGATGTCACCCTTTTCAAAAAAGCCATATGATTTTTAGGAAGTACCAACCTTCAAACGATATGTCTCAAAATTTCATTACATTTCGACGATTAGTTTACAAGTTACAGTGGTTTTAGTGACGCTACTTTTGATATTTTCAAAACAATGGAAAAAATCGGATTTCATGTGTTGATTAACTACTGTTTTTTGATGGGAAAAAATACCATTCAAGCAAAACAATGACTTGATAAGTGTTACGAGGACTCACTTATCATCGGTCGTACAGACACAAATGATGCTGAACGCCCAAATGAGGTGGTTACACCGGAAAACATCAAAAAAATCCGCAAAATTATTTTGGATGACCGTAAAGTGAAATTGCGCGAGATAACTGACACCCTAAAAATATCAAAAGAAGGTGTTGGTCATATTTTGCATGAACATTTGGGCATTAGAAAGCTCTGTTCAAAATGGGTACCACGCTTGCTCACAGTGGATCAAAAACAACAACGTGTTGATGATTCTGAGCTCTGTTTGGACCTGTTTAAGCGAATAAAAAGGATTTTTTCGTGTGATATGTGACAATGGATGAAACATGGATCTACCACTACACACCGGAATCAAATCGGCAGTCAGCTGAATGGATAGCAGCCGGTGAAAGCCGCCCGAAGCGACCAAAGACACAACAGTAGGCTGGCAAGGTTTTGGCCTCTCTATTTTGGGATGTGCATGGAATAATTTTCATCCACTATGCTAAGAAGGGAAAAAAAAACCATCCATAGCGAATATTATATAAAGTTATTGGTGCGTTTGATGGGAGAAATCGCAAAGAAACGACCCAAAAAAAAAACAAGAAAAAAGTGCTCTTTCATCAAGAGAATGCACCGTGTCACAAGTCAATGGTTACGATGGCAAAATTACATGAACTGAAGTTCGAATTGCTTCCTCATCCATCGTATTCTTCAGATTTGGCCCCCAGTGACTATTATCTACTCGCAGACCTCAAAAAAAATGCTCGCGGGAAAGAGATTTGGCTCCAATGAAGAAGTTATCGCCGAAAATAAGACCTATTTTAATGGCAAAGATAAATCCTTCTACAAGAACGGTATAGAAATGTTAGAAAAGCGTTGGAATGATTGTATCGCTCTTGAAGGAGACTATATTGATGAATAAAGTCGAATTATGTAAAAAAAATGTGTTTTAAGTGCGTCTTATGTTGCTTTTTCGTTTAAATTTAAAAGGATTTGTTTACTCTTTTGAAGATCACTTTTGTTTTTCTGGAGATGTAACAGTGCGAAAAAAAAAGAAAGTAATAGAAGAAGCCAAGTAATACTACGAAGCATTAGTACGATTCCAATGGTGTGGTCGTAACTAGAGGTTTATGGTGTACAAACCCTCGCCAAGGTTACAAACATCTCTATATAATTTAAGGGTAATTTCTTCAGAAACAGGCAATGTTGGGCAAAGTGATTTTACATAACGAGTACTATAACAGGAAAAAATAATGTCCTAACTTAAAATACACCCTGTATATATTATAATTTACTACCTGAAGAAATTTTCATATTCTGCAACTTCACTTTTTGGCTTGAACAATGGTTTAATCCCTAGGAATGTCATAAGTGCTTTTAATTTTGAAGGTTTTAACGTACTAACAGTATTAAAGATTTTCTGTCCTTGTCTGAAAAACTCCGAATTTTCGTCCCTCAGCGAGTCACATTCAACTCCGAAACCACTACTTGCTGAAAATACGATTAAAAAGAGTTATATAATTGATATCAATCACTAAAATTGCACAAAGTTCATGTTTGAGCAGTTACTTACTGTTCTCTCAATTGTCGATCCAACTCGGGACGCATTTCGTTGTATTATAACTCATAAGCCGAACTGGGATCGACAGAGAAGAGAACAAAATTCCAAGTACTAGCCCAAAGAGTCGGTAAGATACGACAATTTGCATATCTAGTATACCCGCCCTCTGTCGGGGGTTGTATAAGACCACAGATCGAGAAAGGAACTGTGTGAAGAGTTGCTAAGAATGACCGATAGGCAGAGCGATTGTTAGGGCTCTAGCCTACGTACAAAGTTGTTTAATTGTTATAAGAAACTTGATATATATTATGTTCATAAATAATGTATTTACCTATGATGTCTGTTGTAAACCTGGCCAATACTCTTTTAATTTCTGTTGCTTCCCCTGTCCGCGCCATTTCGTCAACTAATTCTGATAGTTTATAAGATTTTTCTAATATTATGTTGTACATCATCTTCATTTTTCCTACAAAAAGTATTAATTCAAACAGTACGTATATACATCGGCGTCCAAACAATAGTCATATTATTCACATTCTAAGGGTTTTTTTATGGACATAGTACACGTGCCGCTAGAGGAGCGAAGCGTGTGCCGAAAAAGCGGTTTACGTTGATCGCTGTAAATTGTACTCGTTTACCAAATAAAAGATTGCTTTAAAAGGGCTGTACGATGAGTGGCAAGCTGAGCCTCATACGGAAGTGAAATATTGGCGCAACCTGTATTCCTAGCATGCACCGCTCAGGGAGGAATTAAGCGCGATACATCTGCACACTTTCCGTGAAAATATTTATAGAATACACTCAAGTCGCCAACCGTTCTTCGATGTTCCAAGGAATGAAGGCTGCTGGTGAGTTCTGGGTCTTCAATCAGGCGAACAGCTTTCTTCTGAGTAGAATTCAATTAATATAGTGTATGTTTGAGAACAGAGCCCCAAATATGAGAATAGTATTCCATCATTGGTCGAATTGGAGCTATGTACAGGGCGAGTCAACGCTAGAGTAAAGTTCATTGTCGCAGGGTACTTCAAAAAAAGTGTGCCGATATAACATGTTTTTTTAACTGGAACATCCTATTTTCTAATTTATTTTTAAATTTTTGCGTTATATGCTACAGGGTGTTCAAAATAAATTTATAGATTTCGACTATTTTAAATTGAAAAATATCAAATTTTTTAAATAGCACACCCTGTATATTATTATTTTTTCTGATAGATTTTACAAAACCCTCCAACTTTTATTAAGTATGTCATTCACCTATTTCTAATATTTTCGATTTATTCTGAATTTTCCAATTTTTACCCTTGTTTTTCCCTTGTTTGTCTTCCGTAGCGCTTAAGGGATTTCCCTCCTGCACGTGTGCTAGACCCATAAAAAAAAATATCAAAAAAAGAAAAGAAAAAGTTATCCCTAATACATAAAAATTTCTAATAAAAAACGAAAAAAAAAGAAAATTAAAAACAGGAATTTATAAACGAAAAATTTAATTTTATGTAAAACACACAAAGTAAATAGTAAGCAAGTACACAAATCACTCACACACTCAATTACTCATATACTAACTCACACATTCACTCGCATATCATCATATTTACTCAGTCACTTACTTACCAACTAACACACTCACTCTGTCACTCACTAACACACTCACTCATTCACATACCCCCATACTCACTCACTTTTACACTAACTCACTCACTTGCTCAATCACTCACTGGCTCACCCACTCACTCGCTCACTCACTCGCTCGCTCACTTACTCACTCACCCTCTAAAATTCCCCCATATTCACTCAATCTATCCACAAAATTGACTTCTAAAACTGTCAAGGGATATACATTAGACTGCATTTTGCAACCTTTTGTTCCTAAATAGTAAACGGGTATTTTTTTCAACACTAAACACTATTTTTCATGAAAAAATTATTGTTGAGCTGCTGCATTTATTTACTTAAAAAAGCATTTTATCAATCACATAACAACCTTGAAGTTGGTTGGTAAGTGTTAGAAGCCAGTTTTTTGTTGAAACTGAACATAAAACTTTATTTTTTGATGTCAAGTCAGGAGTAAGAACTTTAAAAAATACTGGAAATAATAGTTTTGTGCAATATTAATAAAAATTAAAAATAATTTTTTAATTTAGCGGTTGCACATATTTATTTTAAACAGGATTTTGCTACGTAGCTTTGTTAAAGGTGGTGTATGCATGTTTTTTGTTAAACATTAACGCTAAGGCTTGATTCATACTATGAGGCCGCTCTCGATACGCTCTTGGTTCGCTCTCGGTTCGATAAAATATGTTTACAGAAGAAACGATGAGTGTATTCACACTACTAGTATCGCTCAGATTTCGATCTCATAACGCTCCAATATAGATACATTTCAAAGAATATTTTATCGGAGCGAGATCAGACCTATCATGGCTCGTCACGGTAGTATGAATATCTTTTCGATCCCGCTCCATCTCGTCCCCGCTTAGTTGTGTATTATGGTAAAGAACAAATGTGTGTAAGGTAAAAAATTAATAAAAATTAAAACACGTTAATAAATAATGGCTAAAATACTTTATAAACTTTTCTTCGTTGTCAATTAGATGACGGTACCGTGTATAATCTTCACCTTCACTTTTTCAAGCCTTTAAACTTGGATGTACCCATATTCTCGGTTTCCTCCGTGTTTCGATGGTTTTTGAATCATCGTCTAAAAGAATAGTTATGATTGCTAATTCTTCAATGGAAAACTTAAATGACATTATATATGCACTTTTCTTAACTACTCCGATCTAACTTGAATTGTTGACGAAGACAAAGTGAAGCGAGATCTACACTCCTGGACAAAATTAACGCAACAATATATTAAATCATACAAATCTCTATAATGAATTAATTTTAATAATTTTTTATGAACATTGGTTACACTAAAAGTTAGAAAAAACTTATTCGGATACTTTAAAAGTGAATTAGCTACCAAATTTCTCTATAAGAATCGAATTAAAATTATTCTTAAGACCTAATAACAAAATCGTTGAAATTATGTAATAATGAAAAAAATAAACTGGGACACTAGTAGCAAAATTAATGGTGTAACTGGGACACTAGTAGCGTGTGTTGCCTCCTCTACTTTGAATGACAGCGTTTATGCGCCTAGGAATGCTTCTAATTAAATTTTGGATAAAATCTTGAGGAATTTGCTCCCATTCTGTGATAACTGCATTTTCAAGTTCCCTCAGGTTTCTAGATGCAGGTATATGACGTTTCACATTTTTCTTAAGGTGATCCCATACATGTTCTATCGGATTCAGATCCGGGCTTTTTGGTGGCCATTGCATAATCGATATATCAACTTGATTAAGATAATCGAGTACCTCCCTAGCCACGTGAGGTCGAGAGTTGTCTTGCATAAACAGGAAATTGGGCCCCACAAAATGACCGAAAGGCATCACATGTTTTTTTACAATATTCTCAAGATAGTAGTCAGCATTCATGGATCTTGTACGGACAGGAACTAACTCTGTACGAGCATCAAAGCAGATGCCACCCCAGAACATAACAGAGCCACCGCCGAATGGAATCCTTGCAGAGATATTGCAAGGAGCAAACCTCTCTCCTGGTCTTCGCCATACTCGCTCACGACCATCTGGATGTTTTAGACTAACCCTAGTTTCATCTGTGAAGAAAACTTGTTTTCAATCATCCACAGACCAGTTTTCGTGATTTCGAGCAAAATGTAACCTGACAACTCTGTTCTCTCTAGTAAGCAAGGGCTCAGTGGCTGGTCTCCTACTGTTTAATCCAGTTTCATTTAACCGTCTTCTAACTGTTTTAGAAGAAATTGTGACATTGCGAACAGCTTCGAGTTCGTTTCTTATTATAGAACTAGTGACAGTCCTGTTTCTTAAAGCATATTGTCTTATAAAACGTTCATCTAGGTCGCTAGTGCATCGTTTTCGCCCTTGCCCTAGCCTTCTAGAATAAGTTCTTACTTCATTCAAGCGTCTTATCATACGACTTATTGTGGAACGATGTTTGCCTAACAAATTAGCAACAAGACTCTGACAATATCCCTCGTCCAATAAAACTAAGGCTCGCACTACCTCGTGTTCAGTTAAATTCCTTGTTCGATTCATTTTTCATGAACACAACATGACTTCGGGGTCAAAAATAAAACAGTCTACCACAAAAACGTATTACTTTGAAAAAGGGAACAATTTATAAGCTTACTTTTAAAGAAAATCTATCGCATTATTACAGAAAAATTGTTTATCTTCTAAAAAATTCTTTAAAACTGTAAATCTAAACGAATTGTTTTGATTTCTGTCATGAAAACGAAACAAAATATGCATAGCCTACTATTCAAATACTCGATAAACCGATAAACTTTAAAACTGACATAAGAAAAAGATAAATTAATTTTCAGAGTTTATATGGGAACAACGGTGTGGATATGAGAAAATTTTATTGAACCGAGAGCGAAGCGAGAGCATATCGAGAGCGGCCTCATAGTATGAATCAAGCATAAAACCTAATATTTTTAAGTTTTTTTTTATGATAAATATAGATTCACATTTAAAGATGTCCGAAATGATAATTTTATTCCATAATTTTGATGATTGTACAGTTTTACAGTATTAAAATATATTTTTTTCAATTTAATAGTTTTTTGGCAACTTTAAGTGCGTTTTCTGAAAAAACCTTACGGTGGGAGACTTTTTTTTTTATGATTTTTTCTGAATTCAGCATAAAAAAATACTTAAGAAAACACGGGTCTCAGTTAAAAGAGAGAGAATTTTTTTTTGTTTACCTGTGTAATTGTTTGGCAAGGTCTCCTAGCATTTTTGGGGTTTCTGCTAAACTGTAACTAATAAGAATAAAATATTCCATTTCTGTAGGCTAAGGTAAGACGTCTGATTTTTTGAGTACTGTAGCAGGTATTCCATCAGCGCCACGAGCTTTTTTGGTATCTAACATCATTAAAATAGGTTTTATGATATGCTGTCTGAAGACACTATCGGGCATCCTTGACTGCACTATGGGAATAGGTGTTTTTCCTTGGAAATCGACAGTAGAATGTGAAGCCAAGAGTTTAGCCAACAAGGAGGCTTTCTTAACAGGTGTTATTGCAATAGTATAATCTGGCCGTATTATTGGTGGTGTTAGTGAAATTTTGACTAATGGCCTTACCGACCGACCAGAAGGACCTGGAATTGTTGGGGCAGGCAAGAAGTTTTCAATTCTTTGATTGTGTACCTCTTTGATTTCGCTGATAATTTCTTACGATTTATGATATCAGGATGGTCACTATTTGATTTGTGAAACAATGCCTCTCAGCACTGGGTTGGTTACACTGCGTGACATGATTTTGGTATCCGAAAAACTGATTGCTATTATAGTTTCCTATTAGTTATAGTATGTAAACAGTGGATGTCTTTTATTTCTATCACGTCTTATTTTTAAGGTACACAGCGATAACCTTTTCTTAACCTTCCCTCATATTATTCATATTAATAAATGTAATCGCTAGATAATCTATTGAGAGGATATGTTCATTTCGTATTAGTTTCTTTGAGATTACCTGATTAAGAGTGTAATAATACAGTTTTAAAGATGAATACTGAAAAAAGTAGTCGCCGTCAGTGCAAAACTTCACCTAACAAGTTTTGTTACGTGTGTGGACAATACATTCTCAAGTCTCAAGGAAAAAAAATATCTGAAAAAGTATGTACTGCGTATTTTCTATATTTTGGACGTACTGTACATCAAGATAAACCCTGGATTCTGCAACCATTTTGTGTATCATGTTATGCTACTCGCCTGTCGTGGTTGAACGGAAACAAAACATCTATGCCATTTGCAGTACCGACTGTGTGGCGCGAACCTAGTAATCATTTTAACAATTGCTACCTCTGCACGACTGATGTACGAGGATTTTCAAAGAAAATTAAACATAATATCGAGTACCCTTCTGTGAATTGTGTATCAAAACCAATACCATATAGTGAAGACATGACTTCTCCCTTGCCTCCCTAAGAAAAATCAAACTGAAGAGTTAGATATACCAAGAGATGAAAATAACGATGGACAAGACATGGAAGTTGACAACCAAGATCCAGACTTTTTACCCTCTTCAAGTGCCTCTTCTATGCCAACCTGCATTTAATTCAACAACGGGAATTAAATGATTTGATACGGGGCTTGAATTTGTCTGTTAGACAAGCCGAATTACTTGAATCAAGACTACAAATCTTGGAGCAGTGAGTGATGAACAAGGGAAACGATTTCATCAGGATGTGAAAAGGCTTGAGAAACGGTTTCAAGGTCGTTGGAACGTAGCTATGTTGGGAGATTACTGCTGGCTTTTAAAACGAGAAGATATTTCCCAACATAAGAGAAAAAGTTAAATATTTTTAACTTTTAATGTACAATATAAACTTTTTACCATATATTTTATATTTAGTTGTGTCCAAATTTATTAATAATAAGGTTTTTTAGCAGTTTTATTCGAATTATTGGAAAATTTAATGAAGTTACGTGTACACTGTACTTTACTCCTTAATTATTTTACTTAAAATTGTTAACTATCGTACCTAAAAAACAATACGTGATAGACAAAAAGTACTTATGTATTCTTAATAAGTGGTGTGTATGAATAAATAAACAGGAAAAATTTAAGTGGGTACTTAATTTTTTTTAAAATTTGTAACGCAGTGTATTATTGAATCAATTCCAATGATTTTTTCTGTTAAAGATCAACAAGATTATTACCTGATGAAAATGCAGGTGTCAGCTTTCTCCTCATATCTTTCCATTCTTCGCCATCCATTCCAAAAAGGTGTTTAAAAGTTAAGGTAAATGGAGGAACTGCAATGTGACCGGTAAAATACTGAAAATCTTTGGTAACAATTGTTTTTATCAAGTTTGGTTCTATTGGTACCCATGTCGGCATAATACCTACATAAATACCTGCAAAAATACAACAATTTTAATATATATATATATATATATATATATATATATATATATATATATATATATATATATATATATATATATATATATATACATACATACAGTGAAATCTCCCTTGAGCGGACTCCAACGCGTCCGACCGAAAATATTCGTTCAAGACGGGTGTCCGCATAAAAGAAATACAAAAAAAAATCTTTTTTAATGAAAACTGTAATTAAAGAATTTGGAACATTTAAAACGTATACTTATGTATGTACATATTTTTAAAATAAACAAAAAACTTAAAACTTAAGGAAAAAAACAACGATTTGTTACCTTTAGATACATATAAAATATAATAGGATAGAGTCATACATATGAAATGTAAGGTCACTTTAATGAAGCAAAAATTCATATATTGTTGTTTGTCTCCTCTTTTTCTTTAAAATGACGTCCACAAATCGTATTTCTAATTTGGAAAGAAGCTCTAAAGACTCTGCATCTCCGTTATCTTCGGCAAAACTTTTAAGCGTAAGCGTTAGGGTAATTGCTTCACCATAATTTAGGATAGCATCTGTTGGTACTAGAACCTCATCGATATCAGAATCTTCGGAAAGTCCTTGTATTTCAACTGGATTTTCAATTTCTTGTTCTGAATCTGGCTCTTCAACATACAAATTTTCATCTATGTTCAAAAAATCCTTAAGGTTTTCATTATCAGTCAACTCCAACAAATTCCTATTTTTGAGGATATCTGCAAGTATGTTAAGTGGTAAGTCATCTTCTGGATCAGACGTAACAGCCTGGAGGCTGGTTTGCTTGGTGTGAAAGAATTTCCTAAGTGCTTGTATTGGTCTTGTGTGTAGTGATCTTATGACTATGATTCCTCTTTCTCTTGCCTTCCTCTCGATGGTAAGTCTCTCTCTTTGCATGCCTTGGGGTGTAATTTCCTGTATTTGGTGATTTGAGAACGTATAAGGATGTGAATGTTTTCTATGTCTGTGTGTGTGTCCACTTGATGATACCAAATGAATATGTGAGTATAGGTATGGCAAACGTGTTGATAGCTTTAGTGAGATTCTTTGAGTTGAGTTTTATTTGTAAAGGTTCCGTCAGTCTGTTTTTGAATTCAATTCTGAGCTCTGTTTTGATGTGAGTGTGGTTGAGTTTAGTGCTTTGTTGGAAGCCTAGATATTTGTATGTTTCTTTGTCGAGCATGTTATCGAGTATTTCGTTGTTGATGGTTTCTGTCTCATGGTGGTCTTGCCATTGACCTTTATTGATGTGGAGCACTTTACATTTACTTATACCAAATTCCATATTGATATCTAAGGTGAATGTTTCTGTGATTTTGAGGAGTTCTTTCAACTGTGTTTCTGTGGCAGCGTAGAGTTTTATGTCATCCATATATAGGAGGTGGTTTATTTTGTGTTGATTCACTTTTTGATGTCTGATGTTGAAGCCATGCTCTGTTCTGTTTAGTATATTTAAGAGTGGATTGAGACAGAGGCAAAACCATAGAGCGCTGAGCGAGTCTCCCTGAAATATACCCCGTCTGATGTACAGCTCCTCTGTTTAGATGCGTTCGGTTTGTGTTTCTAGGCGTATTTTGGTTTTCCATGTTTACATAATTTGCGCGAGAAATTGCCTGAGGTGTTGGTCGATTTTATAGATTTCTAGGGGTCTGATTAACCAGCTGTGGGGGATGGAGTCGAAGGCTTTTTTATAGTCTATGTAACCGATGTGAAGGTTTCTGTGTTCTTTTCTGGTTTATTCCATAATCACGCTATCCATGATCCATCCCTTCTGCTCTTCTGTGAGAATATTGTTGTCTATTAGGTATTGCTCTATTTTCTTGGAAATTGTGGCTGTGATGTTCTTGTATAGGGTTGGAAGGCAGGTGATAGGTCGGTAGTTTGACGGGTTGGTGTCTGAGCTTTTGGATTTGACGTATGTTTTTCCTTGTGTAAGAAAAGTGGGGAATGTGTGTGGTTGTAGAATGGCTTTATTTATTTGGTTTGTGAGTGCTTCGTGTGTGGTGGTAAACTGTTTGTACCAAAAGTTTTGTATATTGTCTATTCCAGGACATTTCCAGTTGTGTGTGTGTTTGATAGTTTCTGTAATTTCTTGTGTATTTAATGTGGAATTTTCTTGTTCTGTCACATGTTTATGTTTGTCTTCTTCGGCTTTTATCCAGGGGGTGTTATTATTGTGTAGTTTGGGTTCTGACCAGATACTTTTCCAATAATCTGTGAGTTCTTGTTTGTTTGGTGGTTCAGTCACTGCTGTCTGTTTGTTGTACATGGTTTCGGGTAGAACTGTTTTTCGCTTCTTCGGGAGAGGTTGTTGATGTCTTTCCTCTCGTTTGATTCTTTGCATCTACGGAGTCTTGCGGCATATACAGATAGTTTTTGTTTCAAGGTATCGAGGATTTCTGGCAGTGTTCTGTTGGGTGAATTAGATTTGATCTTGTTTACCCCCTGTGTGACACGTTTGGACGCGTTCCCGCTTATAAACTGGATAAGATGTCCTAGATCTCTCCTGATGTTGTTAATTTTGTTTTCTATTCTTATTTGCCATTTGAATTTTGGTTTTGTCCTGTTGGGGTTTCCTTGTTGTTGAGGGAGTTTTTGATTACTTTGTGTTAGAGTGGTGATTGCTGCTGCGTATATTATTGTGTGAATGTCTTCGATTGTGCTTAAGCCTGTTATATACTGAGGTATTATGTGCTTGTTTAGTGTGTTGAGGATTGGTTGCGTGCTCTGTTTGAAGATTAAACGAGGGATGGGATTTCTTGTTGTGGGGTCGGTGCCTGACCATCGAGCTAGATATGACTCCATTTTTGCTTTGAGTGTTTGTATGAAAGGTGATTCGGGGTGATGTTGTGCGGATGTTGTTGAGGGTGGCGAGTGATTCATTTTGGTGTCTGTGATATTGTATTGCGCGGTACTCGCAATATTATTTTGCGTTGTGCTCCTCCTGGGTGGTGGGTCTTGTTGTGTTCGACTGGGTGGATGGGTGTGTGACGCTGGTTCGGTATCTGCTTTATTGTTTCTATTGTTTGGTTCAACAGACACTGTGTCCTTGATGGTTTGCAATTCGAAAGATGTGAGATGATTGTTCTTGGTAATAACTCTTTTTTGGTCTATTACTCTCTGTTCTGAAACAAGTAATTGCAGATGTGGATATTCGGTCAAGAAAAGTCTGTGCAGTTCCAGTCTATAGCCCGATGTTATTTTTCGAGTTTGGTGGCGGTGTAGTAACAGCGCATCACCGTCCTGTTCATCTCATCCATCCACTTTAACCGCTGTCTTGGTTTGCCAGCCTTGGTAGTTGCATGTTGTCCTTGTAAAACATACGGGCCCTGATCTGGCTTTGGTGGTTGTGTTTGTCCCGCATCTACGTCAGCTGCGCTTGGGATTGATGGTGGTGGGTCCAAGCGGCGAGTGATTCTCTTCTCAGTAATTTCTTTGTCAGGTTTTGTGTTTTCATCACAGCAACGCATGGCGTCTCCGTTGAGTCCTGTGGTTGTGTGGTTGCCTGGTCTTCATCGTTTTGGTCGAGCTGCCATTTCCCGCGACGTCCTCGACCGTTACATCGCTCGCCCGAAGCTTCTTTTATTGGTCTGCTGTTGTCTGGAATGTTTTCAACGTTTTGTGGTGTCAGAAGCTCAAAGTGTCCCGACATTGGGTTGCCTGTTAGTAGAAGGTAAATAGTTTTGTTGTATTTTCCCGTGCTTATTATTGTTGGTCTGTCCGTAAAAGTTATTTTTATACCTCTTGTTCTTCGTTGTTTTGAGAAGATATGAAAGTTGCTATTTTGTGTTTCCGAGAGGGCAAGTATCTCTAGACTCGTTCCATAGGTGCCATTTTTCCTCACATAATTATAGTAGTTATTGAAATCTTTTATATCGTCGACTTCAATTAATGAAAATGTGTGAAGTTCCGACCAGTTTTGTTGTAAATATCTTAGAGCAACCTCTCGGAGTTTCTCATGATGGTTTTGGTGGCCATATAAGTGTAAGCTAACTGCACGAAAAAGGCAATTTCCATCACCTACAATGTCGGATCTGGTAAAACTATCGGGGATAGTTTCAGCTGAGGCGGTTGTTTGGTTCGTCTGTGATTGTTGTTGTTGTGGTGTTGCTATAACTGTTTGTACGACAGGGGTCCGCCTCCGCAACACCCAGCCATTATCATTATTATAATTATTATTATTTGACATAGTATTCCCACGAGTATCCTAGGAAAGAAGGGTCGACTGCGGCAGAGCATGGATGCCACAGCAAGGCTACTTACGCCCGGTATCCGGGGGAACCGTTCGCGACTCATAAACGCTGAGCCATTCATCTTCTCGGCACGGTAAATACCTTAAGATTGCGTTTTTGTTACACATAATCTGGACAACACAAGACAGCACAAAATGACTCAGGTACCTCGGGATCGTCAATGCCCGTACTAGGAGAATCCTGTTATTCCCCTAGCCCCTGAGGGGTTATTATTTTTATTATTATTATTATTATATAACCTGGCCAGAGAACATATGTATGAATTTAAAAAAATCGTCAATCGGATAAGTGGTTCTCGAGCGATAAGCGCACTAACGGATAGACAGGCAGACAGAGAGACGTTGAATTTTATATATATTGTATTCTTTGTTACATGATATTGTTCCATGTTTAACGGTTCAGGTAGCGTATTGCAAGAGAATGCGCTAGCAGCAAACTTTTTTCCGACTTGATTCCGTATTATCGTCACTGCTTATTTCTTATACTACCTAACGTAATAAATTATATCCTATAACCTGGCCAGAAAACATATGTAAAAATCTTAAAAAGTAAAACACGTTAATCCAATAAGTGGTTCTCGAGTGATACGCGCACTAGCGGACAGACATACAGACAGAGAGACGTTCCATTTTATATATTAAAGATTATTATTATTATTATATAACCTGGAAAGGGAACATATGTATAAATAAAAAAACCGGTCAAGTGCAAATGGCACTTGCGCAATTAGTATTCCGTACGTTGATTGCTTTTAAAAAAAAATTTGTTACGGAGGTATAAAATGATCAGTGACTTCACAAAACACACTCTAAATGAGTTTTTAACAAAGTTTGTCGCCAATCTTTACTGAAAATTGGTGACCTTGAAATTTTTGTTTTTTTTATATACCAGATCAATTATTAAAGGTAATGCACTCGTGATAATTATCGTTCAATCTACACCCCGTGGAGAATATTCCAGAATTTTTTCAAAATTTTTTGGTAAGTACTTTTCGAGATAAGGCGGGTGGACAGCGATTTTTCGCGATTTTTTAAAAATAATACAAAGAAAAGTGCGCGCAAGTATTACATTATATATAAATTTTTTACTCGTGTTTTCACAAGCTCTCATTTGACACCACACTCGATTATCTAGTAAAAAAAATTTTTTTTCACTTCCGATTTCACCCCCCAAAACTAACCCCCTAAGTCAAAATTTAACTTTCAAAACTACATGGCTCTGATGAGGCCGTCAATTCCTATATTATTACCAAATTTCAACTTTCTATGACAAATAGTTTCGGAGAAAATCGGGTGTGACAGACAGACGGACAGACAGGCAGACACCGAAGTGATCTTGTAAGTGTTCTGTACGGAACACTAAAAACACGTAAATTGATAAGTAGTTTTCGAGTGATAAGCACACTATCGACTGACAGACAGACAGAGAGACGTTGAATTTTATATGTATTATATTCTTTGCTACATGATATTGTTCCATATTTAATGGTTTAGGCAGTGTATTGCAAGAGAACGCGCTAACGGTAAACTTTTTTCCGACTTGATTGAATATTATCGTCACTGCTTATTCCTTGTTACCCAACTTAATAAAATATATGCTGTAACCTGGCCAGGGAACATATATGTTTGTTTTTTATTAAAAAAAGCACGTTCCATTTTATATATATTATAGAAGATTATAGATAACCTGGCCAGAGAACAAATATATGAATTAAAAAAAAAAAACACGTAAATCGGATAAGTAATTCTCGCACTAACGGACAGACAGACAGAGAGACGTTTTATATATATTATAGAAGATTATAGATAACCTGACCAGAGAACAAATGTATGAGTTAAAAAAAAAACATGTAAATAGGATAAGTGGTTCTCAAGTCATAAGCGCCATAAGCGCACTAACGGACAGACAGACAGAGAGATGTTGCATTTTATATATATTATATTCTTTACTACATAATATTATTCCATATTTAATGGTTTAGACATTCACTATTATCGTCATGCTTATTCCTTATGTTACCCAACGTAATAAAATATATCCTGTAACCTAGTCAGGGAACATATGTATGTTTTTTTAAAAAAAGCACGTAAATCGGATAAGTGGTTCTCGAGTGATAAGCGCACTAACGGACAGACAGGCGGAACACTAATTGCGCAAGTCCGACTTGCACTTGGCCTATTTATTTTTTTATTAATCACGATAAAATGGGTTGTATTCTTTAGTGCGGGTTAATCAAATTTAGTGTTAATTTTAGAACTGCATGTTTTCAGGAAAATTTCTGGGTAAATCATTCATCAATTTTTTTCTGTATATGTTCTACACTGTCAGATATTAAAAAATAGGCAATAATTAGGAGAATTTAAAAGAAAAACTCACCACCATGCTCGAGTCCCATTTTTTTAAACCTGTCATAGACATTTTGATAAAAGTGTATTATTCCCACTTTTGCCTTGATGAGATCCCGCGCACTTCCATAAAAAAATTCATTTTCTAACTGTGATATTCCTCGATCTTTAAAATAATTAAGTTTTTTACTAAGTTTACTATAAAAATAACAAAACACTGCTAACAATGCACATGCTGCGTATAACAACACACTCGCCATTTTTCTAGAGGTTTGTTTGCTACTGACAATTCAAAATAAGTCTCGAGATTCATTTATACTAATGTCGCATTGTTGATAACTTGTTTAAAGTAATGCAGTGTTGCCAGGTCAACATTCACTTTTCAGTGGAATGACTAGGAATTTTTAAGTAACAAAATGATGGGGTATTTTCCTAGTAAATATAAACTCCTGGACAAAATTAACGCAACAATCTGAAAATTAATTTATCTTTTTCTTATGTCATTTTTAAAGTTTATCGAGTATTTGAATAGCAGGCTATGCATATTTTGTTTCGTTGTTCATGACAGAAATCAAAACAATTCGTTTAGATTTACAGTTTTAAAGAATTTTTTAGAAGATGAACAATTTTCTGTAATAATACGATGGATTTTCTTTAAAAGTAAGCTTATGAATTGTTCCCTTTTTCAAAGTAATACGTTTTTGTGGTAGACTGTTTTATTTTTGACCCCGAAGAATTAGAAAAATGAATCGAACAAGGAATTTAACTGAACACGAGGTAGTGCGAGCCTCAGTTTTATTGGACGAGGGATATTGTCAGAGTTATGTTGCCAATTTGTTAGGCAAACATCGTTCCACAATAAGTCGTATGGTAAGACGCTTGAATGAAGTAGGAACTTATTCTAGAAGGCTAGGGCAAGGGCGGAAACGATGCACTAGCGACCTAGATGAACGTTTTATAAGACAATATGCTTTGAGAAACAGGACTGTCACTAGTTCTATAATAAGAAACGAACTAGAAGCTGTTCGCAATGTCACAATTTCTTCTAAAACAGTTAGAAGACGGTTAAATGAAGCTGGATTAAACAGTAGGAGACCAGCCACTGCGCCCTTGCTTACTAGAGAGAACAGAGTTGCCAGGTTACGTTTTGCTCGAAATCACGAAAACTGGTCTGTGGATGATTGGAAACAAGTTTTCTTCACAGATGAAACTAGGGTTAGTCTAAAACATCCAGATGGTCGTGAGCGAGTATGGCGAAGACCAGGAGAGAGGTTTGCTCCTTGCAATATCTCTGCAAGGATTCCATTCGGCGGTGGCTCTGTTATGTTCTGGGGTGGCATCTGCTTTGATGCTCGCACAGAGTTAGTTCCTGTCCATACGAGATCCATGAATGCTGACTACTATCTTGAGAATATTGTAATAGAACATGTGATGCCTTTCGGTCATTTTGTGGAGCCCAATTTCCTGTTTATGCTCGATTATCTTAATCAAGTTGATAACCGATTACGCAAACGCCACCAAAAAGCCCGGATCTGAATCCGATAGAACATGTATGGGATCACCTTAAGAAAAATGTGAAACGTCATATACCTGAGGGAACTTGAAAATGCAGCTATCACAGAATGGGAGCAAATTCCTCAAGTTTTATCCAAAATTTAATTAGAAGCATGCCTAGGCGCATAAACGCTGTCGTCCGAAGTAGAGGAGGCAACACACGCTACTAGTGTCCCAGTTACACCATTAATTTTGCTACTAGTGTCCCAGTTTATTTTTTTCATTATTACATAATTTCAATGATTTCGTTATTAGGTCTTAAGAATAATTTTAATTCGAATCTTATAGAGAAATTTGGTAGCTAATTCACTTTTAAAGTATCCGGATAAGTTTTTTCTAACTTTTAGTGTAACCAATGTTCATAAAAATTTATTAAAATTAATTCATTATAGAGATTTGTATGATTTAACATATTGTTGCGTTAATTTTGTCCAGGAGTGTACGTAGGGAAGTTTATCTTGAATACCCTAGGAGGGGACCCGAAATGTTGACCTGTCGACTAACTGTTTGCCTAGTTGTTCATTCTATCAGACGAGTCGAATAACAGCTTTTACCGTTGATTTTCCGGCCCCCGTGCCCTGGAATGCCCAGATTAGGCCCAAAATGCCAGATCCAAAAACAGATTGTCGTTTAACCTTATAAAATCGTATAAAATCACTAAATTTAGTTTGTTCTTGAAAAAATAAGAGGGAACTTACAAAAGGCAGATGCCGTCAATGCCGGAGGACGAAGCTGGACCCGCTTTTTCCAGTCAAAAACGGTCGTTTTTCGAGTTTCGAGCGGGTTCAGCTCCGGTACTGACGGCGTCTGCCTTTTGCAGGTTTCCCCATATTTTATCAAAAACAAACTAAATTTATTGATTTTATGTGGTAAAATGCCAGTCCATTTTTGGATCTACGTTTTTTTGGGCCCTAAAACTGGGACCGGTCTAGGCGGCATGTGCCCTGTGGGGCGCTCGACTTTTGTAGTGTCAACAAATAATAGGGTACTTGATTCAAGTGGTTAAACGACAGTAGTAACATTTTGGACCCTATCTAGGCATTCCAGGGCACCGGGGCCGCAAAATCAACGTTAAAGGCTTTTAAGTCGACAGGTCCAAATTTCTAGTCGCCATGTTTCCTCCATATCGCATGAAAAAATCCTTTTTATAGTGCTTAAACAGAGCCAAACAACGCTCAGAATTATCAACACGTTGTTGTTTTTGGTCCACTGTGAGCAAACGCGATACCCATTTCGAACAGAGCTTTCTCATGCCCAAAGGTTTGTACGAAATATGAACATGATCTTTTGATATCTTTAGGGTGTCAGCTATTTCCCGCAATTTCACTTTACGGTCTTCCAAAACAATTTTGTGGAATTTTTTTTGTTTTCCGGTGTATCCATCTCATTTGGGCGTCCAGAGCGTTTAAATTCAGCATGCCAGTAAAAGATGAGTGATTTTCCAAGGGCAGAGTTCCCATAACACTTATCAAGCCATTGCTTTGCTTGAACGTGATTTTTCCCATCAAAAAAGTAGCGTCACTAAAACCACTGTAATGTGTAAACTACTCGTCGAAATGTCATGGAATTTTGACACGTATCGTTTAAAGGTTGGTACTTCCTAAAAATCATATGGATTTTTTGACAAGGGCGACATCTATGTGTCGCCTTTTCAGCCTACAAGTTACATATCTATCGCATACAAGCATACTAATGCTGTTGATCGGTTTATCTGAATTTCGAAGTTTGGGACAGCCCTAATATTTCTGCGACCATTAGTATTTGTGAATGATTTTCTTTTTTGAAGCAGAAAGTTTTCTAAAAAATTTTATTGACCTCTCTACTGAACAACGGACGATTAATTTAGCGCCAATTAAATATTCAATTTTTCTAAAATTATTCTTATATTTGTTAAGAATCAATTTTAATACGATATATTTGAAGCTACCCCCTCTTACCTTCTTCTATCCTTCATAATAATAGTAACCAACCTCTACGGCAGTGAGGCGTGTCGAAAATATCATAAGAGATGAAATCCTAATGAAGAAAGGTGTAAGGCAGGGATACCTGCTGTCATCCCTGCTGTTTGACCTATATTCAGAGGAGATCATGAAAAAGAAGAAGAAGAGATTAATAAGAATTAATGGCAAGTCAGTTAACAATATTAAATATGCAGATGACACTGTCCGAATGGCGGAAATTATGGTTGACACTCAATGTAAACAAAACCACATTTATAATGATATTAAAAAATCAAGGAATAAATGGAAGACTTCTCATTCCTAATCAACCCGTTAAACGGGTACATAAATATGATTATTTGAGAACAAGTGTCAATAATAATAACTACATCTCAGGAGAAATTCGAGATCTGGGAAAGCACGGGCTATGTTTGCGAAGATGAAAAACTTCTTCTCAAGCCACGATATAAACTTAAACCTAAGAATGAGATTAGTTAGATGGTACATTTTCTCGATTTTGATCTACGTGGTAGAGGCTTGGTCGCTAAACAAAAATAACATCAATAAACCGGAGGCATTCGAAATCTAGGGATATAGAAAGATACTCAGAAAATCTTCGGTCGATAAAGTCACCAACGTTGAAGTGCTGCAAAAAATTAACAACGATCCAGAAATTCTAATTACTATTAAATGGCAAAAAATCGAATATCTGGGTTATGTAATGAGAGGGTAAAAATACCATCTGTTACAGCTGATCATACAGGGGAAGATTCAGGGTAGAAGAACTGTTGGATGACGGCGTATCTCTGGGCTTTGTAATCTGAGAGAGTGGGCTGGGTATACGTCTACTCAATTGTTTAAAGCAGTAGTTTGAAAAATAAGAACAGCAATGATGGTTGCCAAACTCCCCAGCGGAGATGACATTTGAAGAAGCAGTAATTAATATAAGAATACAGTCAAAAAAAGCTTCGAAATTGCTGATACTATATATTGCATCTTCTCTCAAAGTTTAAAAATCATTTGCGCAACTTTAGATGCGTTTTTTTTCCATGTGAAGTGCTGGGCCTCAAATTCTAGTTGTCGAGAGACATCGCTTTGGAAAGGAAACTACATTTTCGGGTTATAATAGCCACATCGCGTAAAGAGGTGATTTTATTTTTCTAGTATTGATACTTCCACTTATAAAAGTAGCGGCAAATAGTTTGAATTTAAATCTGAAACACGAGATACTTATTTTAAAGATATCGAATTATGTTGTAACTGCATCCTACGCTCGTTAAATTCTTTACATTTTTAACTATAAAAAATTATTACAACAAGGACAAATCGAATACTGTTATTAATGTTTCTACGTCCATTTCCTTAATCACATCCCTATCTTTTCTGTGTACTATTTCTTTTAAGATTGCCAGTTACGAAGAAATAACCTAATTTTGAAACTTTTCTACTTCAAAAATAGTGAGAATAATATATAACATGATATATTTGAAATTAATTCATCTAACACCTCACCTAGCTCATAAATTATCTGGTTATAAATAATTATTAGAATTTCTTTAGTCTACAAGGAAAATTAGGCTAAATTGTGTACAATGTTATTGAAACTCTACTAAATGTAAGAAAAACTTGAAACTGCATACATTTCATCTTCTTCTCTTTTGAAATAGATGTTTCAGTTGTGGGTAAGTTATCGAGGTGACGAGCCGACAGGTAGTCCAAGAGACATTAGAAATGTTTTTTTGTAATTTACAACAAGACCGCTGCTTATCGCCGAGCTTGTTCAAAATTTACCTCAGCGAAATGGAAATACCGATAAACGATGAAACAACTCTTCATTTTGCGGATGATCAAGTAGTGACTGGATAAGCCAAGGAGGATCTAGAATATATGACAAGAAATCTGCTTGAGGAATACGAAAACGAGGGGCTGACAGTAAACGACAAAAAAAAACGAAATATCTGCGTAGTGAACAAGAACTAGAAAAATTACCGTAAAGAGGTCAAGTGATTTATGCTTATATTGGCTATATCTATTCAGGAATCGTATTAGATAGAGACGGTAACCCAGAAAAAACAATAGAACACGTAAATTCTGACGTTCAATAAAAAAAAAATATCAACTGAAAAGATGCACTACATCTATACCGCATTCTTCAAGAGCATCCTACTCTACAGCTGTGAAATTTGGCGATTAAACAAGAACTTAGAACAGAAACTTCTTGCTCTTGAGATAGATTACTGGCGAAGGTCAGATGTAATGTCAAGACTGGATAAAATTAGGAACGAAAGAATAAGAGAAGTCAACGAATTCTAAAGCTGATTTTGAAAAGGAGGCCCATAGAGAAACGAAATAGAAGAAGGCCGAAAACAACATACATAGATTGGTGGTATCCAGAAAGGCATGTCGAAAATAAGTCTACGACCATGCGATTGGAAATATAAAAGAAGCTGGCGACAGTGAATTGGAAGGCATAGAATGCTATAAAGCCAGAGATAGATTTTTGTAATTTAGTCCTGAAACTGATCTCAAAAAAACTTATTTTTCTTATATATTTTGGTTTTGTCAAACTGAGCACTGAATATCCTTTAACTTATGTTACGCATATTTCGAACACATATCCAAGACTGTGTTTAACCTAGCGGGCTTTTAGCTAAGTTACACTCTTATGGTATATCTGAACAGTTTTCTTTATGCTTTCGTATTTCCTCGGAGAGCGTTTTTTACGAGTGGCAGTTTACGGATTTTTTTCCGATACGCCGGGATGCCTCAAAGCTTCATACTCTCTCCTACTCCGTTCCTCCTTTACGTAACCTATTTGCTGGAAAAGATCAGGAATTCAATTTGCGCTTTGTAAATGATAGTGCGCTTATTTCTAAACATAATAGATATTACAGTGGATCTTTTTATAATAAAATGTGAACGATTAGAACTAATTAAATAACAATTACGATCCACTCAGCTTACTGGTAAAGTTTTGACCATACCGTTAGATTTTTTTACCATACTTGTAGATCGGTAGTGCATTGAAGAATTCGATCAATTGGTGGCAACCCTGACGCGATGTATTATGTATTGTTGCAATTCATGAAAATAAAGAACAATTCGATAAAATGCGATGATTAAACTGATCGGTAATTTTTGGGGCATCATTATGAAAATACACGTCTTTATCAATCAGTTCAATGTCAAGACAAACAACATAATCATCTTTAAGTCAAAATTGGCTTTAGATTAAACTGTTGTTTGTTCAATATCAAATTCTCGGAGTGAAAGTAAAAAAAATCACTGTTGTTTGATCGGTGTATCTCGTTTCTTATTAAAAACGGAAACTTTTAAGGAAGTTTTAAACGAAGTTATAAACGACACATTACAGGTTTTATTAAATAAGAAAGAATTGTTATTGGTGTTAGATGAGGTCCGATTGTAGTAAATTTGCTACATTTGAAACATTAAGAACAATTGGACGGCGTACAGTATCCAACAATGTATAACACAATTACCTGTGGCCCAAAAATCTGTCTTGCCAAAAAAAAGCCATCGTGCGTACTACTTCAACCAATTCATCAAGTAAAAAACAGGTAAATATTTTGCAAATCCCTTAAATGTATTTACAAGAAAAACTAACACATTCCTTAAAAAGCCGGTCTAGTGCAAGTTGGACTTGCGCAATTGGTGTTCCGTACCGGGATTGCTGTCAAAATAAAATAAAATCTTTAAATAAGCTAAGTTAGTTAGGTCCCTAACATGTACGTGGGTAAATCAAATATAAACGGTAATTTTTCTTATAAGTTTATTGAATAATCTTATACACAAATCATTGATTTAACATTTTTCAATATAGTCTCCTGCGTGATCTACACACTTTTGGCACCGATTTGGAAGTTTCCGTATTCTCTGGTCATAACCGGTTTGAGAGCGGGTTGTAAGCCAATTGCGCATGTGTTCCTCGACTTCTTCATTGCTTCCAAATCGCTGTCCTCCCAGTGATTCTTTCATAGGCGCAAATAAAAAATAGTCACAGGGGAATAAGTCAGGGCTGTAAGGAGGGTGCTCGAGGGTTTTCCAGCCCATTTCTTCCAGTGTATCCCTTGTCAAAGCCGCAGTGTGAGGCCTGGCGTTGTCCTGGAGGAGAATGATGTCTCTGATGGGCATGTCCCGTCTTTTCTTTCGATAGGCGGCTTTTGCCAACCGTAACAACTGGCAGTAGTAAGCCGCATTCACCGTACGTTTATCGTGCACGAAATCGATCAGTAAAATTCCCCTAGAGTCAAAAAAAATCGTTGCAAGTACTTTTTCAGCAGAGAGACGAGTTTTGGCCTTCACTGGGAACCTTCATTCTTTCTTCGCCACTCCTTACTTGCCATTTTGGACTCGGGAGTGTAGTGATGTACCCACGTCTCATCACATGTCATTATGCGCTTTAAAAAGGCCTCCCCTTCTTGCTGAAATCGATTCAGAAGCCTTTCAGCGATCTCCGACCTGACCTGTTTTTGGTTTCCAGTCAACAACCTTGGAACCCATCCAGCAGTAATTTTTCTGAAACCGAGTCGATCAGTAATTATGGATTGAACACTTCCATAGCTGATACCCACTTCTGAGGAAATTTCTTCAACGGTTAATCGGCGATCACCTTCGATAAGGTGTCTAATGTCACGGATGTTTTCATCTGTATGGCTTGACCTAGGGCGTCGATCATGACTTTCGTTTTCAACCCGTTCTCGTCCGCCCTTAAATTCTCTCGCCCACGTATAAACACGATTCTGAGACAGTGTACTGTCCCCAAACTGTGCCTTCAAACGGGTTAAAATTTCTGACGGTTTAATGCCTTCATTGGTTAAAAACTTGATGATAATACGTTGCGCAACAGACGAAGGTATCTCTTGCTCGGTCTTGGCTGTACTGACGACAAAGACGAGTTGGCGCGCGCACCCATCCGGTTCCTCCACTCCTCACAAACCAAACATCTACTCCACACAGCATCATCATGCTAAGAACTGCATTCTAAGAAGAATAGCAAAATTACCGTTTATATTTGATTTACCCACGTATATGTCTTAAGATCGAATATGTATTTTCACGTACAAGGATGTGTAATAGTTAAAGCATGTTGGCTACCTAATAGGCAATAAATCAATCTAGCCCAATCTAATCTATTAATAAAAGTGTAAAACAAATTTTTATTGCCTCAATAGTTGTTTAATTATAAGGAAACAAATATAAAATTATTTTGTCTTTAGAGCTACGCGCGAAAATGAAAATATATTAACCTCCACCATACTGCCGTGAAACATAGTTTTTTAGTGTTTTTTTTATATACCAGATAAATTATCAAACGTAACGCACTCGTGATAAATTTCGCTCATTCTACACTTTATGAAGAATATTCCAGAATTTTTTCGGAATTTTTTGATCAGTACTCTTTAAGACAGGGTGGGGGGGGCAGAGATTTTTCACCATTTTTAGTGTTCCGTACGGAACACTTATAAGATCACTTCGGTATCTGTCCGTCTGTCTGTCTGTCTGTCTGTCCGTCTGTCCGTCTGTCACACCCGATTTTCTCTGAAACTATTTGTCATAGAAAGTTGAAATTTGGTAATAATATAGGAATTGATGGCCTCATCAGAGCCATGTAGTTTTGAAAGTTAAATTTTGACTTAAGGGGTTAGTTTTGGGGGGTGAAATCAGAAGTGAAAAAAAAAATTTTTTACTAGGTAATCGAGTGTGGTATCAAATGAAAACTTGTGAAAACACGAGTAAAAAAATATATATATAATGTAATATTTCTTCGCACTTTTCTTTGTATTATTTTTAAAAAATCGCGAAAAATCGCTGTCCACCCGCCTTATGTCGAAAAGTACTTATCAAAAAATTTTGAAAAAATTCTGGAATATTCTCCACGGGGTGTAGATTGAACGAAAATTATCACGAGTGAATTACCTTTAATAATTTATCTGGTATATAAAACAACAAAAATTTCAAGGTCATCAGATTTCAGTAAAGATTGGAAACAAACTTTGTTGAAAACTCATTTGGGGTGTGTTTTGTAAAGTCACTGATCATTTTATACCTCTGTAACAAAATTTTTTATTTGAAAAGCAATCAACGTACGGAACACTAATTGCGCAAGTTCAACTTGCACTTGACCGGTTATTTAAAAATAAAACAAAGAGAAGTGTGCGTAAGTATTATAACATTCATATTTCTGAACTTGTGTTTTCACAAGCTTTCATTTGACACCTCACTCGATGACGTGGTAATTTTTTTTTCTCTTTCGATTTCACCTCCGATATATCAGATAAATTATCAAACCTAATACATTGGTGATAATTTTCACTCACGCTACACTTTATGGAGAATATTCCAGAATTTTTTCAAAATTTTTTGATCAGGACTTTTCGAGATAGGGCGGAGTACAGCGATATTTGGCTATTTTTTAAAAAATAATACAAAGAAAAGTGTGCGCAAGTATTACATCATATATATTTTTAAACTTATATTTTCCCAAGCTTCCATTTGACACCCCATTAGATGACCGTAGAATTTTTTTTTCACTTTCCTCCACAAGCTAACCCCTTAAGTTAAAATTTAACTTTCAACG
The DNA here is from genome assembly GCA_019049505.1 of Pachyrhynchus sulphureomaculatus. Taxonomy (NCBI): domain Eukaryota; kingdom Metazoa; phylum Arthropoda; class Insecta; order Coleoptera; family Curculionidae; genus Pachyrhynchus; species Pachyrhynchus sulphureomaculatus. Next base: position 6,144,210 of record CM032451.1, read on the forward strand.
AAGATTTGTTGGAAATTTGATCACGAAGTGTTTGATTTTTTTTTGTCTCGATCCGACTTATATAACCGAAGTTATTCACATTTTAAGCTATATTTGTTTGGAGTTGATAGCAGAATTCTCTCATGTTGGGGTGCGTCCAAAAAAAAAAGAGATTTCTTATGCATTTTACTGGATTTTGCTACCTGTTTTGAATTATTCTTAAGGGTTCATCCTATTTTAGGCAGAAAACCTCTGCTATACAATAGATTCATAAAATGTAAATGAGGGTTCATCGGTAGCATAGCCGTTCGAGCGTAACATGCTTTTAGTGTTTAATAAATAAAATTATCTTAAAAATGAAGTTATAGAAATATAAGATTTATTATCAAAAATTTTTTAATCTATAGATCAATGTGTATATACAAATTCACAATTTACGATAAGTAATTGCTTTAATTACAATCAAAAAAATCATCACCTTCAAAATCTGAAGACTAGACTTCTCTTAAATTGATAATTAAGGATTCTATTTCCACAGTTTCTTCGATGTATTCGTCAAGTCTCCACATTTTATTTTCTTCTTCTATAACATGTCGAATGGCATTTTTTTCAATTATCCTCTTTGATCTTCTCTATTCCGGCGAGTAACAATTGCCTTACGTCTTGAAGTTTGAACGTGGTGTTTTTCCCATGCAACGAAATCTTTCATTTGTGCCCAAATTAGCTATATGGAGGTAATCTAAGCACTGTGATATTCCGTTCCTTTACCATCTCACCGACTGCGTATTTCTTGAACTGTGCCTTATTTTGTTTCGCAATTTTGAAAAGTTCCACTTTTAACATAATCTTTATGTTTGAGATTTTTGTCTTTTATCTATTGAAGAATATCGGCTTTCTTCCATGAATTTGTCTGGAGTCGTTCTAATCATCGAGAATGGTATGGGGCATTGTTTAATACTATAACTGATTCTGCAGGTATACATTCAATCATTTGTTGGAAGTACTTCTCAAAAACATCGGTCGTCATCTCCTCATGGTAATCTTAAGTTGATTTTGATTCGAATTCCAACAAGCTACCGTCGAAAATTCCATTTTTACTACCAATATGTGCTATAATTAGCCGGCCTGAAGAGGATTGTAATCCAGTTGACCAACCTTCCAAAAAAGCTTGTTTGGAACTCTTAATAATGTTTTTGTCAATCCAGAATTTTTTCGCTGTGTGTCCATCATTAACCCAAGTCTCATCTAAATAAAAAATATTTCTTTCTTCGGCCCGAAATTTTCTAATTGCTTGTCGATATTCTCTTCTCCAACAAATTTTTTGTGTTTTATCCATAAGAACAAATTTTCTATTGTGTTTTTTTTTCCCAACAAAAATTCAGGTTATGAAGGATTTTCCATAATTACCATTTTTTTAAATCTGGTAAATCCCGATCTTCTTTGATTTCTTGCAAAATTTTATGTAGTGTAGGTATTTCTTTCTTAATAAAAAAAATGGTGTACTTTTCTTCTTATTACGTTTTTAAATTCTTCGTGGGCCTCTGAGGGCTTAAGTTAAAGTAAAAAAAAAATCTTTTATTTTTTGTATGAAGTCGTCGGAGGGTATGTTAGATTAGACTACCTTTCTGATCATTTGGGGTTTAAGAATGTAATGTGTTTGATTTGTTTTACCATATGAACAAAGTGACTCCGAGAATAGATTCAGCGACTTTGTACTAAATTAATACAGGTCTTAAACTTTCTCTTGGTTCAATGTTTATTTTATATCCGGCAATCCATTCGACTGCGCCAAGGAGGTTTTCGATGTTACTTTGGCTTGTATAGAAGCTTACGTCTCTTTTTCTAAGAAATACGCTTCCAACGACAAGCCTCTAAACATCTTGCCTACCGACAATGGCGTAAAAATCCTAACGTCATAAATCGTAACATATTTGTTGGTACCTGGAACAGATGCAAAGAAATTATTGACGAAACCAAGGAGGCTCACAATCAACGAATTAAAAATAAACTTGTTGCATATTCCAAATAATTCCAGATCTTTTTGGTCAGTCGCTAAGATCATTAGTCAAAATTTCACTAAATCCACTATACCACCCATCACACGGCAAAATATATTTTTTTGTAGCACCTGTTGAGAAAGTCAACTTGTTGGCTTCCTCTGTCGATTTCCAAGAAAAAACATCACGCACTATTCCCATTGGCAATCACGAATGCCAGATATTGTCTTACCTATCATAGAACGTATTTTAATCAAGCTAGACACCAAAAAAGCTTTTGGCACTAATAAAATACCTGCCATAGTACTCAAAAAATGCGCAAGCAAATTAACTACACTTTTCTGTGGACTTTTCAACCTATCGTCTCCACCTCTGTAAAGAAAAATCGCCGTTCCGGACCTCGTTGTAAAAGAAGTTTAGAGTTAATAGGGCTGAAGGATGTAACATGAAGAATAAAATATAAATTATTGGTTATTGCTCTCGGGCAGACTGGCTTGTTTACATTAGGTAGATTAAATTATACTTAAGTTACTATGATCGACATGTCTCAAATCACCAAACCGTTAAGTTTATTTTATGTGACATGTATGGCTATATATTAATTCAAGATGATGTTTTATATATAACGAATGTTTTTGGTATGCATTTTCATATTATTATTGTTTCTTTGATAGCTAAAATAGTTTTGTTAGATGTCAATTGCAATTCTTAATAAAAGTGTTTTTGCCCAAATTAATTTTTACTATTTTTCCTGATGTATAGTGGAGATAACTGTAATTAAGTGGCGAGTCGCTCTTGTGCCGAGACATAATTTTATTCTATTTTAAAAGCAATCACCGTACGGAACACTAATTACGCAAGTTCTACTTGCACTAGGCCGTTTTTTTTTATTAAGTGAAATCGATATTCAAAAACGATAAATTAATTAAATTTAAGTCGGTCTCAAAAATAAATTGTTTCGTTTTAATATCGAATTAATTAATTACATAATATATTTATAAACATAATGATAAGGCACAGTGCAGTATTGCACTAATCAGTTTCAGTAGTAATAAGTAAGGACACCCAAATATGCAAAGCGCATAAATTGCATATTTTGCATGTTATATGCATTTTTCTAAATATTTGCATAAATGCTTTAAAAATAGCATATATGTGCATATTTGAAGGAATTTATAATAATGTAGGTCTTTGGCAGGCGTTTTCATTCATTTTTCGGAATAAGGGTCAATGTTTAGGCCGCCGCCCCCACGACGGTAGTTTTCCCCAAATAAATTTTATTATTTTATGGTCAGTAAAAACCAGTCAGTAAACCCCAGACGGCCATCAGAGCAAACTTGTATTATTAATTTATTAGATTTCATGCTTTTAAAGTGGTTACGTCGATTTGTGCTTTTTATCTTGTGAGTCGTATTTTACTACAGTGAAATGCCCAAAGCCAGTAGTGTGTCAGTGTGGATTAAACCATACAAAGAACTAAGAATCTGCATGTGTTAAAATTGTAAGTATAATTTTTGAATACCTATTGAATATACAGGGTATTTCATTTTCATTTAATATTTAAACATAACGAAATTTTTGTCCGGATTTTGCCGTTGATGCTATTTTCAATGTTATTTAAGTTATTTTTGTTCCATTTAACGAACAAAATTTCTATTTAACGAAACCACGAAATAGAAATACATACGTAAAAGTATGTATTTCTAGGTAATCTAATGAAAAAGGTACAAAGCAGAATTTTAATTTTTGCCTGCCCTAAGCACCTAGTTTTCTATTTAACGAAATTTCTATTTAACGAATTTTTTCCTTGGGATTTTAATTAAATTTTCTTTTTTTATTGCAGATACCATGCGATAAAAAATTTCAAATAGAGCAACACATGAAAACTGCTTGCCATATTGCCAAATTGAGTAAGACGAAACCTGGAGATAGGCCACAACACACATTAATGCACTGTTTCCAACCAACGAACAAAAATAAAGAGCTAAATGTACAAGACATCTTTAACCGAGATCTATGCCGTGCAATGATGACATCAAACATTCCGTTATCGAAGCTACGTAATCAAAACTTTACTTCCTTCCTCCAGAAGTATTGCAAATTTAATATCCCAGGTGAAACAACAATACGGAGAAACGACGTAAGCTCCTTGTATTCACAGGTAATTGAGGAAATTAAAGGTAAAATTCGCAACGAACATTTTTACATATGTATTAATGAAACCACCGATTCAAGAGGACAGTATATTGCGCATTTATTGATTGGAGTTCTTAGCGACGATATTTTGCCAAAATCTTATCTGATTGCTTCCAAACAGTTAGAAAAAACAAATGTATTGACAGTGGCCAGATTTGTTCAAGAGGAACTATCGAAGTTTTTTCTTCCTACGTCTGTTCCAGGAGATAATTTTTTGCTTATTTTGTCAGATGCAGCACCGTACATGATAAAGGCCGGGCAAAATTTGAAAATTTTTTATCCAAACTTAATACATGTAACATGTCTCGCTCATGCTTTAAATAGGGTTGCTGAGGAAATTAGGAATCATTTTCCGCTTATGAATAGCTTAATTTCTAACATGAAGAAAATCTTCCTTAAAGCGCCTTTAAGGATTCAGTTCTACAAAGAAAAACTACCAAACACTACTCTTCCACCGCAGCCTGTTATTACAAGATGGGGCACTTGGTTGGAAGCAACATTTTTTTTATTGCGACAACTTCTGTCAACTAGATGGTCTAATTGCAGAATTATCAGACGAATCTTCCCAATCCCTTACAGAACTTAAACGATTATTCAAAAACAAGGAGATAAAACAACAACTTTCCTTTCTTAAAACAAATTATAGCTTTGTTTCTAAAACCATAACTCAAATGGAGGAATCTAATTTTCCATTAACCCGAAGTGGTCAACTAATAAAACAATGTTAGGTCGCTTTTGAAAATGTCGCAGATAAAATTGGGAGCAAAATTTTTCCAAAATTTCTGAATGTTATGGAAAAAAATAGTGGGTTCCAATTTGTCAGCCAAGTAGCTAATGTTTTAAAGGGGGATTTTACTGATTCCATTGATTTAGATCCTATGCTATTAAATAATTTTAAAAACGCAGTCGATGTGGAAAGGAGTTTTTCAATTATATATGTTTATACAACGAAAGAAGACACAAAACTTTTTAATGGAGAATTTTGAGAAACATTTAGTAGTTTATTGTTTTTATAACTAACGGCGACCCTGTCTTTTGCAATGTTTGCATATTTCCGCTTACTTAATTGCATCGCCCTGTATGTATCAAATTTAAAATTTATTATGCTGTTTACTACGTATATAAATAATATAATAATTTTATTATTATTATTATATGTTCGTCTTTAAGTAAAGTAATAAAATACATTATCTATAATATATATAAAAATGCAACGTCTCTCTGTCTGTCTGTCTGTCTGTCTGTCTGTCTGTCCGTTAGTTACCTTATCACTGGAGAACCACTTATCCGATTTACGTACTTTTTTTTTAAAACATACATATGTTCTCTGGCCAGGTTATAGGCTATATTTTATTACGATAGGTAGCATAAGGAATGAGCAGTGACGTAAAATAGTGAATGATGTCGGAAATAAGTTTGCCGCTAGCGCGTGCCTTTGCAATACACAGCCTAAACCATTAAATATGGAACAATATTATGTAGCAAAGAATATCTGTAATGTATAATCTATAATATATATAAAATGCAATATCTCTCTGTCTGTCTGTCTGTCCATTAGTGTGTTTATCACGCGGGAACCACTTATCCGATTTACCTGTCTTTTTTTAAATTCATACATATATTCTTTGGCCAGGTTATATAATAATAATAATAATAATCTATATCTATAATATATATAAAATGCAATGTTTGTCTGTCTGTCCGTTAATGCGCTTATCCCTCGAGAACCACTTATCCGATTTACGTGATTTTTTAAATTCATACATATGTTCTCTGACCAGGTTATAGGTATATATTTTATTACATCTATAATATATATAAAATGCAACCTATCTCTGTCTGTCTGTCTGTCCATTAGTGCGCTTATCACTGGAGGACCACTTATCCGATTTTCGTACTTTTTTTTTAAAAACATACATATGTTCTCCGGCCAGGTTATAGGCTATATTTTATTACGATAGGTAGCATAAGGAATGAACAGTGACAATAATAGTAAATTAAATCGGACAAAGTTTGCCGCTAGCGCGTTCTCTTGCAATACACAGTCCAAACCATTCAATATGGAACAATATTATGTAGCAGAGAATATCTATATTATATATAAAATGCAATGTCTCTCTGTCCGTCTGTCTGTCTGTCCGTCCGTTAGTGTGCTTATCACTGGAGAACCACTTATCCGATTTACGTTCTTTTTTTTTAAACATACGTATGTTCTCTGGCCAGGTTATAGGATATATTTTATTAGGTGACATAAGGAATAAGCAGTGACGATAATAGTGAATCAAGTCGGAGAAAAGTTTTCCGCTAGCGCGTTCTCTTGCAATACAATCCCTAAAGCATTAAATATGGAACAATATCATGTAGCAAAGAATACAATATATATAAAATGCAACGTCTCTCTGTCTGTCTGTCTGTCCGTTAGTGTGCTTATCACTCGAGAACCACTTATCCGATTTACGTGTTTTTATAAATTTGTACATATGTTCTATATAATTCGATATAAGCCTAGATAATGGGAGATAAGGTGAGATAATGGGAGATAAGGAGAAATAATGGGAGATAAATCGAGATAAGCCTCGATAATGGGAGATAAGGTGAGATAATGGGATATAAGTATAAATAATGGGAGATAAGGACAGATAATGGGAGATAAGCAGAGATAAGTCTAGATAATGGGAGTTATGGTGAGATAATGGGAGATAAGGAGAAATAATGGGAGATAAGGAGAAATAATCGGAGATAAGTCAAGATAAGCCTAGATAATGGGAAATAGGGTGAGATAATGGGAGATAAGGAGAAATAATGGGAGATAAGGAGAAATAATGGGAGATGAGCAGAGATAAGCCTAGATAATGGAAATTATGTAGAGATAATGGGAAATAAGGAGAAATATTGGGAGATAAGGAGAAATAATGGGGAATATTTTATTACGTTGGTTAATATAAGGAATAAGCAGTGACGATAGTAGTGAATCAAGTCCACGCGAGCGGAGCCGCGGGCCCGGCTAGTTATTTATATTTATTTTTTACCTTGTATATTATATTTAGATTTAGTTCATTCGCCCTGTATGTTGAAAATTTAAAATGGGTTTTTTATTGCTACATTTGTGTAGTACTCGTATCATGTAATGTGAAACAATAAATTTACATTTTTTAAGTCTATTTCGATTTTTTTTTTTTTTTACTGCATATTTACAACATGTATGTGCATATTTTAAGAAAATTATTTGCATATTTATGCGCATATTTTAAAGTTTTTCACTTGCATATTTGGGTTTGCTTAGTAATAAGTCATCTTCGAACAATTTATAGATCCGAGTATTACAACGGATTGTTATATTTACACGAGTTGTTAAGATATCTGGCGAACGCATTGAGACCGTGTCGCCAGATTTACCGATTTATCTGCAGATCTACCAATTTGTAAAAAGATTCTAACCAAGAATCCATTATATTTTATGATGTACATTTTTTTTGCTCCTTGGTTGCTTTATTAAGAAAACCACTTTAAGATTCTAAATTCCAATCCAATATTGTCAACATGTTTATATGGTGTGTACCTCACCTAGAAATAATTGACAATAGAAATATTATTTTTGAAGGAAAAAAACGGGGAAAGGAAAATATTTTTTTATTTAAGTTAACCCTAATAATTTTATTTTTTTCTAAGTGTTCAAACTGTCAATTTGTTAGTAAATTTATTGAAACAATCAGGTCATTTACAGTGAAAACTGGCATTCTGACTTGGCAACACTGCATTGTTAGTAACAATCTGGGAAGTCATTGTGAAATAACAATATTTTTTTGGTTATTCGTCACTTAATATCAACATAAATAAATGCAGTTGTGTAGATGAGATATAGTATTATCTGAACGACTCAAGCATGGCAAATGTTGCATTATACGCGGTTTTAGCTTTAGCTGTAATAGCCTAATTATTTTTATACCAAATTGGTTAAAAAACGCAGTTATTTCAAAGAACAAGGTATTCCACAACTCGAAACTCAGTTTTTCTATGGTAATGCCAGAGAAATATTTCAGAAAAAAATATATCAGGGGGCAGTTTTATCAAGATGTTCAGAATAAATTCAAGAAAATGGGATGGGGTGTTTTTAGTGTTCCGTATGGAACACTTATAGGATTACTTCGGTGTCTGTCTGTCCATCTGTCTGTCTGTCACACCCTATTTTCTCCGAAATTATTTGTCATAGAAAGTTGAAATTTGGTATTAATATAGGAATTAATGGTCTCATCAGAGCCATGTAGTTTTGAAAGTTAAATTTTGACTTAAGGGGTTCGTTTTGGGGGGTGAAATCGGAAATGAAAAAAAAATTTTTTTACTAGGTAATCGAGTGTGGTGTCAAATGAAAGCTTGTGAAAACACGATTAAAAAATATACATATAATGTAATACTTACGCGCACTTTTCTTTGTATTATTTTTAAAAATCGGAATATTCTCCACGGGGTGTAGATTGAATGAAAATTATCACGAATGCATTACCTTTAATAATTTATCTGGTATATAAAAAAAACAGAAATTTCAAGGTCATCAATTTTCAGTAAAGATTGGAAACAAACTTTGTTGAAAACTCATTTGGGGTGTGTTTTGTGAAGTCACTGATCATTTTATACTTCCGTTACAACATTTTTTTATTTTAAAAGCAATCAACGTACGGAACACTAATTGCGCAAGTTCAACTTGCACTTGACCAGTTATTTTTTTTAAATTTTTATCATACTGCACATATCGCAATCTTCCGGATAAAAATGGAAACTTTTCTGGCTATATCAAGAACTGTGATAACACGTAGGCCGAATAGTTTTTGGTTTAGCTGCTTAAAATACATTTGCTTTTTTGGAAAATTCGATTTTATTCATCAATATAGCCTCCTTCAAGAGCGATACAATCAGTCTCACGAGTTTTTAACATTTCTATACTTTTATCGTAGAAGGATTTGTCTTTGCCTTCAAAATCGGTGATAATTTCTTCATTGGAGCAAAATATCTTTCCCGCGAATATTTTTTTGAGGTTTGCGAATAGATAACAATCGCTGAGGGCCAAATCTGGAGAATACGGTGGATGAGGAAGCAATTCGAACTTCAATTCATGCAATTTTGTCATCATAACCATTGACGGGAGACCCGCTTCTGGGATATACTCTATATACATCTTCTCTCTATTGTTGGTCCTTAATGCTTTAGTAATTCTTCATGACTCTGTGCTTCTAGTTCCTCCTATATACTGTTCTACATATTCGCATGATTTTTCCCATCTCTCGTTCTTTTCTTTGTTTATCATCCTCCTCATTTCTGCATTTTTCTCTTTATATTTCTGTAGATCTTCTTCTGATGAATACAATATATATAAAATGCAACGTCTCTCTGTCTGTCTATCTGTCTCTCCGTTTACGTGCCTTTTTTATAAAATACATATGTTCTTTGGCCAGGTTATAAGATATATTTTATTACGATAGGTAGCATAAGGAATAAGCAGTGACGATAATAGTGAATCAAGTCCACGTGATCGGAGCCGCGGACACGGCTAGTTCAGAAATATGTTGGTATGAATTGACCTCTGTAAACCGAACAAATGTGTCGTCATCACATCTGCACCAAACAAGTCATTAATATCCTGCACGGGCCTATTCCAAAAGCTATGGTTTCTCATCTACCAAGTAAATATTATTTAAAAGCCCTTTTCTAAATATCACTGATTTTTTTTTTTCAGGTTTACGATTCGGTATAATGCAGTCGAAAGCTGGCCTGGCTACTTTAATGAAAGACTTCAACTTTACTCTCGACAAAAGAACTTCATATCCTCCTACGTATACACCTAATCCAAGAATTATCGCTTCGGTTTATGGTGGCGTCTGGGTAAAAGCATCAAAAGTTGAATAGAAACTTATTATTGTTACATGGCTAAAATATTGAAACATTATTTAAAATGTAAATTATTCGTAGCTATAAGATACAGTTTTGGATGGTATTGTTTCAATTCGCTGAATTAAATAAAATAAAGTTAATTACTAAAAAAATGTATTATTAAGTAAATGGTTTAGAGATTTTGGTATCGAAACGTACATTATCGTCATACATTACAGGAATCCTTCCCTGCTACGTGTTTGTCAGGTAAGGGTGTGAGAGAAGAAGAAAAAAAATCCAATTTTACTTTTATTTCGAGCCTAATAAGAGTTTTGGATCCGTTTGTTCTTTTATGAAACATAAAATCTTATCGTGCATGGTGCTATTTACAAATTAGAGCTTAAAAATGAGACAATTAAAAAAAAAGATGTAAAAATTTAAAAAGAAATTAAGCAAATAGCACCCTGTCACGTAAATTAAGAAAGAAGAAGAAATATATATCATGTTAGTATACAATTGATATTAAAATAAAAAAAAGAAAAAATCATTATTCGCGAGCTTTCTTCCCTTAAATGACTCCTAAGAAATTTTGCAACGTTGTTGTCAAAGTTTCGGTTCCATCAATTTGTGGGGAGTTAAAACCAAAATTTATATTTTTGCAATTTACAATATTCACCTGAATTATAGTTTCACGTTCAAAACTGGTTCCTCGGGAGTTTCTGGGGTCGCTGAACCTATTTTCAGGGTCGTTTCGATCATATGCATCCTTTTGAGGGGTGAAAATGAGGGTTGGAGGGGGAGAAATTTCGATATTCCCACAACTCTTTTTTTTTTCATTAAAAATATCATTGAAAATCAATCAGAACAGATTTCCGGCACTATAGTAATTTGTTCCTTTAAGGCCGCTCCCTGATTTGTAGGTGCGGTATCTGAAATCGGTATTTACTGCTTTATCGAGACAATACGGATGCCGCCTTCATTTCCACACCTGACGGTATATTTTCGGGATAGAATCTGCAGGACAGTCTGTGCCATCGTAGCGAGATAATGTCATCATCGAGTGAAGACGATATTTGGCTTGTTATATTTATATGCTTTCCCGTAAAAAAAGAAAGCGCCACTGGCTGCAAAATATTAACTGTCGACTATTTGTTGCGGCCAAAAAACTTTCACAAAATGATGCAAAATTCTAATCGATGTACAAGATGTCAAAGCAAACTTATCACGAACTTTGCACTATCTTTCAAGAAACAAAAGATTTACAAAATGTGTAAGTGCTGAAGAGAGGTTACTGATTATTTTGAGGTAAGTATATAAATTAAATAGATATTTTATTTATATACATAAGTGTTTATTTAATCAGAAATTAAATTCTAACATATCATGTATTATAAAAAATAATATCATATTGAAGCTGTGCATACGAAAAGGTATCGTCGTTGGGAACATGCTCTTTCAGTTGCGGCTCTCCTCGAATACTCTGGTAATTTATAATTGTATTATAATGGATATTTTTCAATTTCTTCCACTAAAATCACATGAATATCTATCTCCGCCGCCATTTTAACCTAACCTAACTCGCATGACGCGCGATAAATCCCGAGCTGCGACTGATTATTTCTACAGAGACGCGGCAAACCGAGCCACTCCCGCTCCGCGTCCGCGCAACATGCGCAAGTCAGGTGGATTTCATTGAGATATAGGCGTTCGGCATGTTTTGGAAAGTAACCTTTTTTGTCGACATCTGATCAAATTTTTTCTTTTTAAAATAAATAAAGGGGAACAATCCATCTCAACGTTTATTTTGTTTTCTTTTTTACAAGCAAGCAAATAACATTTTGGTGAATTTCCTGTTAAAATTTTTTTCTTATTATAATATTGTATCATAATTTATTGATGAGTATTGATAAGTAATTATTTTAAAATATAATAATTTTTATATATTTTTTTTTATATTAAATTGGTTTAGGGTCGATTTTTTCCTTTATTATTGAGATCCGCTATTTAAGATGAATTTTCTACAATCGGTCTTGCTACAATTATCCACCAGTTCCAATATAGACAGTGAATTCTATAACACCCGGTATATATATATATATATATATATATATATATATATATATATATATATATATATATATATATATATATATATATTTATATATATATATATATATATATATATATATATATATATATAGATATATATATATATATATATATATATATATATATATATATATATATATATATATATATATATATGTCCAAATATTAAGGAGATTTAGGAGAAACAGTACGTAATGCTGTCATGGAGTCTCTTTATGTCGTTGCATAATACTAACAACACAAATATATAACATATTCTTTTAACTAAAATAACCTACTTAATCCTATAAAAATATACCAAACAAGAAATTAAAATACAAAAAAAAGTTAGTGAGTTTTCTAACAATACGTATATAAAAATTTTAGTCCACTTTTTTTGCCTGTAACCATATGCCGCCATCAACGGCACTGAGAAATCTTGGACCGCGTACATAGTTGGGAGGATATGGAGTTTTTTTATCCAAAGTAAAGTTGAAGTCATTCATTAAAGCAGCAAGACCAGCTTTGGATTGCAATACACCCAACCGCATACCTGGAAAAAAAGGAAATATGATTTTAATTTATTCTAACTGAAAAAGTGCTCAATTATGTTAACCGTTTGTTGAACAGTGTAAAATTTCGTAAATAATCGAAGTTAGACAAGAAATTCTTCCCTTTTAGATTTTTTAAATTTAACTTGACTGTTTTTGAATTATGGTCATTTGAAATTTAAAATAAAAAAAGACAAAAAACTATTAATAAATACTCTAGGTTTATTTTTAACGTAACAGTCAGCTCAAAATGTCTACCGTTAACAGCGAGGCAATAACACAATCTGTCATAAACAGCCTGAACAGAGTTTTGCAGACAATCCGGGGTGATCTGTGCTACTTCAGATTGAATTCTTTGTTGTAAATCTACTACAGTTTCAGGTCGACTTCGGTAAACTTTGGTTTTCAAAATCAAGTGGCTTAAGGTCGGGACTCCTTGCAAGCCATTCTACAGTACCTCCTCTGCTTATCCATCGATTAGGAAAAATCGCATCCAAATATTTACGAACATTGATTTCATAGTGAGGAAGTGCTCCGTCCTGTTGATACCACAGATTCCTGTTAGTGGTATCCAAATTATTTTCATCGGGAAAAAGATCTGCACAAATTGGAATAACTTGCTCTTGGAGTAACTGTAAATATCGTTGTCCTGTAAGATTTCTATCGATAAAACAAGAACCAATGATATGACGTCCAAAAATCCCTGCCCACACGATTACCTTTTGTAGTCTATAAGAATACTGTAAATTATCCAGTGGGGACTCTCAGTAGACCAGTACCGGCAGGTATGCTTGTTAACTCTTCCGTTAAGACAAAATGTGGCCTCGCCAGAAAAAACAATATTATGAATTAGGTTAGGATCATTAATGGTTCGTTCCATCATGACCTCGCAAAATTCGACGCATTTATCTTAGTCACCTTCAGATAAGTCTTACAATATAATAGGTTTGTATTGTTGTAGTTTTTCTTCATTCAGTATTCAACTTAAGGTACCTTTACTTCAGATGTGGTCTAGGCAAAACTGACGAGTGGCTGTATGGGGATTTTCTGTAATTTCCAATAAAACATCTAACTTTTTATCATCGCTTTTTTAACTTTTGGAGGCCTAGATTTAGAATGATCATTAACATGACCTGATTGTCTAAATCGTTTTAATATTTTACTAACTACGGATTGGGTAATAGATTCTTGATTAGGATATTCTGCGTTCAAAAGTTCACACGCGTCCGTTGTGTTCTCCTGTGGTCCCCGTAACCAACCATCATTAACGAAGTGATTCTTTCAGTTTCTGTTAAATGTACCATTATGATATTATGCTCATAATGCAGTTTCACAAAATGCAGCAATAAACGTTTTCGTCAATAAATCATTTTTTGACGCGTTAAGTTGTTACCTGACAGTAAATGTTTGATACAAGCCAGCTTAATTTTTTTTTTAATTTGATCTTAATTTCAAATAGCAATAATTCCAAAACAGTTCAATTTAGACATATGGTATGTTAGACAAATAATAACTAGAATTTTTAGTAGGATTCAAAAATAAAATAATATACAGGGCTTTCCATTTAAAAAAACTTAAGATGGCGTAATTTCTTCAAACTGACAGTTCAAAACATTTTATTATTAAGGTCAACATGTACGCCGTATAACACCCTATACCAGGGGTCGGCAACCTATGGCACGCGTGCCATCTCTGGCACGCCAAGCAATTTTGAATGGCACGCGTACCTATTCAAAGTTTACACATTAATTCTGTAATCTGTGACATGTTTCGAAATTAAGTAAATAATCGAAAACAGTATTACTTTAACGATACAAACAAAAACGATATATTATATAGGTTACTAGGTATTATTACCAAAAACTACAAAATATATATTTTGTAATTTATAATTTTACTGAATGCATTGGTTTGGCTTTAATTTCGGCAAGTATTAAAGACGGCAAGCCTCAAAATATAAGCCTAGGCAAAAACACAAATAAACGTCCTCAATTCAGATCAAAAGAGCCGCTATAAGGCGGTTTTTGTTTGACTTGACTTCAATCGTTCTGACGCGTGCCGTAACTCTTTTTATATTGCCGAACTTTAGTTTTTCTTAGATTTAACTTCTAGGTGGCACCATCATCATCATTAGCTTATTCCATCCATAGTCGGATGTAAACCTCCCCAAGTTGTCTCCAATGAATTTTGTTGCTTTCAACTTTTTTGCATTCAACGCCTTTTATACTTTACTATAAATATTTGCGCAAAATATTCGTTTATTATTTCAACAAAAAACCAGGAAAGTTGCGATATTACTGTTAAAACCATACAAAATGTATCTGTCCCCATTCCTTTTACCCCCTACACTTTAAATGATATCGCTCACAAATTATGGTCTTCAGCTCCTTATTGACATATCATATTTCGTTCGAGAGTTATCGTACCAATAAATCGACAGACAAACCGACGAAAATGAGTGACTATGTTTTTCGTGATCTAACACGTAGGTTACTAAGTTTTTGGTCTAGACGCTCAAAAAATATTTTTTTGCAAAATTCGACTTTATTCATCAATATAGTCTCCTTCAAGAGCGATACAATCAGTCCAAAGCTTTTCTACCATCTCTATACCTTTCTTGTAGAAGGATTTGTCTTTGCCTTCAAAACAGGCCTCAGTTTCGGCGATAACTTCTTCATTGGAGACAAATATCTTTCCCGCGAGCATTTTTTTGAGGTTTGCGAATAAATAATAGTCGGTGGGGGCTAAATCTAGAGAATATGGTGGATGATGAAGCAATTCAAACTTCAATTCATGCAAGTTTGCCATCGTCCATTGACTTGTGACGCGGTGTATTGTCTTGATGAAAGAATACTTTTTCTTGTTCATTTAGGGTCATTTCTTTGCAATTTCTGCCTTGAAACGCACCAGTAACTTTATATAATATTCGCTATTGATGGTTTTTCCCTTCTGAGCATAGTTGATGAAAATTATTCCATGCGCATCCCAAAACAAAGAGGGCGGCTTACACCGGCTGCTGTCCACTCGGCTGACTACCGATTTGATACCGGTGTGTAGTGGTGGATCCATGTTTCATCCATTGTCACATATCGCATGAAAAAATTCTTTTTATTGCGCTTAAACAAGTACAAACAGCGCTCAGAATCATCAAACACGTTGTTTTTAGTCCACTGTGAGCAAACGCGGTACCCATTTCGAACAGAGCTCTCTCGTGTCCAAATGTTCATGCAAAATATGACCAACACGTTCTTTTAATATCTTTAGGGTGTCTCATGTAATTTCACTTTACGGTCATCCAAAACAATTTTGTGGATTTTTTTTTATGTTTTCCGGTGTAACCACCTCATTTGGGCATCCAGAGCGATCAGCATCATTTGTGTCTGTACGACAACGTTTACATTCAGCACACCAGTAAATGCTTGAACAATATTTCTTCCCATCAAAAAATAATGTTTAATCAATTCGCTTTTTTTCCATTGTTTTGAAAATAACAAAAGTGGCGTCACTACAACCACTGTAACTGGTAAGCTAATCGTCGAAATGTCATGAAATTTTGAAAAGGGCGCCATCTTTGTGTCAGATCAAAAACTTTTCAGCCTACCTGTTAGGCACCCTAAAACGTGAAAAAAAGCAAAAATCTCGGAACGTGGTACAGGACTTTCTTTAGCAAATTTAAAAAAAAAGTCCTCTCAAGTTCTGAACATACCACACAAAATTTCCCCTAGAACATCAAATAATTGCTACTCAGTATATATCACCACTACACCAAAGACTTTATTTTTGCACTCGACGCGCGTTTCGCTAACCATGTTAGCTTCATCAGGAGCAATGATTGACTAAAGCTAAACTACAAATCTACCCTATTTATACTTAGCCTAACCCTTGAATTACTCAGGCGAAACTAATGGTATAAGCAAGGCCATCAGATCCGGTCAAGTAACCAGTAGAGGGGACTATAAAGAATAGGCCCTCTGTCTTTATTTAAACTACTTTTACATTTTATGATTTCCATACTTTCGTATGCGTTCAACAATCTCCTATCAGATACATTTTTTATTAATCTTAGGTTATCTAATATTACAATATGATCAGCTTCAAGGGCATGTTCGCCAATGCTAGACTTTTCTGTTCTACTGTATTTTAAGTGTGTTAAATGTTCTTTAAATCGTGTTTTAATTGACCTTTTAGTTTGCTCAACTTACTTTTAGTTACAATCATTACAACTAATTTCATAAATTCCACTTTTCTCACTATTAGGAATCTTATCTTTGGGATTTCCTAAGATATTCCTCAGATGAAACAATGGATCGCATTGCTTTTCCAGGTTTGTGATCGGTAGGATCACCCACATATTTAATATCCAAATGGTTATCAAAAGAACTTGAGAATTTACCATTAAATACTTTCGCAGTGAAGAATTCGTTAGAATTCATTAATAAAACAAAAAAATCTAGTTATTAATGAAGATGAAGCCTTAATTTCTTTTGATGTCAGTTCTTTATTCCAAGTGTGCCAATACCACAAACTTTACAATATCTCGAAGAATTACTTAGAATGATTGACTTTGAGGACGAAATTATTCGTGAATACTTAACATTATCTAAACTTTGTATGGAACAAAATTATTTCCAATATAACAGTCAATTTTACGTTCAGAAAGAAGGAACAGCTATGGATAATTACTTATCATCTTTCATAGCAAATTTATTCATGAGTAAGTTTGAAACCGAAGTCAGTCAAGAATTCGAATATTTCCCAAGGGTATGGTATAGGTATGTGGATGATATTTTCGCGATTTTTGATACAAAGAAAGCAAATATTGATGATTTTGTTTCTATATTAAATAGCTGGTATGATTCCATTAAATTCACTTACGAAGTTGAGAACAAAGGATAATTGCCTTTTCTAATATTTTAATTATTAAAAATAATAATATATCTATAGGAAGGACACAGTAACAGATAGATATATTCCTAATGATTCATTTCAATGCAAACAACACAAATTAGCTTCATTACATTTTTTAGTTCATCGTTTGGTCACTTTCCCTCTGAATATAGCAAACTTTAATAGAGAAAGGAATCGTATTAGAAATATAACTAGAGTTAATGGTTATGACGATGAGACTTAGTAAATAAGCTAATAAATAGACATAAGTTTTGGTTTAATAATAAGAATTCCACCTTTTTTACACGCGAAGAAAATAACACCAAGTATGTCTCCATACCATATAATCCGAAATATAGCAAGGGACTGAATAAAGTATTTAATAAGGTAGGCCTCACCTTAGTCTATAAGTCATCAGACAATCTTAGGAATATCTTAGGAAATCCCAAAGATAAGATTCCTAATTGTGAGAAAAGTGGAATTTATGAAATTAGTTATAATGATTGAGACAAAAAGTAAATGGGGCAAACTAAAAGGTCAATTAAAACACGATTTAAAAAACATTTAGCACCCTTAAAATACAGTAGAACAGAAAAGTCTAGCATTGCCGAACATGCCCTTGAAGCTGATAATATTGTAACATTAGATAATATAAGATTAATAAAAAAATGTATCTGATGGGAGATTGTTGAATGCATACGAAAGTATGGAAATTATAAAATGTAAAAGTAGTTTAAATAAAGACAGAGGGCCTGTTCCTTATAGTCCCCTCTACTGGTTACTTGACCGGAACTGATGGCCTTGCCTATGCCATTAGTTCCGCCTGAGTAATTCAAGGGTTAGGCTAAGTATAAATAGGGTAGATTTGTAGTTTAGCTTTAGTCAATCATCGCTCCTGATGAAGCTAACATGGTTAGCGAAACGCGCGTCGAGTGCAAAAATAAAGTGATGGGTGTAGTGGTAATATATACTGAGTAGTATCATTGTGCCAAAGATTCCACATTCCCAACTTAGATCAAATAATTGAATTAATTGAGCCACTTTGATTTTTTAAATATGACTGTCAGGTATGAGTCAAACAACTTCCCCGAAGAGTTTGTTAAATTTGATAAAAATTATTGACAAGGCTCGACGTTTTGACATATTTATTTTACATATCGCTTGTTGAATAAGCTGGATGTTATTTTTTCTGCAAACTTACCAAGACACATACGAGGACCTTCTCCAAATGGCATGTATGTAAACTCCTTAATTTGATCCTTGTTTGCTGCGTCGAATCTCTCAGGAATAAACTTTTCTGGGTCTGGAAAATAATCTGGATCCATGTGAAGTGCCACTACAGGTATCATGACTTGTGTACCTTTCTCGATTACAGTATCAGTACCAGGTATTGTGTATGTTTTTGTACAGGATCTTGGAAGTACAGAAACTATAGGATATTTACGGAGAGTTTCTAGAAAATATAACAGAATACATACACAGGAAGGGCAAGAAATTTGCAATGAAAACATTTTTCATTGGTTGATTTCGGAATATTAACTAACTAACAAATTATACTTGTTCCTTACCATGAATTACATTATCAACATACTTCATTTCTTGAAGTGCTTCATATGTAATTACTCCGTTAAATCGTTTCAACACTGCTCGTACCTCGTCAGTAAGTTTTTTCTGTATTTCTGGATATTGCGTTAATTCCAAAAGTGCAAATGACAAGGTGGAAGATGATGTTTCAAAACCGGCATTGAAGAACAACATACACTGAGAGGCTATCTCCTCTACGGTCATTACTTCTACAAAAATAAATAATAAATTATGTACCAGTTTGTTACAATTTTCACTTTTGACCATTTATTTTCTTTCGAAACATGAGTAAAAGTAAGTTCAGGTCACTGAGGAAGGAAGTCAACCAAAAGTTATTCACAGAAGAATCTTCCTGGTCTACAGCAATAACAGCCCATCTTATTTTGAAGTACAATTTTAGTCCAAACAGTTTTGATGGGCCCGAGATGTAATTTGGGATGATCACAGATCAAAAACCAAGCCTACCTCACATCGCCAGAAAAAGAGATACCATGGAGAAACTGATGGTTGAAGGAAAACTCAGCGGCCGAGGATCAAGAGGCAGATCTCCTACAAGATAGATACATCAATTGCAAACCCTTGTTGGAAAAACTCTGCATACAGCGGGCCAAATGGCCCTAGATCGAGAGATCTGAAAGGATCAAGTATGAAGAATCAGCTCATGAGTAGTCACCACGTCCTGCCAAGGGGCAATAGGAGAGAGGAGGGGGACAGATCAGAAAGACTAGTTAAAGCAGCAACTAAGAAAATCATCAGTTCTGTTGGTGATTGGGCTCTGTCAGATTCTCGTGGTGGTTAAGGAAGCTAAAGTATCCGAAACTACAGTTTTCAAGATTGTGGCCAGAAAATAAAATTTTCGAGAACATTTACCCTTTTTAGAGGACAAAGGGAATTATTTTTCGCGAATTGTCACAGGCGAGAGTTCTCTTGGAATCTTCCACGGCGCGAGATACGACACAATGGGTAAGGGCTCCCCACTTCCAAACAAGAGCAAAATTTAGTGATTATCTAGAAATCTGGAAAAGCAGTGCTGTTCTATCGAAGGTAAAATCACCCACATATTTAATTTCTAAATGGTTGGTAAAAGAAATTTATAATGTAGCATTTTCAGAGACAGATTCTTTAGAATTCATTAACAAAATGAAAGATTTAGCTCTCAACAACGGCTAACTTTTCTTTTCTTTTGGCATCAATTCCTTGTTCCCCCAAAAATATACCAGAGGGTATTTAATAATGTAGAGCTCACGTTCATCTATAAGTCATCAGACAACTTAAAAAATATCTTAAGAAGACAGCAAGATAAAACCCACGAACGTGATGGAAGTGGAATTCCTAAGATAAGTTTTAATGAATGTAACAAGAAGTATGTTGGGCAAACTAAAAGATTTACTCTTAGATTTCGTCAGTTGTTGCTCCTAATGATACTAACATGTTTCGAAACGCATGTCGAAGGTAGAAATAAAGTGGTTGGTGTAGTAATGGCAACTGTAATTTCGAGGAAAGTTGATGACGGTCGTTTTCTGGAAAACGGAACGATTTTTTTCTTGTTGAACGTATGGAAAAATGATCCACACTCCAAGAGGTGAAGTTATAGAAGGACAATTGAATATTTGAAGCAGGCCATTAGGCATGACAGCCCCGGGGTTCATAAGGCTAGCATAGTTCAAGCCCCTATCAAAGGCCTTATGAACCCCGGGTGAATAATGTAAATAGGTGATGAATCATCTATTTGCAATATTCATCCAGTATCACTGATTTAGTGCATAGATTTTTGTTCAAACATCTAAAAAAAGACCTCAGGTATTGCAAATTTTCCTCAGATGATGAGTTGGAAGTCGTTGTAGGGTCTTTTTTTGAGACGTAAGCAAAATAATTTTCTTCGGATGAAATGGACTAAGTGTATTTGTGTAGACGGTAGTTTTGTAGAAGAGTATATATTTTTTTTAAGCTCTGTGAGTTTTCCTTTATAGCTAGATAGATAGTTTAAAAATGCCTAGTGATACAGTAGCCATTAATGGCATAATGTTTATGAAAATAGACGAAGCCAACAATTTCTGAAAAAATAAATGTTAAATCGATGGACTTGAATGGAATTATATTGTATAATAGTAATGTTCAGATTAGACACTTACTTTAGTAGATCAAGGGTCGTGTGACAGTTCTGATTAATCTATAATATATATAAAATGCAACGTCTCTCTGTCTGTCTGTCTGTCTGTCTGTCTGTCCGTTAGTGCGCCTGAAGAACCACTTATCCGATTTATGTACTTTTTTTTTTAAAAACATACATATGTTCTCTGGCCAGGTTATAGGCTATATTTTATTACGCTAGGTGGCATAAGGAATGAGCAGTGACGTAAAATAGTGAATGATGTCGGAAATAAGTTTGCCGCTAGCGCGTGCCTTTGCAATACACAGCCTAAACCATTGAATATGGAACAATATCATGTAGCAAAGAATATCTGTAACCTATAATCTATAATATATATAAAATGCAATGTCTCTATGTCTGTCTGTCTGTCCATTAGTGCGTTTATCACGCGGGAACCCCTTATCCGATTTACCTGTCTTTTTTTAAATTCATACATATATTCTTTGGCCAGGTTATATAATAATATTAATCTATATCTATAATATATATAAAATGCAATGTTTGCCTGTCTGTCTGTCTCTCCGTTAATGCGCTTATCCCTCGAGAACCACTTATCCGATTTACGTGATTTTTTAAATTCATACATATGTTCTCTGACCAGGTTATAGGTATATATTTTATTACATCTATAATATATAAAATGCAACGTATCTCTGTCTGTCTGTCTCTCCGTTAGTGCGCTTATCACTGGAGAACCACTTATCCGATTTTCGAACTTTTTTTTTAAAGATATATATGTTCTCCGGCCAGGTTATAGGCTATATTTTATTACGATAGGTAGGATAAGGAATGAGCAGTGACAATAATAGTAAATGAAGTCGGACACAGTTTGTCGCTAGCGCGCTCTCTTGCAGTACACAGTCCAAACCATTAAATATGGAACAATATTATGTAGCAGAGACTATCTATAATATATATAAAATGCAATGTCTCTCTGCCCGTCTGTCTGTCTGTCCGTCCGTTAGTGTGCTTATCACTGGAGAACCATTTATCCGATTGACGTGCTTTTTTTTTTAAACATACGTATGTTCTCTGGCCAGGTTATAGGATATATTTTATTAGGTGACATAAGGAATAAGCAGTGACCATAATAGTGAATCAAGTCGGAGAAAAGTTTGCCGCTAGCGCGTTCTCTTGTAATACACTCCCTAAAGCATTAAATATGGAACAATATCATGTAGCAAAGAATACAATATATATATAAAATGCAACGTCTCTCTGTCTGTCCGTTAATGCGCTTATCCCTCGAGAACCACTTATCCGATTTACGTGATTTTTTAAATTCATACATATGTTCTCTGACCAGGTTATAGGTATATATTTTATTACATCTATAATATATAAAACGCAACATATCTCTGTCTGTCTGTCTCTCCGTTAGTGCGCTTATCACTGGAGAACCACTTATCCGATTTATGTACTTTTTTTTTTTTAAAGATACATATGTTCTCCGGCCAGGTTATAGGCTATATTTTATTACGATAGGTAGGATAAGGAATGATCAGTGACAATAATAGTAAATGAAGTCAGACAAAGTTTGCCGCTAGCGCGTTCTCGTGCAATACACAGTCCAAACCATTAAATATGGAACAATATTATGTCGCAGAGACTATCTATAATATATATAAAATGCAATGTCTCTCTGTCCGTCTGTATGTCTGTCTGTCCGTCCGTTAGTGTGCTTGTCACTGGAGAACCATTTATCCGATTTAGGTGCTTTTTTTTTAAACATACGTATGTTCTCTGGCCAGGTTATAGGATATATTTTATTAGGTGACATAAGGAATAAGCAGTGACGATAATAGTGAATCAAGTCGGAGAAAAGTTTGCCGCTAGCGCGTTCTCTTGCAATACACTCCCTAAAGCATTAAATATGGAACAATATCATGTAGCAAAGAATACAACATATATAAAATGCAACGTCTCTCTGTCTGTCCGTTAGTGCGCTTATCACTCGAGAAGCACTTATCCGATTTACGTGTTTTTATAAATTTATACATGTGTTCTATATAATTCGATATAAGCCTAGATAATGGGAGATAAGGTGAGATAATGAGAGATAAGGAGAAATAATGGGAGATAAGTCGAGATACGCCTCGATAATGGGAGATAAGGTGAGATAATGGGAGATAAGTATAAATAATGGGAGATAAGGAGAGATAATGGGAGATAAGCAGAGATAAGTCTAGATAATAGGAGTTATGGTGAGATAATGGGAGATAAGGAGAAATAATGGGAGATAAGTCGAGATAAGCCTAGATAATGGGAAATAAGGTCAAATAATGAGAGATAAGGAGAAATAATGGGAGATAAGGAGAAATAATGGGAGATGAGCAGAGATAAGCCTAGATAATGGAAATTATGTAGAGATAATGGGAGATAAGGAGAAATATTGGGAGATAAGGAGAAATAATGGGAGATATTTTATTACGTTGGGTAACATAAGGAATAAGCAGTGACGATAGTAATGAATCAAGTCCACGCGAGCGGAGCCGCGGGCCCGGCTAGTTAAAAAATATAGAAATAAAAAAAATAACATAATGTGAATTTATCTTACCATGATTTACTGTTTTATGGAAAACATCTTCATTTTCATTGGTTAATTCAGTTATAGTACCTTTGTTTTTCAACTGTATCATTAAATGCATGAAGTCTTTTCTCATAATTTTGTTTGCCTCTCTGTATTTCATCGTTTGTTTTACAACATTACTGAAAAAATTTAGTAATTTGTATCATATAATAATTTAAAAGGAATAAAAATAACTGCTTTAATACAGGATATTGTAAATAATTGCACTACGTATAGAACAGCCAAATATAGTCTACATAAAATTTGAATAAAAACAAGGAGGTGGTCATTTAAAATGATTTTAATCATTAAAGGGGGTCCTCTACAAAATATTTGAAACAATACGTAGGGCGAAAAGTGTTTGGTCTGGCACATAGATGTCACCATTTTCAAAAAATCCATATGATGTTTTAGGAGGTACCAACCTTCAAACGATACGTGTCAAAATTTCATGACATTTCAACGATTAGTTTACAAGTTACAGTGGTTTTAGTGACGCTACTTTTGATATTTTCAAAACAATGGAAAAAAATCGGCTTTCGTGTGTTGATTAACTACTGTTTTTTGATGGGAAAAATACCATTCAAGCAAAACAATGACTTCCTAAGTGTTACGAGGACTGTGCCCCTGGAAAATCACTCATCATCGGTCGTACAGACAGAAATGATGCTGAACGCTATGGACGCCCAAATGAGGTGATTACACCGGAAAACATAAAAAAAATCCGCAAAATTGTTTTGGATGACCGTAAAGTGAAATTGCACGAGATAGTTGACACCCTAAAAATATCAAAAGAAGGTGTTGGACATATTTTGCATGAACATTTGGGCATGAGAAAGGTCTGTTCAAAATGGGTACCACGCTTGCTCACAGTGAATCAAAAACAACGTGTTGATGATTCTGAGCTCTGTTTGGACCTGTTTAAGCGCAATAAAAAGGATTTTTTCGCGCGATATGTGACAATGGAAGAAACATGGACCTACCACTACACACCGGAATCAAATCGGCAATGAGCTGAATGGACAGCAGCCGGTGAAAGCCGCCCGAAGCGACCAAAGAC
This sequence comes from Pachyrhynchus sulphureomaculatus, assembly GCA_019049505.1. Lineage (NCBI taxonomy): Eukaryota > Metazoa > Arthropoda > Insecta > Coleoptera > Curculionidae > Pachyrhynchus > Pachyrhynchus sulphureomaculatus. Next base: position 6,169,135 of record CM032451.1, read on the forward strand.
ACAACAGTAGGCTGGGAAGGTTTTAACCTCTCTATTTTCCGATGCGCATGGAATAATTATCATCAACTATGCTAAGAAGAGAAAAAACCATCAATAGCGAATATTATATAAAGTTATTGGTGCGTTTGAAGGCAGAAATCGCAAAAAAAACGGCCCCAAAAAACAAGAAAAAACTGTTCTTTCATCAAAAGAATGCACCGTGTCACAAGTCAATGGTTACGATGGCAAAATTGCATGAACTGAAGTTCGAATTGCTTCCTCATCCACCGTATTCTTCAGATTTGGCCCCCAGTGACTATTATCTACTCAAAAAAAAATGCTCGCGGGAAAGAGATTTGGCTCCAATGAAGAAGTTATCGCCGAAAATGAGGCCTATTTTGAAGGCAAAGATAAATCCTTCTACAAGAAAGGTATAGAAATGTTAGAAAAGCGTTGGAATGATTGTATCGCTCTTGAAGGAGACTATATTGATGAAAAAAGTCGAATTTTGTAAAAAAATGTGTTTTAAGTACATGTTGCCTTTCGTTTAAATTTAAAAGGATTTGTAACTCTTTTGAAGATCACTTTCGTTTTTCTGGAGATGTAACAGTGCGAAAAAAGGAAAGTAATAGAAGAAGACAAGTAATACTACAAAGCATTAGTAAGATACCAATGGTGTGGTCGTGACTAGAGGCTTATGGTGTACGAATCCTCGCCCAGGTTACAAACATCTCCATATAATTTAAGGGTGATTTCTTCAGAAACAGGCGATGTCTGGCAAAGTGACTTTACATAACGAGTACTATAACAGAAAAAAATAATGTTCTAACTTAAAATACACCCTGTATATATTGTAATTAACTACCTGAAGAAATTTTCGTACTCTGCAAGTTGACTTTTTGGCTTGAACAATGGTTTAATCCCTAGGAATGTCATAAGCGCTTTTAATTTTGAAGGTTTTAACGCAGCACCAACAGTATTAAAGGTTTTCTGTCCTTGTTTGAAAAACTCTGAATTTTCGTCCCTCAGCGAGTCACATTCAACTCCGAAACCAGTACTTGCTGAAAATACGGTTTAAAAAGAGATATTTAATTGATATCAATCACTAAAATTGCACAAAGTTCATGTTTGAGCAGTTACTTACTGTTCTCTCAATTGTCGATCCAACTCGGGATGCATTTCGTTGTATTATAACTCATAAGCCGAACTGGGATCGACAGAGAGGAGAACAGAATTCCAAGTACTAGCCCAAAGAGTCGGTAAGATACGACAATTTGCATGTCTAGTATATCCGCCCTCTGTCGGGGGTTGTATAAGACCACAGACCGAGAAAGGAACTGTGTGAAGAGTTGTTAAGAGCGATTGTTAGGGCTCTAGCCTACGTACATAAGTTGTTTAATTGTTATAAGAAGCTTGGTATATATTATGTTAGTAAATAATGTATTTACCTATGATATCTGTTGTAAACCTGGCCAATACTCTTTTAATTTCTGTTGCTTCCCCTGTCAGCGCAAATTCGCCAACTAATTCTGCCAGTTTATAAGATTTTTCTAAGATTATGTTGTACATCATCTTCATTTTTCCTACAAAAAAGTATTAATTCAAATCGTACGTACGTACAGGGTGAGTCAACGATAGGGTAAAGTGCATTATCTCATTTGTTTCAGGACTGACAAAAAATTTGAAATACAATAGTTTTAGGGAATGTTAAGGTGCGCAGTTTAAAATTATGTTTGAGTATATAGGGTACTACAAAAAAGTGTGGTCGATATAATATAAGTTTTTTAAAATGGAACGTCCCATTTTCTAATTTATATTTAAATTTTGCGTAAAATTTACTAATTTTCAGTTTTGTAAGAAATTGCCAGTCGCGCCATTGTTTCTGAAGGTGGAATACTCATATTTGGTACGATCGTTCTCTAGAGATGAAAAAAAAAAATATATGTAAAGAAATTTGAGTTAGATGCTACAGTGTGTTCAAAATAAATTTATGCATTTCGACTGTTTTAAATTGAAAAATCTCAAATTTTTTAAATGGCACATCCTATATATTATTTTTTTTTCTGTTAGATTTTACAAACCTCTCTAACTTTTATTAAGTATGCCAGTATGAATTTTCCTTAAAACGAATTAATTGATATGATTTATATACTGAGCGAAGCGGGAAAAAATTGTCTTTTGACAGAAAGGCTTTACGGAGCGAAGTACCCTAATAGACGTATACCATCTAGAAAATCTTTTCAGTGTTTAATGGAACGATTTGATGGTAGTGGTGCGTTGTGTGTATGAAACGGAAAGTAGTAAACTAGAATGCTACCAATGAGGAAAAAGAAATGGAGATTTTACTTCATGTTGAGGATAATCCCCAGGTCAGCAGCTGTCAACTAGCTGACTTATCTGACACATCCCAATCTGCGGCTAATCTCATCCCTTTCATATGGAACTACATCAAGAACTTCAAGACCGTGATTTTGAACGATCAGTAAACTTTCATACCATTATAAATAGAGCAATAGAGGCCAATCCAAAATTTTTTATCCAAAATAATGTTTTCTGATGAAGCTACGTTTCGCGGTAATGGAGTAGTTAACAGCCATAACATGCATTATTATTCAACAGTTAATTCATTTTGGTTCCGGGAAGTTCAAAACCAAAACCACTGGTCGCTTAATATATGATGTGGAATATTAAATTTTCGAATTATTGGTCCATATTTTTTCCGCGAACCGCTTAACGGGTCTAAATATCTAAATTTTTTGTGCAAAAAACGAATTACTCTAGCTTCTTGAAGAAGTTGATAACTTTGAAAGGGAACAAATGTGGATTTAACAAGACGGAGCTCCTGCACATTATCACCGAGAAGTTCGGGAATTTTAAAACGATCGTTACTCACAAAAATGAATCGGTAGGGATGGATTCATTCAGTGGCCCGCTCGATCATGGAACTTCTTTTTATAGGATTACGTTAAAGATCGTGTTTACGTGAATCCCCCTACAGCACCAGTAGATATGGCAAATAGCATACGGGATGCGTGCAGGACAATAACGCCCTTAATGCTAAGGAAAGTGAAGGAAAATATAGTAAAACGACTAAACATGTGTATGCAAGGAGACGGGCATATTTTCGAACATTTATTACGTCATAATAATTAATCATTAGATAAGTTAAACTATATTAAATTTATTATTAATTATTTTTTTATGTTTTCACAATAGCGTAAGTGTATTAAAAATAAGGATAAAAATTAAATAATTCAAAATAAATCGAAAACTATTAGAAATAGGTATATGACATACTTAATAAAAGCTGGAGGGTTTTGTAAAATCTATCAGAAAAATAATAATATACAGGGTGTGCGGTTTAAAAAAATTGAGATTTTTCAATTTAAAATAATCGAAATGCATAAATTTATTTTGAACACACTGTAGCATCTAACTCAAATTTCTCTACATATATCTTTTTTTTTTCATCTATATAGAACGCTTGCACCAATTATGAGAATTCCACCTTCAGAAACAATTGCGCTACCGGCAATTTTTTACAAAAGTGAAAACTAGTATTTTAAAAAAAAATGAAATATTAGAAAAAACTACTAGGTTTAACATTATTAATAAAAAAGTTATAAAATTTTACGCAGAAGTTAAAAATAAATTAGAAAATAAGATGTTCCATTTTAAAAAAACATATGTTATATCGGCCATACTTTTTTGAAGTACCCTGTATACTCAAAAATAATTTTAAACTGTGCACCTTAACATTCCCTAAAAACTATTGTTTTTAACATTTTTTCGTCATTCCCGCAACAAATGAGATAATGAACTTTACTCTATTGTTGACTCACGCTGTACATCCGTGTCAAAATAATTGTCATATGATTCATATTCTAAGGTTTTTTTATGAGCATAATACACGTGCTGCAGGGAAGTCTCTAAACCGCTAGAGGAGCGAAGCGTGTGCCGAAAAAGCGGTTTACGTTGATCGCTGTAAATTGTACTCGTTTACCATATAAAAGATTGCTTTAAAAGGTTTGTACGAGGAGTGGCAAGCTGAACCTCATACGGATGTGAAATATTAGCTCGACGTGTATTCCTAGCATGCACCGCTCAGGGATGAATCAACCGTTCTTCGATGTTCCAAGGAATGAAGGCTGCTGGTGAGTTCTGGGTCTCTAATCAGGCGAACAGCTTTCTTCTAAGTAGAATTCAATTAATATAGTCTATGTTCGAGAACAGAGCCCCAAATATGAGAACAGTATTCCATCATTGGTCGAATTGGAGCTTTGTACAGGGTGAGTCAACGATAGAGTAAAGTTCATTATCTCATTTGTTTCGGGAATGACGAAAAAATGTTAAATACAAAAGTTTTAGGGGATGTTAAGGTGCACAGTTTAAAATTATTTTTGAACATACAGGGTACTTCAAAAGAAGTGTGCCGATATAACATGTTTTTTTAATTAAAACATCCTATTTTCTAATTTATTTTTAAATTCTGCGTTATATGCTACAGGTTGTTCAAAATAAATTTGTACATTTCGACTATTTTAAATTGAAAAATGTTAAACTTTTTATATAGCACACCCTGTATATTATTATTTTTTCTGATAGATTTTTACAAAACCCTCCAACCTTTATGTATGTCATATACATATTTCTAATATTTTTCGATTTATTTTGAATTTTCCAATTTTTACCGTCGTTTTTTCCTTTGTTTGTCTTCCGTAGCGTTTAAGGGATTTCCCTGCTGCACGTGTGCTAGACCCATAAAAAAAGATCAAGAAAAAAAAAGAAAAAGTTATCGCTAATAAATAAAAAATTTCTAATAACAAAACGAAAAAAAAGAAAATTAAAAACAGGAATTTATAAACGAAAGATTTAATTTTAATTTTATGTAAAACCCTTAACATAAATACTAAACAAGTAAACAAATCACTCACACATTCAATTACTCATATACTAACTCACTCTCTTGTCATCATACTCACTCAATTACTTACTTACCAACTAACACACTCACTCATTCACATACTCCCATACTCACTCAATTCTATACTAACTCACTCACTTGCTCACTCACTCACTGGCTCACTGACTCACTCGCTCGCTCACTCACTTACTCACCCACTAACATTCCCCCATATTCACTAAATCTATCCACAAAATTGACTTCTAAAACTGTCAAGGGATATACATTAGACTGCATTTTGCAACCTTTTGTTCCTAAATAGTAAACGGGTATTTTTGTTTAACACTAAACACTATTCCTCATGAAAAAATTCTTGTTAAGCTGCTGAACCTGAACCTAAACTTAAAAAAGCATTTTACCAATCACATAACACCCTTGTAAGTGTTAAAAGCGAGTTCTTTTGTTGAAACTGAACATAAAACTTTATTTTTTGATGTCAAGTGAGGAATAAAAACTTCAAAAAATACTGGATATAATAGTTTTGTTCAATATTAATAAAAATTTAAACACAATTTTTTTAATTTAGTGGTTGCCCGTATTTATTTTAAACAGCATTTTTGTTACATAGATTTGTTAAAGGTGGTGTATGCGTGTTTTTTTGTTAAACATGAATACTGAAACCTAATATTTTTAAGAGTTTGCGATAAATATAGATTCAGAACATTTAGAGATGTCCTAAATAGTTTTATTCCATAATTTTAATGATTATCCCCTTTTACAGTATTAAAATGTATTTTTTTCAATTTAATAGTTTTTTGGCAACTTTAAGTGTGTTTTCTGAAAAAACCTTACGGTAGAAGACTTTTCTATGATTTTTTTTTGGACTCAGCATAAAAAATACTTAAGAAAACACCTGTCTTAGTTAAAAGAAGGAGCATTTTTTTTTGTATACCTGCGTAATTGCTTGGCAAGGTCTCCTTGCATTTTTTTGGGTATCTGCTAAACTGTACCGCTTTTGTAGTAAGAATAAAATATTCCCTTTCTGTAGGTTAAGTTAAGACGTCTGGTTTTTTGAGTACGCAAGTATTCCATCGAGCTTTTTTTTTTGGTGTCTAACGTCATTAAAATAGGTTTTATGATATGCTGTCTGAAGACAATATCGGACATCCTTGACTGCACTGTGGGAATAGGTGATTTTCCTTGGAAATCGACAGTAAAACGTGAAGCCAAGAGTTTAGTCAACAAGGTGACTTTCTCAACAGGTGTTGTTGCAACAGTATAATCTGGCCGCATTAGTGGTGGTGTTAGTGAAATTTTGACTAATGGCCTTACCGACCGACCAGCAGGACCAGGAATTGTTGGGACAGGCAAGAAGTTATTTTCTAATTGTTTGATTGTGTGCCTCCTTGGTTTCGCTGATCATTTCTTTGCATCTGTTTCGGGTACGAAAAAAGATGTTACGATTTATGACATTAGGATGGTCACTATTTGATTTGTGAAACAATGCCTTTCAGCACTGTGTTGGTTATTATCGAAACAATTCCAATGATTTTTTTCTGTTTAAGATCAATAAGATTATTACCTGATGAAAATGCAGGTGTCAGCTTTCTCCTCATATCCTTCCATTCTTCGCCATCCATTCCAAAAAGGTTTTTAAAAGTTACGGCCATTGGAGGAACTGCAAAGTGGCCGGTAAAATACTGAAAATCTTTGGTAACAATTGTTTTTATCAAGTTTGGTTCTATTGGTACCCACGTCGGCATAATACCTACATAAATACCTGCAAAAATACAACAATTTTAGTATAAATTATATTATATATATATATATATATATATATATATATATATATATATATATATATATATATAAATATGTGTGTGTGTGTGTGTTAGCTGTCAGCACTTTCTGTGTACGTAAATTAAATTATATATAAGTTATTGTAATTGACATGTCTCAAATCACCAAACCCTTGAGTTTGTTTTATGAGACAGATAGGCTATATCTGTCACACATCAGTCCATATCTTATAAAAAATGTTTAAGTAACCGTCATGAGATTATGACTATGAATTATACTTTAGAAAACCAAAGTAGTCGGCCCGCTTTGTTAGCTGTCTGATTGCAATTGTTAATAAAAGTTTGTGCAAACAGGAGTTCATGTAATACTTACACACACTTTCCTTTGTAGTATTTTAAAAAAAATCGCTGCCCCCCTCTATCTCAAGAAATACTGATCAAAAAAATTTTGAAAAAATTTTGGTATATTCTTTATAAAGTGTAAACTGAGCCAAAAATTATCACGAATGATAATTTGATGGTAGGATACAACAAAGTACGCATACCTGTTAGATACTCCGTCGAAAGCTGACACAGCAGCTTTCGAGTCGACAGAGTGGTTGACACAGTCAATGCTTAAAAGCAGGAAAAGGCAGCTTTTTGAGATATAGACAGATATAGTTAATGTAAAATAACTGAAAACGGACAAAGTCCATATTTCAGCGGTTTACCAGCTGTTCTCTTATTCGTCAGTCAGGCTAGGAATGACAAAACAAGAGAACAGAATTTACTGGTACTTATCCCAGAAGTTACGGAATACGAAGCTGCTGTGTGAACTTTCGATGGAGTAACGTCCTGAGTAGAATTCGTTGTATCCTACATCGTACTAGAGAACAGCGGTAAACTGCTGACTTCGTCCGTTTTCAGTTGTTTTACATTAACTATGTTTGACAATTTATTTGGTATCAAAAAAAAAAATACTAAAAATGACACGATAGTATGGTAGAAGTTATTATCTATAATATATATAAAATGCAACAATGCAATGCAAGGATATATTTTATTACGTTAGGTAACATAAGGAATAAGCAGTGACGATAATAGTGAATTAAGTCGGAAAAAAGTTTGCCGCTAGCGTATTCTCTTGTAATATACTGCCTAAACCATTAAATATGGAACAATATCATGTTGCAAAGATTATAATATATATAAAATCTAACGCCTCTCTGCCTGTTTGTCAGTCCATTAATACGCTAATCACTCGAGAACCACTTATACGATTTACGTGTTTTTTTGTTTAATTCATACATATGTTCTTTGGTCAGGTTATCTATAATCCATAATATATATAAAATGCAACGTCTCCCTGTCTGTCTGCCTGTCTGTCCGTTAGTGCGCTTATCACATGAGAACCGCTTATCCGATTTACGTGCTTTTTTTTATTCTTACATGTGTTCTCTGGCCAGGTTATATAATAATAATAATAATAATAATCTATAATCTATAATATATATAAAATGCAACATCTCTCTGTCTGTCTGTCTGTCCGTTAGTGCGCTTATTACCACTTATCCAATTTACGTGTTTTTTTAGGTCTATAGATATGTTGTCTGACCAGGTTACAGGTTATATTTTATTACGTTGGGTAATATAAGGAATAAGCAATGACGATAATAGTGAATCAAGTCGGAAAAAAAAGTTTGCCGCTGGCGCCTTCTCTTGCAATACACTGCCTAAACCCTTAAATATAGAACATCATGTAGCAAATAATATAATATATATAAGGGTTTAGGCAATGTATTGCAAGAAAACGCGCCAGCGGCAAACTTTTTTCCGACATGATTCACTATTATCGTCACTACTTATTCCTTATGTTACCTAACGTAATAAAATATATGCTATATCCTGGCCAGAGAACATATGTATGTTTAAAAAACAAGCACGTAAATCGGATAAGTGGTTCTCGAGTGATAAGCGCGCTAACTATGTCTGAAAAGTTCTGTTTGTGGCTCTCATGTTTCCTCAGAGAGCGTTTTTTACGAGTGGCAGTCGACGGATTTCTTTCTAACACCTTCACTATCAATGCCGGTGTACTCCAAGGCTCCATACTGTCTCCTACTCTTTTTCTCATTTACATTAACGATCTGCTGGAAAAGACCGAGAATCCAACCTACAGCTTTGCAGCTGACAGTACGCTTATCGCTTCATTCACCTTGAACGCTCGGACATCGGCTACTCAGACAAATATTCGCAGACAGCAGGAAGTCATTCAACTTAACAAAGACCTGGAAGAAATTCTATCCTGGGGTGACAGTAACCAAGTGGAATTTAACGCTACAAAAACCCAGGCGGCAGTTTTTTCTAAAAAAAAGTAATGTTGCTGAACCCGACATAGTTATGTCAGGGCACTCCATTCCTCTAACATCGTCACTCAATTTGTTTGGCGTTAATTTGGGAGCAAATATGTCCTGGCACGAACATGTTGCAGGCATAGCAAGGAGAGCTTCTCAAGGGTTGGGAATATTATTTCGAACCAGAAAGCTTTACACTCCACAACAACTGTTAATTCTTTACAAAGCTCAAATTCGACCAACTATGGAATACTGCTCCCATGTTTGGAGCTCCGCTCCCAAACATACACTGCATTTGTTGGATTCTATTCAGAGAAGAACTGTTCGTCTGGTTGGAGACCCGGAACTGACTGACGGCCTTGATTCGCTGGAACATCGAAGAACGATTGGCGACTTGAGCCTATTCTACAAGTACTTTCATGGAAGGTGTTCGAAGGATGTGGCCCGCTTAATTCCTCCCAGAGCGGTGCATGTTAGAAGTACACGTCGCGCTAATTCTTCACATCCGTATGGGGTTCAGCTTGTTACTCCTCGTACAATGCTTTTGAAGCAGTCTTTCATGGGACCCACCGAGTACAATCTACAGCGATTCAAGAACAACGTGAATCGCTTTCTCCGCACACCTGTCGCTCATGTAGCGCTTTAGGGACTTCCCTGTAGCACGTGTGTTAGACCCATAAAAAAAATAAATAACGGACAGACAGACGGAAGACTAATTGCACAAGTTCGACTTGCATTTGACCGATTTATTTTTTTATTAATCACGATAAAATGGGTTGTATTCTTTAGTGCGAGTTAATCAAATTTAATGTTAATTTTAGAACTGCATGTTTTCAGGAAAATTTCTGGGTAAATCATTTCACTAATTTTTTTCTGTATATGTTCTACACTGTCCGATATTAAAAAATAGGCAATAATTAGGAGAATTTAAAAGAAAAACTTACCACCATGCTCGAGTCCCATTTTTTTTAAACCTGTCATAGACATTTTGATAAAAGTGTATTATTCCCACTTTTGCCTTGATGAGATCCCGCGCACTTCCGTAAAACAATTCATTTTCTAACTGTGGTATTCCTCGATCTTTAAAATAATTAAGTTTTTTACTAAGTTTACTATAAAAATAATAAAAACACTGCTAACAAAGCACATGCTGCGTATAACAAGACACTCGCCATTTTTCTAGAGGTTTGTTTGCTACTGACGATTCAAAATAAGTCTCGAGATTCATTTATACTAATGTCGCATTGTTGATAACTTGTTTAAAGTAATGCAGTGTTGCCAGGTCAAAATTCACTTTTCAGTGGAATGACTAGGAATTTTTAAGTAACAAAGTTATGGGGTATTTTCCTAGCAAATATATGTAGGGAAGTTTATCTTGAATACCCTAGGAGGGGACCTGAAATTTTGACCTGTCGACTAACTGTCTGCCTAGTTGTTCATTCTATCAGACGAGTCGAATAAAAGTTTTTACCGTTGATTTTCCGGCCCCCGTGCCCTGGAATGCCCCGATTAGGCCCAAAATGCTACATCCAAAAATGAATTGTCGTTTAACCTTATAAAATCACATAAAATCAATAAGTTTAGTTTGTTCTTGAAAAAATAAGAGGAAACCTACAAAAGGCAGATGCCGTCAATGCCGGAGGACGAAGCATGGCCCGCTTTTTCCAGCCAAAAACGGTCGTTTTTCGAGTTTCGAGCGGGTTCAGCTCGGGTACTGACGGCGTCTGCCTTTTTGCAAGTTTCCTCTTATTTTATCAAAAACAAACTAAATTTATTGATTTTATATGATAAAATGCCAGTCCATTTTTGGATCTATATTTTTTCAACCAAACACTATTACTGAATATTTTAAATAATGGAATGCTATTATATGGCAAGAGTTTAATCTTGAAAAGGGGACATAAGAAAGGCTTTAAGGAACAGAAAATACTACCACTGGAACTAAAGAAACCATACATATAACACGTAGGATTTTTTTTTTTTTTGCAAAATTCGACTTTATTCCTCAGATAGTCTCCTTCAAAAGCGATACAATCAGTTGAACGCTTTTCTACCATTTCTATTCCTTTCTTGTAGGAGGATTTGTCTTTGCCTTCAAAATATGCCTCAGTTTCGGCGATAACTTCTTCATTGAAGCGAAATCCGTTTCCCGCAAGCATTTTTTTTTAAGGTCTTCCAATAGATAAGAGTCGCTGGGAGACAAATCTGGAGAATACGGTGGATAAGGAAACAATTTGAGCTTTAATTCATGCAATTTTTCATTGTAACCATTGACTTGTGACACGGTGCATTGTCTTGATGAAAGAGCACTTTTTTCTTGTTCATTTAGGGCCGTTTCTTCGCGATTTCTCCCTTCACACGCACCAATAACTTTACATAATATTTACTATTGATGGTTTTTTTTTCTTCTTATCATAGTCGATGAAAATTATTTCATGCGCATCCCAAAATACAGAGGCCAAAACCTTCCCAGCCGACTGTTGTGTCTTGGGTCGTTTCAGGTCGTTTTCACAGGCTGCTGTCCACCTAGCTGACTGCCAATTTGATTCCAGTATGTAGTGGTGGATCTATGTTACATCCATTGTCACATATCGCATGAAAGAACCTTTTTATTGCGCTTAGACAGAGCCAAACAACGCTCAGAATCATCAACACCTTGTTGTTTTTGGTCTACTGTGAGCAAACCCGATACCCATTTCGAATAGAGCTTTCTCATGCCCAAAGGTTCGTGCAAAATATGATCAACATGATCTTTTGATATCCTTAGGGTGTCAGCTATCTCTCGCAATTTCACTATGCAGTCATCCAAAACAATTTTGTGGATTTTTTTGATGTTTTCCGATGTAACCATCTCATTTGGACGACCGCGTTTAAATTCAGCATGCCAGTAAAAGATGGGGCAGAGTTTCCGTAACACTTATCAAGCCATTGCTTTGCTTGAACGGAATTTTTCCCATCAAAAAACAGTGTTTAATCAACACACGAAATTCGATTTTTTCCATTGTTTTGAAAATATCAAAAGTAGCGTCACTAAAACCACTGTAACTTGTCGAAATGTCATGAAATTTTAACCCGTGAAATTCATATGGATTTTTGGAAAAGGCCGACATCTATGTGTCCACCAAAAACTTTTCTTCCTAAGAGTTACATATCTATCGCATATAATGATGCTGTTGATCGGTTTATCTGAATTTGAAGTTTGAGACATCTCTAATATTTCTGCGACCATTTGTAGTTGTCAACGATTTTCTTTTATGAGGTAGAAAGTTTTCTAAAAAATGTTATTAACCTCTCTACTGAGCAACGGGGTTAATTTACCACCAATTAAATATTCCATTTTTCTAACATTATTCTTATATGTGTTAAGAATCAATTTTAATACGATATATTTGAAGATATCCCCTTTTGCCTTCTTCTAAATACTTCATAATAATAATAACCAACCTCTATAACAGTGATGCGTGTCGAAAAGAGCATAACAGACGAAATGCTAATCAAGAGAGGTGTAAGACATGGCTGCCTGCTGTCATCCCTGCTGTTTAACCTATATGCAGAGCAGATCATGAAAAAAGCCCTAGAAGAAGAAGAGATTAATAAGAATTAATGGCAAGTCAGGTAACAATATTAAATATGCAGATGACACTGTCCGAATGGCGGAAATTATGGACTATTTTAAACAGGGTAGTTGACGCCAGTGAAGAAATATGATTGACACTCAATGTAAAGAAAACCAAATTTATAATGATATTAAAAAATCAAAGAGAAAAAGGAAGACTTCTCATTCATAATGACCCCGTTGAATGGGTACATAAATATGATTATTTGAGAACAAGTGTCAATAATAATAACGACATCTCAGGAGAAATTCGAAGGAGAACTGGGAAAGCACGGGCTACGTTTGCGAAGATGAGAAACTTCTTCTCAAGCCACGATATAAACTTAAATCTAAGAATGAGATTAGTTAGATGGTACATTTTCTCAATTTTGATCTACGGAGTAGAAGCGTGGACGCTAAACAAAAATAACATCAATAAAACTTCGGTCGATAAAGTCACCAACGTTGAAGTGCTGCAAAAAAATGAACAAAGATCCAGAAATTCTAATTACTATTAAACGACGAAAAATCTAATATCTGGGTTACGTAAGTATTGATACTTCCACTTATAAAAGTAGCGGCAAACATTTTGAATTTAAAACTGAAACACGAGATACTTATTTCAAAGATATCGAATTATGTTGTAACTGCATCTTCCGCTCGTTAAATTCCTTACATTTTTAACTATAAAAAATTATCACAAGGACAAATCGAATACTGTTATTAATGTTTCTACGTCCATTTCCTTAATCACATCCCTATCCTTTCTGTAGACTATTTCTTTTAAAATTGCCAATTATAAAGAAATAACCTAATTTTCAAAGTTTTCTACTTCAAAAATAGTGAGAAGGATATATTTTTGAAATTAATTCATTTGATCCCTCACCTTGCTTATAAATTATCTGGTTATAAATAATTATTAAAATTTCTTTAGCCTACAATGAAAAATTAGGCGAAATTTTTTACAATATTATTGAAACTCTACTAAATGGAAGAAAAACTTGAAATTAACTGCACACATTTCATCTTTTTCTCTTTTGGAACGGATGTTTCAGTTGTGGGTTAGTTATCGAGGTGACGAGTCGACAGATAGTCCAAGAGACGTTAGACATGTTTTCTTGCAAATTAGAACAGAACCGCTGCTTATCGCCGAGCTTGTTCAAAATTTACCTCAGCGAAACCTTATAAAGACGGAGAAGAAAAAGCAGCGAAATGGAAATACAGATAAACGATGAAACAACTCTTCATTTTGCGGATGATCACGTAGTAAATGGATAAGCCAAGGAGGATCTAGAATATACGACAAGAAATCTGTTTGAGGAATATGAAAACGAAGGGCTGACAGTAAAAGACAAAAAACCGAAATATAAGCGTAGTGAGCGAGAACCAAAAAAAATTACCTTAAAAAGGTCAAGTGATTGATGCTTATATTGGCTACATCTATTTAGGAATCGTATTAGACAGAGACGGTAGAGCAGAAAAAAAAATAGAACACCTAAATTCTGACCTTCAATCAAAAAAAAAAATACAAATTGAAAAGATGCACTACATCTATATCGCAATCTTCAAGAGCATCCTACTCTACAGCTGTGAAATTTGGCGATTAAACAAGAACTTAGAACAGAGACTTCTTGCTTTCGAGTTGGTCAGCTGTAATGTCAAGACTGGATAAAATCAGGAACGAAAGAATAAGAGAAGCCATGAACATAGAAAGAATAACAACGAACCATATCCAACAAAAGATAGCTAGTTTGGTACGGTCACTTAGAAAGAGTAACAATACAACGAATTTTAAAGTTGATTTTGAAATGGAGGCCCACAGAGAAACGAAATAGAAGAAGGCCCAAAACAACATAGAATGGTGGTATCTAGAAAAGCATGTTGAAAATAAGTCTACGACCAAGCGATTGGAAATACAGAAGAAGCTGGCGACAGTGAATCGGAAGGCATAGAATGCTATAAAGCCATAGATAGATTTTTGTAATTCAGCGATCCTGAAACTGAGTTCAAAAAAACTTATTTTTCTTATATATTCTAGTTTTGTCAAACTGAGCACTGCTAGCTGCTTCTGTTTCTCACGGAATACCTAACATACCAGTAGTACCAATGATATAGTACTTAAAGAAAAGTGCGAGCGAATTAACACACAGTTTTTTTTTGTAGACCTTTCAACTTAGAAATATTTTCTTCCTGCTGGAAATCGGCTAGACTACAGCTGATAAAATACTATACGGCTAACCTCACCTAAGATCAACATAATATCTTTTAACTTATGTTACGCATATTTGGAACACATATCCAAGGCATTCGACTGTGTTTAACCTAGCGGGCTTTTAGCTAAGTTACGCTCTTATGGTATGTCTGAACAGTTTTCTTTATGCTTTCGTATTTCCTCAGAAAGCGTTTTTTACGAGTGGCAGTTTACGGAATTCTTTCCGATACGCCAGAGTGCCTCAAAACTTCATACTCTCTCCTACTCTCTTCCTCCTTTAGGTAACCAATTTGCTGGAAAAGATCAGGAATTCAATTTGGCTTTGCAAATGATAGTGCGCTTATTTCTAAACATAATAGATATATCAGTGGATTTTTTTTATAACAAAATGTGAACGATTAGAACTAATTAAATAATAATTACGCTCCACTCATCTTACTGGTAAAGTTTTGACCATATCGTTAGATTTTTTTACCATACTTGTAGATCAATAGTACATTGAAGAATTCGATAGATTTGTTGATGAATCGGTGGCAACCCTGACGAGATGTATTATGTATTGTTGCAATTCATGCAAATAAAGAACAATTCGATAAAATGCGGTGATTAAACTCATCGGTAATTTTTGGGGCATCATTATGAAAATACACATCTTTGTCAATCAGTTCAACGTCAAGACCAACAACTTAATCATCTTTAAGTAAAAATTGGCTTTAGATTAAATTGTTGCTTGTTCAATATCAAATTCTCAGAGTGAAAGTAAAAAAAATCGCTTGTTTGAACCGTTAATCGGTGTATCTCTTTTCTTATTAAAAACGGAAACTTTTAAGGAAGTTTTAAACGAAGTTATAAACGAAACATTACGGGTTTTATTAAATAAGAAAGAGTTGTTATTCGTGTTAGACGAGGTCCGATTGTAGTAAATTTGCTACATTTGAAACATTAAGAACAATTGGACAGCGTACAGTATCCAACAATGTATAACACAATTACCTGTAGCCCAAAAATCTGTCTTGCCAAAAAAAGCCATTGTACGTAGTACTTTAACTAATTGATCAAGTAAAAATAACAGGTAAAATATTTTGCAAATCCCTTAAATGTATTTGCAAGGAAAAAACTAACCCATTTCTTAAAAAGCCGGTCAAGTGCAAATTGGACTTGCGCAATTAGTGTTCCGTACCGGGATTGCTTCCAAAATAGAATAAAATCCTTACCTAGGTTAAATTAATTAGGTCCCTAGCATGTATATATCTTAAGATCGAATATGTGTTTTCGAGTACAAGGATGTATAATAGTTATAGCATGTTAGCTACCTAATCAGTAATAAATCAATCCAGCCCAGAATCTAGTAATAAAAGTGTAAAACAAATACAGTAGAACCCCGGTTATCCGAGGTAACGTGGGGAGACACCCTCCTCGGATAACTGAAAACTCGTATAATCCGGATTTGTTTTCTATTCATTCAAAAAATAAACACCAATACTTTAAACCGATGTGTTTTTAACATATAAATGGGTACATACATTATAAAACAGTGAAATAGGTATCTATGCGCTTCTGTTTCATATTGCATCTTCTTTTTCTCGCTGCAATGTTTCTCGATCAATTAAGAAGAAGCAAATTCGCTGGGGTTGCCTCTGGTTGTTGTTCGATATACCTCAAAGCTTTTTCCAAAGAAGCAAAACCTTCTTGATGAGGGATCTTAGTGGGAGACTGTTCATCCACCGCCGCTTCGCCATCGTCATCGTCATCTGATTTTTCGGTTTCCTGAAAGGCATTCGTTATTTCTTCAATACTCATTTCTTCTTCTAAATCATCTGCTGTAATCCATTCAACAACATCTTCTTTTGTCACATTTTCGCAACCTTTTAATTTTTGCATTAATTTAAATAAACTTTATTCTTTTTCTTCTATCTCCCTGTCAAAATTTGAACAGGACATGTTTCCATGGCTTCTCAATTTCAAAGCTAATTCATTTAATGGAGTATCATCTTCACTGTCATTATAGTCCTCAAAATCAATAATTTTGATCAAGATTTTTGAATAGTGGTAGTACGCACAGAATACTAAGCTTGACTTACCCAGTAAATAACATTTTTCAGTGTAACCTTTCTCATCCCATCATTCTGTTTCAAAATTTAGTCACAGATGGCACGAACTCTTCTTCAAACCAGTTAGTAAATAAGGTCGCAACCATCCATGCGCTCTTCTGACTTTTGTAATAGACTGGTAGGGCTTTGGGTGAGATGTTTTTTAAAGCTCTTGGACGTGCAGACTTGCCAATCACCATCAATGGGATTCTGTGCTTGCCAGATGCATTGGAACATACCATTATAGTTAATCTTTCCTTACTTCGTTTGTGCCCAGGAGCTGATTTTTCCTGTCGAGATGCCAATGTCTTTGATGGAAGCATTTTATAATTCAGACCAGTTTCGTCACAGTTGTAAATTTGATCACATGTGTATCCACAATCTTCGATTTGCTTTTTAAAGTTCTGCTTAAACTTCTCAATTGATGATACATCAGCAGAAAGTTTTTCACCATATACAGTCAGTTGTCGTACACCGTACCGTTTTTTTCCAGCGGTCAAGCCATCCAGAACTGGCGGTAAACTGATCTATCTCTGGGAATTGCCTACTAATCATTATTGCTTTCTGTTGTAAAATTGGACCTGACAGAGGCACACCTTTTGATCTCTGTTGGTTAAACCACATGAATAAAGCTTCGTTAACCTTTTCATAGTCGCCAGTTTTCATTGATTTTCTTCCTGAGGACGAGGAGGCTTGATTTATACACCACTCTTCTATTTTTGTGCGGTTTCTTTGCCAATCTCCAACTGTTACCTCACCTACTCCATAATCTCGTGCAACAACTTTAATTGTCTCTCCTGCTTCAAATCTTCTGATGGTTTTTAATTTTTCTTCAATAGGAACGACGATTCTTTTACGCTTGTTTTGCTCCATTATAATACAATACAAACAAAAATTCAAACAAAGCAGTTCGTATTAATTACACTTAACTACCAGAACTCCAACCAAATAAATTATGAGTATACTCGTACTTCTCCGTAGTAAACGCTATAACGCACTGCATTCACGCAAATTTACATGGTGAAAGAGTCCAAAAACATAAATATGGGAATCCCTCACACGGTCCAGGGGGATTACCCGAAGGCCCCGACGATTTTAAATGGAAATATGTACATACATATTCTAGAAGCTCGGTTAATATGCAGCATAGACGCGCGTACCTCGGATAATCAGGTTCTTAGATTGGCTCGGTTAATCCGGAGCTCGGAAAATCGCGACCCGGTTAATCGGGGTTCTACTGTTTGTATTACCACCATACTATCGTGAAACATAGTTTTTATTGTTTTTTTTTATATACCAGACAATTATCAAATGCACTCGTGATAATTTTCGCTCAACCTACACATGAAGAATGTTCCAGAACTTCTTGATCAGTACTCTTTAAGATAGGGTGGGGGACAGAGATGTTTCACCATTTTTTTAAAAATAAAACAAAGAAAAGTGTACGTTAGTATTATATCATATATATTTCTGAACTTGTGTTTTCACATGCTTTTATTTGACACCTCACTCGATGACGTTGTAATTTTTATTTTCTCTTTCGATTTTACCTCCTATATACCAGATAAATTATCAAACATAATCTATTCGTGATAATTTTTACTCAATCTACACTTTATGGAGAATATTCCATAATTTTTTCAAAATTTTTTGATCAGGACTTTTCGAGATAGAGCGGAGGACAGCGATATTTAGCTATTTTTTAAAAAATAATATAAAGAAAAGTGTACGAAAGTATTACATTATATATATTTTTAAACTCATGTTTTCACAAGCTTTCATTTGACACCCCATTAGATGACTTTAGAATTTTTTTTTCACTTTCCCCCACAAGCTAACCCCTTAGGTTAAAATTTAACTTTCAACGAGGATTTGTTGGAAATTTTATCACGAAGTGTTTGGTTTTTTTTTTTGTCTCGATCCGTCTTATATAATTGAAGTTATTCACATTTTAAGCTCGCGCGTTTTGAAAACTTCTAGTGTATTTGTTTAAAGTTGTTAGCAGAATTCTCTCATTGTAAATGCAAATACATACTGAGGTGCGCCCAAAAAAAAGAGATTTCTTATGCATTTTACTGGATTTCGCAACCTGTTTTGAATTATTTTTAAGTTATAGAAATATAAAATTTATTACCAAAAAATTTTTTAATCTATAGATCATCAATTCACAATTCACGATATTTAAATACTTTAATTACAATCAAAAACAATCGTTATTTTCAAACTCTGAAGACTCGATTTCTCTGAAATTGATAACTAAGGGTTACATTTCCACAGTTTCTTCGATGTATTCCTCAAGTTTTATTTTCTTCTTCTATAACACGCCAAATGGCATTTTTCCAATTATCCTCTTTAATCCTCTCTATTCCGGCGAGTAATAATTGCCTTACGTCTTGAAGTTTGAACGTCGTGTTTTCCCTTGCAACGAAACCTTTCATTTGTGCCCAAATTAGCTCTATGGGATTGAATTCGCAATGATATGGAGGTAATCTAAACACTGTGATATTCCATTCCTTTGCCATGGACTACGTATTTCTTGAACTGTGCCTTATTTTGTTTCGCAGTTTTGACAAGGTCCGTTTTTAACATAATCTTTATGTTCATGATCTTTTTGTCTCTTTTCCATTGAAGAATATCCTCTTTCTTCCATGAATTTGTCGGGAGTCGTTCCAATAATCGAGAATGGCATGGGGCATTTCCTAATACTATAACTGATTCTGCAGGTATATATTCAATCATTTTTTGGAAGTGCTCCTCAAAAACATAGGTCGTTATCTCCTCATCGTAATCTTTAGTTCACTCTGATTCGAATTCGAACAAGCTACCGTCGAGAAATCCGTTTTCACTACCAATATGTGCTATAATTAGCCTGTGACCTTTTGCTGAAGGGGGTTGTAATCCAGTTGACCAACCTTCCATAAAAGCTTGTTTGGCACTCTTAATGTTTTTGTCAATTCAGAATTTTTTCACTGTGTTTCCCTCATTAACCCAAGTCTTATCTAAATAAAAAATATTTCTTTCTTCGGCCTGAAATTTTCTGATTGCTCGTCGATATTCTCTTCTCCAACAAATTATTTCCGTTTTATCGATAAGAACAGATTTTTTATTGTGTTTTTCCCAACGAAAATTCAGGTTATGAAGGATTTTCCATAATTTCTATTTTTTTAAGTTTGATAAATCCCGGTCTTCTTTAACTTCTGTAGGGTAGGTATTTCTTTCTTAATAAAAAAAAATGGTGTACTTTTCTTCTTATTGCGTTTTTAAAGTCTTCTTCGACCTCTAAGGGTTCCTTTCCTTTGTGATTTTGAGAATCGTTGCAAGGACCGCGTTTTCTTTCTTTCGGAAAGAAATAAAATAGTTGCTGATCCAACTCCTGTCATGTTTTCAATTATTTTCCCTTCAAATAACTGTTTTTCCACATAAATTATCTTATATACTTATTTATTAGTTGATGTTTCACTAAATGTTAAGAAAAAAAATAATTATACCTTAAAATTAAGCTAAAAAACGAGTTCTGTCAAAAAGTCGTAGTTTAACAACGTAATCTTGGTGCAAAACTGCATAATTTTTATGACAGCTCAACTTCTAAGGGCTAATATAATAAATATTAATGTTATGTAATAAATTTGAACAAATTTGTAGTTTTTTAAGTTTCTTAATTCCTTCTTCAATGCAAAAAATAGTTCCTTTATAAATTATATGGCGAACATGGAGAACATCATCAATTTGGAATAATTTGCCTAGGGCTGTGTTGCCCACCGAGTACAATTTACGGCGATTCAAGAACAACGTGTATCGCTTTCTCCGCACACGTGTCGCTCCTGCAGCGCTTTAGGGACTTCCCTGCGGCGCGTGTGCTAGGCCCATAAAAAAAAAACACGGATGCCAGATATTGTCTTCAGACAGCCTATCATAAAACGTATTTTTTAATTTTAAAATTTCATTTTTAGTGTTCAGTACGGAACACTTATGGGATCACTTCGGTATCCGTCTGACTGTCTGTCCGTCTGTCACATTTGATTTTCACCGAAACTATTTGATACAGAACGTTGAAATTTGGCACAAATATAGAAATTAATGGCCCAATCAGAGCCGTGCAGTTTTGAAAGTTAAATTTTGTCTTAAGGGTTGGTATTTTTTGGGGGATGAAATCGGAACTGAAAAAAAAAATTTATCAGGTCATCGAGTGGGATGTTAAACGAAAGCTTGTGAAAATACGAGTTCAAAAATGTATACCATGTAATACACGTACTTTCGAACACTTTTCTTTGTGTTATTTTTAAAAAATTGACGAAAATCGACGTCACCTCTGCCTTATCTGGAAAAGTACTAATAAAAAAATTTTGAAAAAATTCTGAAATATCCTTCATAAAGTGTAGATTGAGCCAAAAATTATTACGACTGCATTACGTTTTGATAATTTATCTAGTATAAAATAACCGGTCAAGAGCAAGTTGAACTTGCACAATTAGTGTTCCGTACGTTGATTGCTTTTTAAAATAAAAAATTTTGTTACGGTGGTATAAAAATGATCAGGAACTTCACAACTACACGGCTCTGATGAGGCCATCAATTCCTATATTAGTACCAAATTTCAACTTTCTAATGTAATGAATGTCAAATTTCCACTTTATTTAGTTTCACTGAAACTGTATGACGCGTTTCGCTATACTATAGCTTCGTCTGATACAAAATGATATTAGACTATTAGTGTTGTTACAATTTATACAAATACCCTAAGGTAGATAGGTAATAAAATTAATACTATATGCTAATGAATATTGCTGGGAAATCCATTCTGAATATTAATTGTATAAATTGAGTAAAGGTGAATTACCATGGACCAGACAGGTATCTTTTTGTTCGTTTAAGATTAAGTCTGAATTTTTAATTCTATTTATTTCTAAATTTTCTAATAGGTTTAATTTTACGCCTTTCTTTTGTATGTATAGAATTTTAAATTGATCGTCAATTTATCAATTTAAAATTCTACACATTCAAAACAAAGGCGTAAAATTAAACCTATTAGAAAATTTAGAAATAAATAGAATTAGAATTTCAGACATAATCTTAAACGAACAAAAAGATACCTGTCTGGCCCATGGTAATTCACCTTTACTCAATTTATTATAATTAATATTCAGAATGGATTTCCCAGCAATATTTCATTAGCATATAGTATTAATTTTATTACCTATCTACCTTAGGGTACGTGTCATACAGTTTCAGTGAAACTAAATAAAGTGGAAATTTGACAGAAACAAGTCTTTCATTACATTCGTTATGAATTTCCATCAAGTAACAGCCATAACAATTCAAAGTTTTAACTTTCTATATCAAATAGTTCCGGAGAAAATCGGGTGTGACAGACAGAGAGACAGACAGACACCAAAGTGATCTTATAAATGTTCCGTACGGAACACTAAAAAAAAAACTATTAAAAACTACGTTTCCTGACCTATGGTGGAGGTAACTCAAACCGAGTGGCTAGTCGTAGCGGAACACTAATTGTGCACTTGGCCTGTTTTTTATTACTAAGTGAAATCGATATTGAAAAAGACGATAAACTAATTAAATCCAAGCCGGTCTTAAAAATAAATTGTTTCGTATTGATATTGAATTAATTGTTAATTATATTTATAAATATAATGATAAGGCAGTGCAGTATTGCACTAATGAATTTCAGTAGTAATAAGTCATCTTCGAAACAATTTATAAATCCGAGTATTAGAACGTATTGTTATATTTACATGAGTTGTAAAAATATCTGCGGACTACATCGCGTGTCGCCAGATTTGCCGATTTATCCGCAGATCTACCAATTTGTAATTATATATATATATATATATATATATATATATTATATATATATATATATATATATATATATATATATATATAATCGTATATCCCTTTTACCATATGGTGTAGGGCAGTTATACATTCTCCTTTTTTCCCTCTCAATCTCCACATATAAACTTCTTCCATCTGTCTCTATTCTTTGCCATTTTAACTGCTTCTTTCCATGATTTTCCTTTCTCCTTAAGTATACTTCCAATATTCCCATTCCAGGTTTGTCTAGGTCTTCCTCGCTTCTGTTTTCCCTGTATTCGGGCTTCGTACACTTATTTCACCTATCTATCATCCTTCATTCTCTGTACATGTCCCACCATCCCAGCTGTCTTTGTTGTATATATTCCATAATTGCTTGTACTCTCAGCCTTCTCCTTATTTCTGTATTCCTTATTCTGCCCTTCCGTGTAACTCCTCGTACTACTCTCAGGTATTTCATTTCGACGGCTTGTATCTTGTTTTTCTGTCTGTTAGGGTCCATGATTCACATCGATATGTCAGGACTGTCCTAAAAATTGCCTTGAACACATTTATTTTTGTTTGTTTCGTCACTTCTTTCTTCTTAATGAATTTATTATTTATTGCATAGTAAAGTTTTTTCGTTTTTTCGATTCTTTCGTTAATTTCTTTGTCTTGTTTTCCAGTTTCATCCATTATCACTTCCAGATACTTATATTGTTCCACTTGTTGTATTTTATTCCCTTCTATGTAAATGTTTGTTTGTTGGTTTTCCATTGTCATTACTTTTGTTTTATCTATATTAATTTTCATACCTTCTTCCTTAA